>OU611810.1:2400000-3000000 GCA_914767695.1 Ptilodon capucinus | reverse complement strand
ATTTTGCTGATCTTGGCAATCTGAGAGCAGAGTTATTAGAGATTTAGTAAAAGTGTGGTTATTCTACAAAGTGACAACAACCTAGATACTAAACAGCTGATTTTTTAACTGTGATTGTTATTTTGTTTGAATATACAGTGTTGGTGTTAATTCAACCACTTTAGTGTATTTTAATATATTAAATTGAATACAATTATGTGCTTAATCGTTAATAACACAATTTGTTTTTGAGCTACCTAACGTGCTCACTCTGTCTGGGGCGCGCGGGCGTTCGAAAACTCGTCCGTCGACATTTTGTGGAGCGTTCGGAAACGCGGACGCCACACAGTTATTTACTATATTAATTGTAGTTTTTTTTATTGTTAATTATTACAATGTATGTATTCATTTTGATTGAATCAATCAAGTATTTTATGTTCAATTGTTTAAATCGTTCACAGTAATCGATTATTGTAATCGATACTCTATTTCTTCAGTGAAATAAACTTATTTTTATGATTTCTCGTCTCCCGGATAGTGAATTGAGCTGATTTTTTTATATTTTGAATCAGAAAAAAATACCGCTTTTTTTAAACTATATCTCAACTTATTACAATTGGGCCCAGAGATCCCCGTCTCCTTTTAATTATATCAGTGACATTTCATAAAAAAATATCAATAGGACGAGTAGTTTCGGAGATTGACCACTAACAAACAGGCATTGAAACTAACCTCCAAAGTTATGGACAGTATGATTCATTTTAAGTGACTTCCAAAAGACTCGAGTACTGATAATTGCCTCTGTGGGTGGTTTCTAAGAGAAGATATTGATGTAGATTTTGGTATATAGAAACTACTGTATTTGATAATGCCTGCTTATTATCAAACATTACCAACATGAGCGGGACGGAGTTTACAGCAGTTCAGGATTGTTGCCTCTCTTTCTCTTCTTTGCATTTTTAATTCAAAGCTATATCTCGGTGTCTGCTTAGTTGCCTCACGAATTTCAATTCGCTGAAACTAAAAAAGTGGGTTTACTGACATTGAGCCACAAAATGGAATGGGCAAGAATACGTTTCCTAGAATTTTCGACAGCGACGACAACTTAATTAAATAGGTATAATTCGAGTGCCTACCTTCAAATCCAATCTGACAAAAAAACTAACTCTACAATTCACTCAAACATTTTTACTTCGCACACAATTTTGGACTTTATAACTGAGTAATTAAGTTTGTTTTCTATATAGATAATATACCTATATATTTATCTATTATATAGCAACAGTTAATGTATCAAGATGTCTATATTAGTCCATTAAATTAGATCATGAGTTTCGGTATTTTTTTCATTTGATTTGTATTCACAAAGACATCGTGTGGAGACCAATCTTAGAAGCCAGCGTTCGTAATGAAGTCGTATCTGATTCAGATTGAGAATTCTGCTACTTTTTATGAAGCATTTCAATTAGGAATCATAATAGCAAGGGGTAACTCGCCGACGTTCCATAGAATACATCATAGAGAATCAAGGAACTGTATAGAACAGAACGAAAGGGGATTCATATTCTGCCTAGCTAAAATTATTCATTTACTCCCAACAGAGACTCTACTTTTACACGTAAGAGTATTTTGCATTAGTTTACCGACTAGCCCTTTAAAGTTTCTTGCTAGATATTTTCGGTTGAGATCTAGTTGTCTCTTATACCTATATAAAGTTGTCAAATGTTAAGTACTGCCATTGGCATAAACGTTTTAAAAGATTAGACTTTGATTTTGGCACTTTTCATTACAAAATTGTTTTGTGACTGCATTATAAATGGAACAAAATCTACTATTAATTTCAACGTAAGAATTTGCTACAAGAATTTAATAGAAATAAACCTAACATGAAGTGAGTAGCGACTCTTCCAGATTACACTCTACATTTGTTATTTCAGCTCTTCCCATGTGAGGCGACAGATATCAAAGGCCGAAATAGCCTCGATGTTATGATTGGTATCATACTGAAATTGGTCTAATCTATGACACCACAATTGAGACATCTTCGGTGGCGGCGGCGGCGCAAGCGCATCCCAGCGGGGGCAGATTGCGCGCGCATGACACAGCGACACCCGACATCACACGAACACAACCGAACACCCTGATATTGGCATTTTACACATTCATTGTGTAAAGTGTCATGTTGCGGTTCGATTTTAATTTTGATACGATTGGAATAATGCTAAGGCACCGTTAAATCTTAAATCATAAAGTTCTGTGCAAATAGGCGCGTCGTGACGTACGTGATATTTTTTTACCAATACTAAGAAATAATGTATAATTTATAAAAGAAACACGGTTTTTATGAAATGTCATCGATGACGCGTGTGAACTCAATCTTCATGTTTATTGACACAGGGTACATTTTCATTGAAAGTCAAGTGAATTCGGTCGCCTCACTTTATTCGGGGCGTAAATACTTTAATACCTACAACCTTTCTTTATGACATACATTTTCGATCAACTTTTGCCTTTTGGACAGTACACATATTTTATATGACACGATAATTATTTTATTTGATAAATGCAGCTTAAAAAATATATTCGTCATAAACAGATTTCAAACTCCTCAAGAATTAAAATCAATAAGTATACTTTAAAACCCCAATTCTGATAATCTTCCACTGAGAAACCTCGAATGAGAAGGTTTAATTGACCAGTTTACCGCAAAAGAGTAAAATTTCAACGTTGTCGCAACTGGCGCACAAGAACAAAGAATAATGTCATCAATACCACCATAAATACGTCACCGAGGAACGCGGTCGCATCGTAAAACTCATCACCACACATAAACGAGCCATATTGGAAACTGGCGGCATTAATAATCTCATTGAAAACGTTGATCAAAGCGAGAAGACGCCCCCGCTACGGACTTTATTAATAGGCTTATGATTGCGGGGTATATTAAAAGTTATCACAACACCACGGGACAGGTTGAACGAGACGAAAGTCGCTTCAAGTGTGCGGTCAAAGATTGCAAATGCAGATAGGAGAGATTTTATATAATCTCGACAAATTATATTTCTTATCATACAAGCCTAAAGATTCACTTCCCTGTGGCATACAATAACAATCACCATATTGGCTAATGCAAATAAATATTAATTGTAGAAAAAAATTAAACAGCGCCCTCTATACCTGATTCTTCTGATTGAACAATCACGAACCAAAACCGTAACGTTGCGATACCGTAACGTTGTTGATACGTTCTTAGTATGAATCTGGGTTGTGGGCTAAAGGCTTAGAGGCTGATTAAAGAGGTCTATCTGACTCTTAATAATACAGAATTTCCAACGATTATGTGAAACATTTTTAACCGACTTCTGTAAATAAAAATAAAATAAAATTAATTTGAACAAAATAACAGAGAAGTCATCAAAATAAAAACGTTGAAAAAAAATTATTAAAAAAATCCAATTAATGATGGCCAATTAAAATAAATATAGGAGTACCGACACTTAAAATTACGTTTTTCTTTTAAGGTAAGTACCTACACAATAATGCCTACTATCCCTACGGTTAGTCACATCACACACATCTCACCTAACGCCAGCTCTTTGTACTATACATTATTACAATTCCACAATATCAAAGCAACGTCCTCTCTCTACCCATAATCTGTGACCCGCGCCCCGCACCGAGTGATTGAATGCGAGACCAAATTACAGGCTGTATGGACACCTTATTACTGGCTCTCGGACTGTTAAAGCAATTTAGCTGACATTTAAATAATTCCACGCCGAATGGGGGCACCATGTAATGACGGTTTACTTAATGTTACCAGCATTACACCATGGGAGTTTGAAGCCCGTTTTAAGTGTCGTCGTCGTGAAAAGTCGTCGCGTGCCCGAGATTTTGGGTGATGCGTTTTTTGGAAAATCTTTTGAAAACAGAACAAAAGTGATGCTTTTTTTTATCTGTTGAAGTAAGCCTTGCAAAGGGTAATTGTCAATTCAACCAATTATTACTACTTTCCTACAGTTTTGATCATTATACGTTAATTTCAATTACTTAAGTCCTTTGGTCCTATCAATCGTACACTCTATAGACGCATATTATTTATATTATGTAGGAAACCAATACTAGGAATTTTTTTCCATATCAAACCTTATGTTTAATATTTAGATACTAAGTAAAATAATACTTATTACTTAATCGTCAAAATAACAAAGATATTTTTGTTATTATCGCTCAGTATAGTCCCAAACTAAGCAACCCTGGTACTGTGAGAACCACAAAATGCACTGGGGAATATCCCCGTCACAAATTCTAAAATGGTCATTTTTACAAATTGCCGCTGACCTACCGAGCTAGGGGGTGATGTGCCCAGTAGAATGGCAATAGGCTCGCCCCCTATTACATTGGGACCAAAATACATCGGTGAAGTGCGGGCGCACTGCAATGCACCGCTTCCTACCCCTTCGGGAAATACAGGCGTGATGATATATTAATATATTTAATTATTTCATATGGATTTGAGGTCTAAAATCTTAATGGTTACCCCCAAAACGAGTTTTTTTGTGATAGGAACTTAATCATTAAAATTACTGAGTAGATATCAAATCTGATATTCAATTATCATCAGCGATGAAGACATCAAAACATACATCGTAACCATTTAAAAATAATTAATACCCGTTATTGCCAAAACAGCTAATAAAATTTCAAGTTATCTCATCAATGGAGCCGGTAATCATAATTTCACATACAATTACCGCGCCCGACATGAACATTGAACAGTCACGATTCTCCCATAGCTTTTATTGAAGCCAAATAAATACCAATACGCCTGTATTGCCCGTTGGGGTAGGTAGAGTTACATCGATGGCTGATGAGTAACTTATTCCGGAAAGATTATCAAGACAGCGCAAGTTGCCAGCATAGCCCAATCCACTGAGAAATCCATAAGCATTTTCCCATGAAAAAAAAACATTGTAGTAGAGTACTTAGTCGATATTAACTCCTGCGCACCCATTGCCCTCTTGTTTTATCGTTGGAAAATGCTTTATGCATTTCCCTTCTATCCTCGGGGGGGATAGTAGGGAGTATGTGGGACTCACAGGATGAGACCGCATACACACTAAAAACCTACGTCGCACCTCCACCAGTCACAAGGAGTCGGGGCTACGGGAACGCCATTGCCCTACTATTTGGGTACAAACATCGCAGAAGAAAAATTGTTCTATATTAGTGAGTTCATTGCAGAAAAACAGAGGTATGATGCGTCTTCCGCGGGCATGCCGACCGACAACTAACTAAACAAATTCTTCAGAAATTACAAATATCCCTTGCATTAGCAACGGAATGAACTTGGCCCTAATAACAGTGGTAGCGGCATGTTATGGGAGGCAATTACGTCGGGTAGGAGAAACAAAATCCGGTAGTTAATTATCCTAAATTGTATAATGGTGGTGCGGCAGTTCGCGACGCGTAATTACCGGCCCCGGGCTGCGACCGAGCCTCCCGAGACGCGGGATCCGACACTGACGCTTTGATTTCCCAGATGAATACTTGTTGGGAGTATGAAAACACTTTAAATACGTAGAAGTTGTAGTATTCAATTGATTTTGCATCCGTTAGTACTTTGGTTGATTCGTTGGTTATACCAACTCAAGTCCAGCGCTCTAAGTACACTGGGGCCAGCGAATCCACCTCTATGTCATTAAGACTAAATGCCTGTGACGACGGCTTGGTCCATTGGTTCAAGCGTAGGTCGTTCGGTTCACTGCACTGGGTGGTAGCACCAGGTAGCGACAAATTTCGGAAATTGATCATACAATCAGCATGTCTTGTTTGGTGATATAAATTTATTTATAGGTAAAATCTGGAGTAAAAAGCGTTCTAGTAGAATCGTCATCGCCCAACCGACAGCCAGTTAATAACCGCCATAAAGACCTGTCTTTTATAATTTGAATTACAACCCGACGGCGTGGTGATAAATAAAAACAAAATCAAATTATGGGCCGTTTATATCAGCCAATTTGCATGTTAAAGTGTTCGACCAGGCGACAGTATCTGGGACAGGACTAGTTGTGGCAAAAACTTGTGTAGTTATATCATCGAATACGTGTTATAATACCTACTAGTTGCTATCCAATGCCTGCTTCCAAAACACATTGTAAAATGAAACTAGATGTCAAAAAAGAACCGAACAAAATGTGAGGGTTTCAGTTATGTTTTATCCGTGAGGTTTATATACTACCAACCTAATGCCAGTTCTCACTAACACAAGGAAACTTCTTAATGTGATGCCTAAATCTCTAACAGTTGGGTAGCCCAAAAAATCGTTTAATATACGAGTATCTTTAGTCGACAGCTGAGGAGCCTAGAGCCTTCTAAAGTCACGACACCCATTAGGCGAGGTCTTAAAGCTTAGACAAATCAAAACTTTGACAGATGACAGTCATTCACGTTGCCTGGCAACGCGCAAATATTCACAACAATGCAAAATCAGTAGTCGACTTGCATTTATGACAAAAGCAAGTCGACTACTGAATAAAGTGAAATCAGAGTAATTTTAGCTAGTACCTTGCTGTAATTGGATACAAACACATACCAGCTTCCACACCACCTGTCTTCCAGCATTGTTTTTAAGATTGCTTTTAGACTTAACTCAGTACAAAATCTGCGGAAAATTGACAGTTAGGTACTATTGGAACAGCAATACTTTAAGTGATTCATCCGCCATCTTTATCACTGCCATCATACATTTTTATTTATAATGTGTATTTATTGAATTTGCCCTTGCTTTTAATTACTTGACACTTAAATACCCGCTAAACGCAGGTGGAGCCATTCCTCATATTATTCCATTTAATATCATCATTTTACTCATTTCGTAAAAAAGGAGGAATACTTTAAGTGTTGGTGATCTGGCCCCCAGAATTCTAGTCTGTGGATATAATTATAGAAGCCAAAATTTAAAATCATTTTGTTAGTGGCATGTTCGTTCTTCGAAGAGCATGTTAGGTGGTGATTCTCGGCTGTAACAGTCGTTTTCTCATCGGAGGCTTACAGGTCTAGAAACTTCTAAACCAGCGTTGACTAGTTAGAGTTCAAAAAAAGGGAATAGCAATACCAAGAGTTGTTACACATTTGCTACACGGAAAAATGTCGCAATCAGTTAATCAAGGTGTTATCGCCTCGAGCGGCATCGGTGACGTATGACGTGCGAAGTCAGCAATTACGGAACCTGCGAGCTGCTGATAACCGCCTTCTCTCTATTGCAGCCACGATCGATGGTTGTCAAATGCAAGTGTGGGGATGACCTTATTTCATAATAGGCGATTTTATATGGATTAGGAAGGTAGAGTATGAAATGGTAAAAATAAAACTCTACAGGGTGTATCAGAAGTCTGAAATATAACTTTGGGTACATATACGGTAGCTCATATCTGGATGCTAGGTGAAGACAGTTAAGTTAAGTTAAGTTAAGTATACTTAACTAACATAGTTTGTGAGTTAATGACCTTTGAATATTTGTCACAGGTCTCGTGTTGTGGTCTTAGGGCACACCCATAACCCTATGTAACAGTGTAAACTACATCTACGAGGCATAGCTACTATGTTCCCAAAACAAAAATTGAGAATTTCGCTTAGGATTTAAAATGTTAGCAGTTTTCAAAATTGGCGGCGGAAGAAAAATTTAAAAATCGTGTTCGCATTTCGATCACATTTTTACACCATTCGTATACCCGTTACTCGTGCGAACAGCGAATTAAAACAGCCTGAAATAGGCGACATTGGGGCGTCAAGTCGCGCGCGTCAATACGTTTGCCAATACCAAAACGAACTGTAGTGACCCATACAAAAAGCTCATTGTTCAACGAAGTGTAATTGACAGCGTGAGCGAATTTTACCACAGAAATTCAATTTTTATTTATATTGACACAAAGTCCATTTTGGTATTAGCAAATATTTAAACGCGCCCGTCTTGACGCCGCCCCGTCTACCCGTGGGTTAAGTGAGTTGGTATCTAACTAATATCAGAATCAGAATCTTGAATTTATTCATATAAAACAATACAGGCACTTAAGAATCGTCAATAAATAATAATAATAGTATCTTTACCACCCATTCGGAATGCATTTCCTATGGAGAAGAATGGACAAGAAACTCCATCCAATATCCAATCAATTCAATCAATTTCCAATAACGATTTACATTTTTGTTTTTCTTAATTAACAAATATACAATATAAAGTTAATGCAATTAATTAATTACACAAGTACGTGCTGTGCAAGATTTAAAGATAGGAAAGAGGAGGAAAACGGGAGAAATAGCTAGCATCCCTTATATAAGTAAGTATAATTACATATAATAGCAGCGGTAGCCTCGCGGGCAAGAACGCCCGCCTTGAAAGTAAGGGGTGCAAGTTCAAATCCCAGGCCCGCACCTCTGAGATAATTTTCATGTGCGAATGTCATTTTCAACAATGATTACCACTTGCTGAACGGTGAAGGAAAACATCGTGAGGAAACCTGCACGTCTATAGAAAGGCGTGTGAAGTTCACCAACCCGCACTGGGCCAGCGTGGTGGACTATGGCCCAAATCTCCCTTGTATTGAGGGGGAATGTGCCCGGTATAATGGCAATAGGCTCGCCCCCTATTACATTGGGACCAAAATATATCGGCGAAGTGTGGGCGCACTACAGTGCACCTCTGCCTACCCCTTCGGGGAATACAAGCGTGATGATGATGTATTATAATAATTACCTCCTTTTGAATAACTAAATAGACTTGAAAGTGTTAATAACAACGTGTTTAACTATGTATTTGTACATTCAGATTCCTAAGAATAACTAGAACCGTTAGATTATTTAGGACAAAAAAATGTATTTGATTGAAACGTAAAAACCTTAGATTCGCGAAAAAAATTAAATTTTACTAGAAAACTCTATCTAACGAATCTCCGTTTTTACCGCAACAAAAAAGTCTTAGTGAAATAAAATCATAATGCCAGACTGAAAAAAATTAACGATAAATAAATTGAACCAGTGCGACCAACTGGTCAACTATTTATTTCGAGTAGGTAGGTACTTGGTGTATAAACCACATAATCATATAAGTAGAACGTAGTAGGAATGATAAATAAATATAAAAATCACCAGACAACACATACTCATCGTCTGATCTCAAACTAAGCAACGCTTGTATTATGAGTACCATACAATGGACTGGGGGCGATCCCAGTTACACAAATCAGGGCAAATTCCGAAAACGCCATTTCCGGAATTTTCCGCTGACGGTATAAGCCCGAAACTACCTGGTGCAGTGAATCAGGCGGCCTACACTGAGCCACTAGAACAAACAGTCCTCATAAATTATACGTAAAAATGTATCTTCCTAAATGTAGAGTGCACTAAAGTACGGTATTTAAAATTAAAGTGATTAACTGCATTTACTCCAGTTATTAATTATGTATTAGGTAAAAAAAGCAATAACTTACCCACAGCCAGGAAGGTCTTGCACTACCCACTTGGTGTCCGAAACACTACAATATATTTCACGTAACTACCTACCCGTAATTTCGTTCACAAATCACTAATATACTAATTTCGTTCTTCACAAATCTCATCGTGACACAGACGCTACTTTCAAAAATAGAAACCTACCCACACTAAAAAAGAATCAAACAGCCAGTCTCATCACGCGCCTATTAAAAAAAAGAAACTTGCAATACTAGTAAAAATTAAAAAAAACTCGCTTCAAACTCCACAAGCGAATGAAAACGGTATACAGCACTAAAACGTGATAAATTACGACGTGCTAACACCGAATTACCCACAGACAACGATTACACGGTTAACGCAAAAATGATACCGCCATTACCGCCATAGAACTGTGAGAAATTAGTGAGGCGAATCGTAAAACTGCACTCGCGGATCGAGTAACGATCATCGAGTATTGATTAGGTACTATCGTATCAATTGTTATAAATCGATGATTTCGCTGCTGTTCCATAGATTTTCGGTTTACAGTAGACAATCCGAGAGGTAGATTTGTTGGAGAATCGATTAGCTAAGAACATTTTAATGAAGTAACTAACCTAGTTACCATATCTTAACGAGTATATTGTTAAAATTCAAAAATGGAATGCATTTTTTTTTTCATACTGTGAAAAGAATAGAATTTAATTTGAAATAGACAAAATATTTTTTTTTATATCACAAACTATGCATAATAATTAACAAATTGTCAACTACTAATAAAATGCAACGCTTTGTGAAAAGTTAGGTAGGCGTAGCTAGACACTTGGTATTTAGGTAACACAGAGCAAAATACTTTTCATAACCAATATAGCTACAAGATTGGCCCGAGATGTTCAACATTACGAGGTCCATAAAAGCTTATAGCGTGCACTTCCATTATCCTTCATAAGACATGAGTCCTTATAAGAGTGGCAGCTCCCGTGGTCACTTTATAGGCACTTAAGTTTAAGCTGAGGTTACATACGTAAGTGCCCGTAATTGGTAAACTAGCGGCAAAATAAATGGCAGCAATTTGTGGATTATTATTTAATGAAATTAGAATAATTCTTAGTTTTTTTACATTCAAACTGGAAGAGCCAACCTTTTTGCTCTTTAATAATGATATTAAACAGCTACAGATTAAGTACTGTGTACTTACCATAGAGTAACTAGAGAACCCATATCGAGTCTGCCCTACGTATGGATTTGCGGCAATTTTTTTTACGTTTATCTGACATCCACCATTGAAGTTACCTGTAGTATACGGCAACTACATAGGGCAACTGCAATGGCGGATGTGAATATTGTAAATATTGCCGCAGGGCGTCTCCGCTATATATCTCGATGGTAGTTACCTTAGGAATTACCAACCTATAGTAACTTCTTCACCTAAAACATGTTAATTAAGATAATTAGTCTTTATTGGTAATTCGTAGGTTGGTAGATACTTATAATAATATTCCTGCGCCATACATATCGGTATCTACATTTGATTTTTTAAAGATTACCTAGGTACTAGATATGTACCTAAGGTTATCGAAGATAGTAGTTCCATTATCCCCTCCAATTAAGCTGAAATATTTGTTATAGGAAGATCACATTACGTAGGTTTAATAGAATTAAGGCGGTATAAGACGGTTTAATAGCTGGATCGACAATATATTTTCTTACAATAAAATGAGTGTAACCATCGTCTGTCGGCAGCCAGTGAGGTCAGAAGTGAGCGGGTAATTATTCCCCATCATCTTTACAGCATCTGGCGCGTAATTTAATTAATAAATTCAAGGAAAAAAAAAATGGCGGCGAGCGCACGCAATCTCCCAAATTGCGCGCGCTCCGCCGTACAACGTTACGGCAGCCCTAATTCTCTTTAAATATATTATTCCCAACCTTTATCGCATATTTTGAAATTAACCCAACCCCAATAATAACTGTTATATTGGTGATTTTTGATTAAATTTAACATAAACCAATACTTAAAAGTTATCAGTGTTATCGACCGTGGACAATTTGACCACGTTCGGCTATTAGCCAATGTTAGAGATTCACGGAAGATAAAATCACCTAAAGGCTACCTCTTCTGTGTTCCGCTAATGAAGTTTCGGTCTAGACTGTTTTTTTTTATGCGAAGCAGCCAATAACGTATAAAAAGGTCGGATCTAGCTAAACAGTAGGTACCTAAGTGAAGCACCCATAGTAATTTATCTCATTTGTATCTACGTATACATATGTCTGTCTCGCATAAACATATATCATGGTAATCCTAGAAAAGTAAATTGGTACCTCAATACACAGGTCGATATTCGGTGCATGACTTCACTTTTTAAAAAAGAGCGGCGCGTAGTCACGGTTTTATATGTCCATTAAAACAGCTGAAAGATTGTGTTATTAAACATCAATTTATTAGATCAGTATAATATTACATTTTTTTATACTTGCCTGAAAGTAATATTAATTCGTCTGGCATTGAGAATACAAAATTTATTAACCACATTCTTAGGCACCGTTATTAAAATTAAAATAATTTAATTATTATACGTGAAATTCTTACGTATATTACGAATGGTGATAATTCTAGTAAATTGCGTAATAATAGATGAAGACGGTATCCATGTTCTTGTCTACCTCCGCTGCTTTTAGCGTACCCCGTCCTTAATATTACCCAAATAAATCGATAATCTTTCATTGTTTTGTCTCAGGCTTTACCTACTTGCCTATTATAAGTGATTACTGCTGTCGCCACACTATGCAACATTAAAAAGTAATTTTATTTTGCGCGGTAGCTATGGACCAACTGAGGGAACATCACTTGAAAAAAAAATTGTTATAGAACTACATAGCCAAACCATCGTTTACCGTATAAACGCAAAATCGATTCGATCGCCGATTATTAATCGAATTTTCCGTACCCGACTGTAATAGATCGATTATTTGGGTAGTTTCAAACTGTACACTACGGATACTTAGCGAATACTCGGAACTAATTTAACAATAGACATTTAATAGAAATAAACTGTTAGAAATTTTTGTTGGGTTTGTTAAATAGGTACCTAGGCATAGTCGAAGCATTAACTAACGGTTACTTAGATAATACTTTAGTACCTATAGGTAGTTACTTTAATATAATGTAAATACTTGGTACCTAGGTAGGAGGTAGGAAGGTACCTACTAATATCGGTAATAAATGCTGACATACTACAAAAAATAAATGTTAATAACTCCACATACATATTTAAGAGTTCGCCCGCAGTAATATTGGGAACGATACGTTGTAATTACCTAAACTAAATAAATAGTCAAGTGGGTAGGTATGTAGGTAAGGTAGTAAATTAATAAAATATTTAATGAATGTGGGATCAACGAAGAGTACCTACAAAAAATACTGAAGTAAATGACAAGGTACATAAAAGTATAAAAATGTTGTCCTTCTTATGATTGAGATCTTAGATGAATGATTGGTCAATCATTCGTCTAAGATTGAGATGTTATTTTATTAGACCAACAGAGTAAGGTGTAAGATCAAAACGAAACCGCAGCAGCTACTACCTACTAATTTTGGATGATTTTTTCCCAATTTTGACGAAGGTTGACCTAATTCATCCCTACCATCAATACTGTCCCATCGTAAACATCGTCGCTAACCACATCTTATTTACCATAGATTATCTACCTACTTGAATCCCATAATAAATATGTAGTTTTTTGTTTATAGATAGTTTTTTTTATTAATAATTAATATAAACGCAACAGTGAGTGAATGAGAATGTGTGATGAGTGTGAGAGATGGGACGAATGAATAGGAGAGCCATGTCATAGAGGATAAAAAAAAACTTAAAAAAAATAAAACACCATCAGAACTTCAGAAGATTAACTAACGCGGAACGCCCGCTCGCTGTGGTGAACGAATTGATACAATCCTTTTTTGTATTGATACAAATATCAATACGAAAAATTAAACTTCTGTAGTAAAGGCGTCAACATTCGCTCGCATAATGACATTTCGTTGAACAGTGTGCTTTTTCATTAAGACATTAGAGTTTGTTTTGGCAAAATATTGCTCGCACGCTTTTTCACTTGCCTTTTGGCGGAGGGCTTTAAAGGTTTTCTCGTCTACATTATACTTAGCCTAATTCAACGCGGGGATAGATTATCCCAACCGAGGGGCGGCGGCATCCGGGAGGCCCCGATTAAGCAATTTGTGGCAATCAAGGCGACAATCACGGGTTTATTGCTATAATAACCTATGTCGGTTGTTCGGTAATCCAATGTCTTAACTGCGTCTGTGGTAGGATAATAGAGAATTATAAAATTAAGTTGTCATAAGAACATCTGTTTACAATACGAAGGTAGTTGTTTTTATAATCTATGGCGCCATATATAAGTGCATTTTATGTACCCAAGTACAATGCGATCCAAATAAGAATAGGAATGTCAATAACCTTTATCTGTCAAATATCACTTGAAAAGTATGGTTGCAAAAAACTTATTTGTTTATCAATAATAATAATCTTACATCAAATTTAAATAAAAAGGTTATATTAGTAGTAAATTGTCTTAGTATAATATTTAATTAATTAGTCATGATTCGTTTTTGTTCGTCACAATATGGCGCAAAGTCGATCCTATTCTCATTTCAATCGCATAGTACCTTTATTTATGAGGTAGATATAATGCAACAGTACCCGTACCGCAAGCCCTAACGCATTCGTATCGCAGCGCAGGCGCCTATCATTTATACAATGGGATCCGCCACCTTTATCACGTTCATCACGCTTTCTTATTGATAATATGTATTTATTGAGTTTGCTCTTGCTATTATTTACTTTACACTGGCAGAAATAGGAGCCATTCCTCATATTATTCCATTAAATTTCATCATTTCATTCATTTCTTAAAAAAAGAAAGGATATCTAAAATATAGTTAGTTAATCTAGCTAGCTTATTCTAAACGAATATGTGAATCCAATCATATTCTAGTAAACAGATACACGCACAAAACAACCGAAAAAAGTGTTCCGCGCAAAAGCGGCAGCACACATGCACTTTTTCATTCATTTTACATTCACAACACGTAGAAATATGCAAATGAGATGGCTTGATTAAATCGACGAGAAAAAAATACATAGCTAGTGTTGTCAGCTACGCTTCTATGTTATGTAACATTCTTCTGTCAACCAATCCGCATGTTGGTATCAAATATACGTCCTAATTAGGATATATTTATCAATTAACATGATCATAGGGATCATCCCTAGCACTAGTATCTTTCTCTAGGAATTAAATTATTACAAAAAAAAACAAAAAAATGGACCATTTGTTTATTTAATACGTAATACAAAACTAGTTGTTCTGCTTCGACTCCTTCGCGTTCTGGAGCGCCTGCGTCAAATACAACTTGGCTAGGCTTTGCGAGCAGAACTGGCTGATGTGTTGGCTGTACGTGTTGACCTGGCCGGCCACGATCATGGGGTTGAGCCTGGGCGGAACCGGGTGGGGCTTGAAGAGTTTGTTGACGTCTTCCTCCGGCAGTGCTGGCTCGTCCTTGGCCGCCCTGGCCGCGTTCTCCTGGGCGCGCTTCACGAGCCAGCGGTGCTTGTCCTGCTGCTGGCGCACCACCAGCTGCTGGTAGCGGTTGAACTTGATGGCCTCTTGGTTCAATTCGTCGACGCGCTCCATGAGGCTTCTGAGTTGGCCTGTGGACACATGAGCATTTTAAGACTACTAATCATACAGAAAATGACCTTGCATTGATAAATCACTCAAATATTGTATAATAAATAAATAAATATTGCCAGACAATGCACGCTTTGCAATCAAAGTGCGCAGGTTCCAACCCCGGCTCGCATCTCTGGCTTTCATGTGCGAATCTCATTTTCATCTCAGATTATCACTTGCTAAGAAACGGTGACGGAAAACATCGTGACAAAACCTGCACGTCTATAGAAAGGTGTGTGAAGTTCACCAACCTGCACTGGGCCAGCGTGGTGCACTATTGCCCAAGAATCTCCCTCGTATTGAGGGAGAATGTTCCCGATATAATGGCAATAGGCTCGCCCCTATTACATTGGGACCAAAATACATCTGCGAAGTGTGGGCAAACTGCAAGTGCACCTCAGCCTACCCCTGCGGGGAATCTAGGCGTGATGATGATGTATTTATAAAAAAAAATGAAAATACCACTAATATGAGGAAGGAACTCTGGTTTTTCAGTCTTAAAACATAAATCAATAAAGTTTAGTCTTTCCAAAAGTGGTAAGCAGAGATGCACTGTAATCTTTGCCAGGGCGATATTGTCATAATGCAGGTATAAAAAGTTAAATGGGCTCTTATTACACTGGTTGTTAGTTCGATTCATACCTTCAAGTACGGAGGCGGTGCCTAAGTCCAGGAACTTGGAGCCCTCCTCTTCCGGGATCATCTCGGCGAGCTCCGACATCATGATGTTGGTAAGCGGCGAGTTGCGGATCACAATGGGCACCTCGATGAACAGGCTCTCGTAACCGATCTTCAGGTTACGAAGCGCCTCCGGGGTGTAGTCTCCCTCCTTGTACATGGCTATAGCCTGTAAAATTAATTAATCAAAATATACATACAATAGTAAAAACTTTAATAATAAATCCACACACATTCGCGAATTTAAAATAATCTTGCACATTACATGTACTTGTAAATTTTCGCGTTCGTTTCTAAATAATGCCATAGTCATGTGGATAGATTTATTCGTTACACTACCTACAGCCCTTTTAACGTCCCACAGCCGGGCACGGGGAGGCCCCGTGCGATGCGAGGGGAATTCGGTCCACCACGCTGACCCAGTGCGGGTTGACAGACTTCACACATCTATCGAAAACTAGTCAAGTTCCCTCAGACAAGCAGGTTTCCGCAAATGTTTTCCTTCACCGTTTCATAGCAAGTGATAATCTCGGATGAAAATGAGATTCACACATAAATCCCAGAGGTGCGAGCCGGGGTTTGAACCTGCACACTTCGATTGCAAGGCGTGCGTTCGACCACTCGGCTACCACTATGATAAATCAATTTATATAATTTGTTATGCCTTGTTCCAGCAGTATGCATTACAAATCTGATATACTGTCCTCTCAATGACCACTGGCGTCAATAAATTTACCACTGGCAGGAATAAATCTTGAAACCACCTGTTGCAGTGACCTGATCAGACTTAGCTTGAACCACTAGACAAAACCGTCTTCATGCTATTATCATCTACAATGTAAGGAGTTTTCTATGCGAAATCGAGCCAATCTATACTAATATTGTAAAGAGGAAAGATTTGTATTTTTGTATGTGACGAATAAACTTAAAAACTACTGGACCAATTTCAAAAATTATTTTGCCTTCAGAAAGCTATATTATCACTGAGTAACATAGGCTATATTATTAACACTTGTGAAGCCGGGACGGGCCGCTAGTTTTGTTTAACTTAATTTGATACAATGCATCCAGACACTAGCCAAATAAAGTCTAATGAGAACATATAGATTTGTGTGATTATCTGATGGTTAAGCATGTAAACATCCTACTCAACAAATCTATTGGGCCAACTGAACTAATATCATGATACACTCTTAAAGCTGGTTTTAGTCTTACGACGACGGCACGCGCACCGTCAGCGCTGAGGGGTCAATTTGTATGTAGTTACAGGTAGCGTTTTTGAGTCGCGCTGACCGCTCAGCGCTGACGGCCGAACGATACGGGCTGACGGATCATCGCTGACAAGCTACGCGCCGACCGTCAGCGTCACAGGAAAACCAGCCTTAAAGTGACTCATAACACATCACAACTCCATCATTGTAAATTGACCCTAAATGACATTAGACTTGCAAGAGGACCTCTCTTCCATTTGCTAAACTATTAATAACTAACCTGAGGAGTCAGACGGTAAGCCTTCAAAGTCAAGAATCCTCTGGCAGACTTCTTGGTGTCATAAATGACCACCACACTCTCCTCAATCGAAGTCTGGTAATGGTACTGTGACTCCAGGAGAGATTGGCTCAGGAAGTTGCCAACATCTGCACTCTGATACCTGGAAAATTCAGTTGATAATTCAGTATTTATAATCTCAAACTAGCATGAAATAACATGTAGTCATTCAGTATAACTTTTTTTTTACGTTTCTAGATTCTGTTACTGAAAACAAGACCATTTAGCATTAATAATAAGAGATAGATTCTTACTATTGATGTTCACAATAATCTTAACTTAACAAAGATATGACCATGTAAGTGTGTATGTAAAATATACATAAACAAAGTGATGAGATCATAATTTTAAAAAAACTATAATATTACAATACTTTTTGGTAAGACCACATTACATACCATCCAACATGGAAATGATCAACATTGACTCTACGGAGCCTCCTCATCATGTCAAGCTGGTATTCCTCCTCATCCATGGTGTCGTCATGCTTAGGGAACGGGAAGCAGTTGGTGATCTCCAGGCGGTTCTCCACCACCAGGCCGAGGAGAGCTCCCTGGGCCACCTCCATGTTGCTGCATGACTCTTCATGGCAGTGCTTCACAATTTTCATCACCGCCTGGGACAGATAATATAGAACATTATATCTGTTAGTCTCTTGTAAAAATCTAAATGTTTAACACTCCCAACACTTAAGAGTGGTGACTCTAGTCATTCTGACGAATCTTACATGTGTGTTACTGTTTGTTATTCCTTACAAATTTAAAGCCTTTAATTCAAAAGCTATACAAAGCATTTGTGAGAGTTAAAGTCTCATGTAAAACGATTACAAATGAATAAATAATTTATTTCTAGGTTTTAAATATGGGAGTCAGGATTTTCAGATCATTTAAAAACCGTTTTTTTCAAATTGTGTTGTGTTATTAGGTACAAATTTGCTTATTAATGATATTAGTTATTTATTTAACAAACCGGAATTGTCCGTAAAAACCTAAAACTAAGAAAGTAATATAGTTAATTGATTATAAACTAAACAAATACTTGCTTGACATACAGTATTATAAAATTATGATCATAGTCACATATGGAGATGTTTAATGCCTAATTGAGCAAACAGCACATACATAGATGCTTCTAATTATGCATTCATAATGCATCAAACATCATTAAAACTTAGCATAGCTAGCAAATACCAATTTGCTTACAAATGGCTTAGCAAACAGCTACCAGAGGAATACTAAGTAATTTAGACAATGTTTATCTCAATGTCAACGCAGTGAGATCATTTATTAAATACAGTCGCGGGTCATGATGAGGTAAATGTCCTAAACGTATGCATGACTCATAGTTGTAAACTATTCTAAACTTTCACACGAAAAATGATAGTATTCAAGAGTCATGTACATAAGCAGTCATTGCATATAGTAGGTACATTAAGAACTTACAACGCAATGACTAATTTTACTTTTGAAGCATTGTTGAATAATAATACAGTTCAGGACACTAATTCGGATGGTGAACCCATTAAAAAACATTAACAACATAACCTATAACGCACCAACAATTTATTGATAAAACTTGTTATAAATAATGTCTGGATGGTACAATAACTAGAATAATAAAGTTTAACTATATTAATTTACGTATACACCGTAAATGATCGGAATAACAAAGAAAATAAAGCGTACATGACGTGTCGATGGCCACAAAGTATAACACAAAACTAGTCAACTAATTAAATATTAGGACACATTACTGAATTTGTATTACTGCTATATGTTTACATACCAATCCATCACACTGAACGTATGTAATTGTTGCTTCATTTTCAGGAACACGTCTCGCAGACGCACCACCACGATTCGCCATTTTTGAAAGAGATTTGATTGATTGATTGAATGAAATGAAAGGTTTACTGAGCTATGATTGAATGAAATTAACGAACGAAACGTTGACATTTATTACAATGTTTTTTTTTTTTAACGAAATGATGATATTTAATGGAATAAGATGAGGAATGGCATCACCTGCGACTAGCGCGAGTATTTCGCCAATGTCAAGTAATTAATAGCAAGGACAAATTCAATAAATACACATTATAAATAAAAATGGATAATGACAGTGATAAAGATGGCGGATGACCTATTACAATGTTGCCATCTAATTAAACAACAAATCATGAAGATTGAAGTGTCAGTGTCAGTGTCAGTTAGTGTCTAGCTTGCGATGTATTTTATTATCAACCAAAAATCACTAAAAAACTCTCATCAAATCAACCAAGCAAATAAATAAATATCAAATAGTAAAGTTGTGGTAATATAATAATTGATAGTGTAAATGTATTATTGGCGGAATAAATCCACCCTCCAAATTGTTATAAATGAGTACTACCAGGATTTCAAAGTGTTCGTCAATACTTCCGCCCTGATCCAAATCGATGATACTCCTACTATAACAAGGCAGCGATTAAATAATGACTCAGCATAAATTCTGGCGGGGGCTAACACCATTGGATGTATCACCATCACAGCAAGTACCCCAGAAAATTGTGAAGTTGTGCGAATTTGGCGCTGATTTCATTGTCCTAGGAAACGACCACGGTCTTTATCACTGTGAAATTATTAAAGAATGTCTAAATTTTAAGAAAGTCAGCGGCATCTCAGCTATAGACATATCGTATCATGATGATACTCTTTATATCATAGATGTACATGGGCGACTGTATAAAACAAACTCTAGTTTTAGAAATAAAGAAGAAGTCATCGTAAAGGAGGACACGAAATGTTGTCCCCACGGCTTCAAGAGCTCCGGCTATAAAGTTAAGTTTAGGAATGTGGTGTCAAATGATTTCGGGCAACTATTCATAAGCACTGATGGGCAACTATGGGGTTCAGGTGTTATGCCGCAAATAGCTTTAGACTCTAGCACCATTAGAAAAGTTCCCTTTTTCGAAGGAAGGACTGTGTACAGTGCATCTGTGGGCCAAAATTTTGGTGCCGTTATAGCCAGAAAGAATGTAAGACGATCAGGTAACTGTGATACAGATAGTGACAATGATGATGAGGAAGTGTTTGCGTCAAATTGTTCACAGTGTCAGACGATAATCGGTCTGGCGTCCCCTGTCTCTGTGCCATCTTTATCAGAAACCTGCCCTTTAGGCGTTCAGATTAGTAAATCTAGTGAAGATTCTAGTAGTACCACAGCACCACAGACTGATGTTCATGTTGATGCACATAGCTTTACAGAAGATTCTAGTCCTTCATCAGAGGAATCAAAAATTGCAAGAACAAACTCCCAAAAAAATGTAAATGGAGACCAAAATTCTGAAGAGATAAAGTTGACAGAGGATGCTGATGATCAATCAGATAAACATAGTGAAACAGATGAAGCATGCGCTGAGAAATTGAACAATATCTTCATAAATACCGATGCAGCAAGACAGTTCCTAAGCAGGCAGCTATCTTGGGTGTCAGCTGGTGAGGATTATTTAGTGGAATACACAGAGAAACCCACCAGAATTATTAAAGAAAATGTGTCAAATCTAACCAATTTTGTGTATGAGGGTGTTAAAACAGTAGGTGATAAAGTAGCAACTCTATCCAGGCATGTGAGTGGAAGCAGCGATAACAATGAGGCAGCAGAGTTACAAATGCGCGATCAGAATGAAGAATTAAACTCTTTAATGTACAGGTGTACATCAAATTGTAATGCAGACGATCTGCAGTTTTCCACAAGTACAATGAGCAGCGAGAAAGAATTTGAAGCAGCAAGAAAAACTGAGAACCTTAAAAACATGTCCAAACTTGGTAAAAATATTTTAGCTACAGAATTATGGACATGGGGGGACATATATCATGGGCAACTAGGTATAGGAGACACAGTGAAAAGAGTGAAACCAATGGTTGTAATGACTCTGTCAGGTTTTGGACTGCAGAAGGTGTCTTGTGGCAAATGGCATTGTACGGCATTAACATTAGATGGGCGACTATTTATGTGGGGTTACAATCAATATCATCAAGTCAGCTTTGAATCAAGAGAGGATAAAAGTGGTCCAAAACAATTCACAGAAAACTCTGACAGTGATAGAGTGAGAGACATGATAGCTACAGACCATCATACTCTAGCATACACACATAATGAGAATATATTTTACATGGGCAAGCATACTGATGGCTTTACTGAGGCTATAGTCAACTTAAACAACAACAAAGAGCAAAAAGAAGTAATAGAGAGTGATAAAGATCTCATAGTTGTAATTACTGAGCCTCAGAATGCCACAAGCAAATCTCAAAATATGTGCTATCATTGGCGAATTTTATCATCCGGAAACATCAGCTACTGTTCCATTGAAGAGTCCTATAAATGTCCAGAATTCCAAGATCTTTCAATTGCTCAAAGATATTTAGAGGAAATGCTAATAATCTACCATAACCTAATCAAACCATTTCTGAAGAAGAGTAAAGCTGTTACTTTGCATTCTAATATTTACGAGAATGTCTGCGATGTTTTCGGAGACATTTTAAACATTACTGCATTGAATGTGTTGTCGATGTGGCAATATGCCGAGAAACATATAAACGAATGTGATATTTCTTTGATAAAAAATTTAGAAGAGTTTATTTATTTGTACAGAAAGTATTACGTAGCTGTAAGCCATTTGATCGTTATCGGCGGATTTGCGCAAATCAATAGTGTTGTTGACGTCCCTTCTAGTGTTTATAACTTATTTAGTGATCAACTTCCGTCTAATAAGCAGAAGAACAATAAAAAGACTATGGAAGCCATAGTCGGTCTTGCGTTTGTTCAACCACTAACAAGGTTAAGCTCTTACAAATGCATAGCTCAATCTTTACTGAGATGTAAAACTAAAAGAAAAAGATCGGATGCGAAAACAAATATAGATGAAAGGTTGAACAAGGTGATTGCTTCATTAGACTCGTTAATAGATGAGCAGGAAAAGAAGCGAAAGGAAGCGGATGTCACAAAGCTATTTTGGGAGACAATAGGCAAAGGTCTCGAGCAGTACCGAACACCAGAACGAAGGCTAGTCAGAGAATCGAAATCAAGGCAACTAAGTTTAGTTAATCCTGGAAGATTTTCTTCACATTGGTTCATATTATTTAACGATTTATTTGTTCACGTTAGCGGTAGCACGCCTCTAGTGCACCCCTTGGAGACGTTATGGGTAGAACCCGTCCCAAACACAGACTCCTTGCTTAACGTGATTCAATTAACGACACCGGAAGAAACTTTATCAGTATCGACTACTACCGAACAGGAAAAGACAGAATGGATACATTCATTGAACTCAACTATCAGATTGGTGTTGAATAAGGATAACTTCAAGCCACCAGCTGTAAGACACGCGAGTCACGTATTTTCGAGCAAAAGTGTGTTTTACAAAGAGGCCAAGTATACAGGAAGATGGTTGGATGGCAAGATTCATGGGCACGGCAAAGTGGAATGGCAGGATGGTAAACAATATGTGGGACAGTTCCAAGTGAATGCGCTATGCGGCCATGGGAGAATGGAAATTCCTGGTGTAGGTAAGATTTTAAGTTAACAAGACGCGTATAAATCTGTACTGCACTGCAAAATAACCGCTTTAATATATTTTTGAATGATGTGTGGGAGTTCTTACGCATGTAGTCTTTATCGCGATGTTTTCGCCTTAAGCCAACGATATCGAATCTACTTCAAATGACTTTCATTACCTAATGAATTGGACTATTATTAATGTATTGTTACGGCACTTAATGTATGTAAACCAAACAATAATGTTGATGCCGCATCCGTTCGACCGTGTAGGTCATGTTTGTAAATCTCCATTTCAATTTTGCTGACCTAGACCTGAATATGTAAACTTATGCAAACTGAACAAAGGCCGAACAGTATAATAACAAAATCTAACAGTAGTAACACTTCTTTCAATTTACACACAATTCCTAAACAATTTGCTGAAATTCGTTTTGTTGATATGACAGCAATGACATTGAGTGATTAGTATTAAAGTAAGCTATTGGCTATTTAAGTTAAGCTATTCGTTATTTCTTTGAGGTGCACGCAAACTTGGCCCGTTGCCTGCTTTACAATCAACTCGACATGGAATTTCATAGACAACATCAGTTCATCAATTGTATTGTCTGATGGCGTAGGCAGAGGTGGACTTAAGTGCACCCACTTTATGGATAGATATTTGCATACGAGCAGAACTAATGACATTGTAATTTCACGAAACTATATTACTTTCGAGATTGAAGTATCTAGAGGTAAAGGTAATTGTACACATAGGTATAAGATAAGCATGATGCGATTAGGTGTAAGATAGAAACGCTTACTTCAAATTTTGTGTGTATAAAATGTATATAAATACGACCCCACAGAAGATTTTTGGTACTAAAACCTACAGCTACATCTTACATAATAAACGTTTTTAGGTGTATACGAAGGCCAATGGAAAGACAACCTCCAAAACGGTTATGGTATAATGAAATACACGACAGGCGATATTTACGAGGGTTACTTCAAAGATGGCCAACCCCACGGCCACGGGATCAAGAAGCAGGGTGATTTCACATCCTCGTCGGCCGCCATTTACACCGGAGAATGGATCAACGGTGTCAAACAGGGGTACGGTGTGATGGACGACATCGGTAAAGGGGAGAAGTACTTAGGGAATTGGAGTGACAACAAGAAGCATGGATGCGGGCTGATCGTCACGTTGGACGGGATTTATTACGAGGGGCTATTTATGCAAGATATTTTGACGGTTAGTATACTGGGATGTTTTGAGGTCTTTTTATAATTGTGGTGCCTCTGATGAAGCTTTAGCAATCTAATTCGATCCAGTGCAGCCTCTTTACGACGCCTTATCTTTAGCCTTATCTTTTTCGTGGACTTATTAAATCGATATTCTCATAACTTTTTAGCGTTCGTTAGTCCTTATCTGGCGTGTTCAAAGCCAGAATATGCTAGTTTGGTTTAGGCATCATTCGGTAGGTATGCAGCTCTGAGTTGTCATCAATTTCTCTGGCCTTCAATATGTATTTTCATATATAATTTTGAGTATTGAATGTATTGTCGCTTACAAAACCGCATAGATTTATATGACGCGATGAGATACTCATATGTAATTACCCTTGCAATCATCAGTAGGTACTGTACGTACTAGATACCTATTTAGTGAAACCATGAGACACATTTTATGCAAAGACCTATTTGTAAACTACTTTAACTGTAACAATTACTCACAATCTTCGTTTTTTAGTTTAATTATTTGCGTTTTTATTTATTTTTGCAATTTAAGCTTTAAAATTTAAATTACCGAAGCAGCGATTTCCCTTGTCAATCAAAGACATGTCCTTATTCCAGGGTCATGGTGTAATGGTGTTCGAAGACGGCACCCATTACGAGGGTGAGTTCAGATCGGCCGGCGTGTTTTCTGGGAAGGGTATACTAACGTTCTCCAGCGGAGACAAGATTGAGGGATCTCTGAGCGGCGCCTGGACTGAGGGCGTGAAGATATCCAATGCTACCATGCATCTAAATGTTTCCAACCCAGTTCCGCCTGCGAATTCAAAGCCTAAGTGAGCAATTTTAGTTCCAATTTGTAAATATGTCCCCAATCTGCGTTAATCCTTTAAAATCGACTAAGACCACAATAGTATTAATTTACCACCGTTCTTGTGTTCACGGAAGGGGTAGGCAGCAGTAAACTGCAGTGCAATCACTTTGACCAATAGTTTTATCTACATGTAATAGTGGGCGAGCGTGATCATTTTATACTGGGTATTCTCAATGAATATTTCAGACCATAGTTTACCACACTGAGGATAGGAAATTTTACATTCTTGCAGCTCTCAGGTCTGGCGGCAAATTGGGCCATTTTTACTGTCAAAGAAATATTAAACCAATAATATAAGTACTTGTAAAGCAAGTGTTTGATTAATGATTTATGACCTTTAACAGTTCATTCGGCAAATTGAGCGTCGCGCCGAACCAGAAATGGAACGCCCTTTTACGCCAATGCTTTCAATGCTTAGGAGTATCAGAGTCCATACTCACTCCGACCGGCAATCACTTCGCCAACGGCCCCTCCGGCCCGGCCATAGACAACGGGAAGATCTGGCAGAATGTGGCTGTTGCGATATCGTGCTCACATAAAGAAAGAAGTAGAACACCCTTGAAAAAGTACCATAGTATGGATTTGGAGAAGTCTGTTGATTGCTTGGAAGTGATCCCACAGTTTGGACAGAAGACACTGAATTTGGAGAATTATCTGGAGTTGAAACAGTATTTGTATAATGTGAGTTAACTTTTACATTTGAGGTAGGAGTATGGGGAACTGAAAAACTGAATTATTTAGCAGGCCTAAAAGTTTTACGTAGTATTCTTAGCTGTAAAAGAGAAATTTGTCTGTAATTTTTTACATCGTCATGATGTTGGATAGCCCCCGGTAGCCACACCTCGTGTCGACTGGGGCGAGGGAGTTAACTTGAGGGTTTTTTTAAAGTGAACTCAATTCTAATATACTTAAGGTATGAATTTCTGTGGTAAAAGCCACGCGACCTCGTGTCAAAACTCGCTGTTCATGACTTTTAGTTGAAAAATGAGCTTTTACTGTCAGTTTATACAGTTCATTTTGGTATGGACAAAAAGTATTTGTTTGTGTTGCAGTATTTGGCGATATATATTTTTAATATATTTCCAGGCTTGCGAATCAGCCCACCATCCCTTGGGTCAACTAGTACTGGGGTTAACGAACGCATTCAACACCACGTATGGTGGTGTGAGAGTCCACCCGCTTCTCCTGAGCCACGCAGTCAAGGAGCTGAAGAGTATCACTTCGAGGATATACCAAGTGGTCAGGTTATTGTTCCCGGCGCTGCCGGCAGAGGGCGCTGATGTTGTTCTACCTTATAAAAGCAAAGAGAATAATGATAAGGAGGTGAATAAAGATAGTCCTGTTTATGGGTGAGTGCTCCTGTTTAATTTTTTGAAAAAAGAATTTATGTCTTTTTATTACTTATTTTAACGGAATCAAGCAAAGAGATTTATAACAACCATAAATGTAATGTTATTGATGCCATCGTAGACAACCACTGGTATAGATACTCCGAAGTTTTAATAATATTCCATCGATCGCAATTGAAGAGTTACTTATGAAACTTTGTTTTATACGAACAGTTTTGATTGACGCCCTGTTGAATATCTTACGGTCCGTTAGTATAACGAGGCGTTTCATGAATATAAGAATCGCCAATTAGATATACTTACCCAGGGTGTACACTTTCTGGAGAGTCAGAGAATGGACAGGTAAAATCACTTGTTTGTCAGAGAAAAATGTCAAGAAGTCAGGGAAACGCCGATATTCTTGAAAATCGTTAAAATTTCTAATAGTAGGCACTTTATTCAAAATTTGCACACATTAATAAATTTTATTTCTTAAAATATTTTTGCTATGCATTTCCATGATTAAGTTTAAAATTCGGAATAAAAAATCTATTTTTTTTGTCCCGGAAAACTTAAGGGAGTTTTATTGTTTCCACGCGGAATGACCAGAAAGGGTGTCCCCGACCGTGACTGAGTACTATTGTTCACCCACAGTGAAGTGGTGTCGGCGGCGTCTCTGCTGCAGCCGACGTTGTTGCCGCGCGTGCATCCCGCGCTGTTCGTGTTGTACGCGCTGCACAACAAGCGGGAGGACGACATGTACTGGCGGCGGCTGCTCAAGTGGAACAAACACCCGGATTTAACACTCATGGCGTTCCTGGGAATCGATCAGTAAGGATGCTATTTTTATAATTTTACTATAAGCAGTGGTAGCCTAATTGGTATAACGCCGCCTTGAATGCGAGGGTGCTGGTTCAAATCCAATCAAATAAATATTATGTTCAGATGTAATTTTAACAATGCTGAACGGTGCGACTACTGAACGGTGAAATTATGTAGAAATGCGTGTGAAGTTCACCACTACTATCCCACATAAATTCGTAGTAATTGCGATCCATTTACAAAACATGCACATTTTTAGTTCATTACCATAGTACACAGTCTTACAGTGCCACTTCCATACATAGATTTAAAAAAAAACAACTTTTTACTAAAAATACCGGGATGGTTCTTAACTTTAGTTGGACCCGATAGATGGCGCGCTGTTGTCGACCTATATACTCACGAAACTATTTTCCACAAATTGATAGTTTAGATACAATTGTAACATATTTTGTTACAGGAAATTCTGGGTGGGATACACGAGCCCCACCAGGCAGCTGGCGCCGCAGTCACCGGTCAAAGAGCAGCTGTTCCAAGAAGCCGTGGAGACGTTACAGCAGCTCAAGACTACATTCTCGCCCATCGAGAAACTACTAGTAATAAGGTCCACTTTCCAGAAGATGACCACAGCGGTACAACAAGAATTGGGTAAGTATTAGGGCTATAGCTCACTAGGACACGAGTGACGGCGCAACCTGTCGCACCTTATAGAGGGTACCTGACCTGGTGTCAGCTTGGTTGCGCAACCAATTCGATGGCGGCAACCGAATCACCCGGCGATGTCGTGACCACTGATATAATATATACAGCGTGTATCAGAAGTCTGGTATAATATTTTAGGTACATATACGGCAGCCGATATGTAGATACTTAGGCAGACTACCTAACTATCATAGTTTCTGAGTTACACACCTTTGTATATTTACCACAGGTATCGTGTTGTGGCCTTGGGCACAACTGTAGCCCTATTTAAGTGCAAACTACATCAGCTAGAGGCGACTACTAACGTTTTTAAAATTGGCGACGAAAAAAGAATTGAAAAATCTTTTTTATACCATTCTGTAGTCTACCCGGTACTCGTGCAAACGGCCAAGTATTATTTCGGGCTTCTAAAACACCCTGTATAGACCAAAATACATCGGCGAAGTGTTGAACCTACCCGCTCGGGGAATACAGTCGTGATGATGTATCCGTTTGTGTCAGGTCAAAACTACCTGTGGGGCATGGACGAGCTGTTCCCGGTGTTCCACTTCGTGGTGGTGCGCGCGCGCATCCTGCAGCTCGGCTCCGAGATACACTTCGTGGAGGACTTCCTCGAGCCCGCCATGCAGCACGGCGAGCTCGGCATCATGTTCACCACGCTCAAGGTGCATGCCCCACCTTATTCTTTGCTACATTAAGTGCACTATCATTTGAAAGTCAAAGACAAATGAAGGGACACATGCAAATAACAGGGAATGTCGCAAATTTTAATATTTTTTTATAGAATCGTATCTTTGTCTATGGTATTTTGAATTCCAATTATTTGAATGTAAAAAACGTTAACCGATGCCACCAAAATGCGGTTTTGTTTATGGCCAAAACGAAAAGAACTAGGAATGTCCATGACGTTAGTTCTAAGCAAAAGTTATTGCATGCATTGATCTCAATAAAAATAACTTTTAAACTTTCAAATTGCTTTTTCTCAAAATTAATTAATTGGGACATTCCCTGTTATTTGCTATTTTTGTTCATCTATAATAGAGATTGATGTCTATCTCGGCTATCGGGCCCCTGGTACAGAGACCACTAAATCGAGCCCTCGTCGAATTAAATTATATACTTTAATTTGAAATTAGACACTATGATAATCAAACTAAAGTACAGTTTGCTTTTCCAGGCGTGCTACTTCCAGATACTACAGGAAAAAATGTCCATCAACTCATAATGATAAGTAATTGTATAATAATGTTAACAACTGTAGGCCTAGCATGGCCGGCTGTGACGAGGGAAACGATAATTTTATTTTCATCTCTTTCTCTCGTATCTATTAAGACAGTGAAGTAGCGATTCGGTGCGACATAATTCATGATGAGTCCTGTCTTGGCGCGCGTGCTAGCCCTGCAATATTGGATACCTCTGCCTACCCCATCGGGGAGTGTGTTAATGATAATGATCTCGCAATACGTATATGGTGCGTGATAATTATAAGGGTGTGTCCGTTCTAGCGTAATTTGCCTCCCGGGACGGAAAAAGACGCGCATCTAAATTTTTACCAATACCAAACTGGACTGTATTGACTAATAGAAAAAGTTCATTACTCAACGAAATGACTTTGAGTGCATGACCTTTTTAGGGTTCCGTACCCAAAGGGTAAAACGGAAACCGTATTACTGAGACTTCGCTGTCCGTACGTCTGTCACCAGGCTGTATCTCATGAACCGTGATAGCTAGAGAGTTGAAATTTTCACAGATGTTGTATTTCTTCTGCCGCTATAACAACAAATACAGAATAAAATAAATATTTAAGGGGGCTCCCATACAACAAACGTGATTTTTTTGCCGTTTTTGTAGATAATGGTACGGAACCCTTTGTGCGCGAGTCCGACTCGCACTTGGCCGGTTTTTTTATTACAGAACTTCATTCTTTATGTATATTGACACAGAGTTCTTTTTTTATTGGCAACAATTATGACGTACGGCTTCTGACGTCCCAGTATGCTGCGTAAAACCGTATGTCCCAGTACGCTAATCTGACACCACCCTTAGTCGTTAGCTTTCGCAATAATTTGCTGTGTAAGTTCCCTTTAGATTTGATAGTCTACTTTTCAAGGCGTATACAAGTACGGTGTATAGGATAGTAAACTTTATTGCTAAGGTATTAAGATAAACTATGCCTATGACGAACAAATGAAATGCCATCGCGGCTGCTATAGTTTTATATTACATTCCATTTATTTATTTATTTTTCATTAAAAGACATTAATTTTGTAGTTTATAAAATTATCTTGTATACGTCCCTATGTTTATTATTGTTAATACATTATTGTTGTTATTACTGTGTATCGATATTGAAGCATTAATATGTTTTTGTAATGAATCTACATTGTATTATGAAAAACTAGCTGTGCCCGCGGTTTCACCCGCGCTAATAGTTACTTTGGCGTAGAGTGATGTTATAAAGTCTATGACCTTCCTCAATAAGTGCAAACTTTAACCGTTTAGGCAGCGTACGCAACGGAAGCTTTCAAAAGGAATATTCTTTTCCCGTTTTTGCCACATTATTCGTTGCTGCTCCGCTCCTATTGGTCGTAGCGTGATGATATATAGCTTATAACCTTCCTCGATAAATGAACTATTTAACACAAAAATAATTATTCAATTCGGACCAGTAGTTTCTAAGATTAGCGCGTTCAACCAAACAAACAAATAAACAAACAAACTCTTTAGCTTTATAATATTAGTATAGATGTGATGTCATTAAGTCACAAACTTATCTCTGGAAGTGTATTGTTTTTTTTATATTTACGCGAATACTATACATTGAAATAAAAACTATTTTACGGATTTTATCGCGTTTTTACGAGTTACGAGTTTTATCTCTGGAAGGTTTGAGATTTTGCAAATCCCAGACTAAACATGTCATATCGACAAAATGAGTTATATATGTGTACCAATTGAAGCAGAATAATATACGGTCGAATTGAGAAACCTCCTCCGTTTTTTCGCCGGTTAAAAATCTGGCCGTTCGATATTTTGACGCTATCGACTAAAGTTAAGCTGCTTATGTATCTGTAAATACGCGTCAATAGAGATATCCGTCAAAGCATACCTGGCGATTGACACCATTATGTTATATATGGAATTAACAGTGTTACTTTATGGGAATTGTAAAATCGGTCTTTTTTCAAATCTTTGACGATAACTTGGTCAAGTGATTAAAAAGTTTGGCTTCGAGTTTCATGATAGATAAGTACGTTCTTTGAACTATCCAGAATTAGAACAAAAGTGATGAAGTAAATGGATTGGGATTTTCTATAAATATCAAGTATTTTTTAATTAGTTATATTATTCATTTAAAGAAGTGTGTCATAATAATAGAGTATTTTTGTTTCGTGCTATCTTATTTTCATCTCAAAGTAACACATTCTTATGTATAAATAAATATAGATTATATTTAGTAACGTTTTTTCTGGATTTTGTTTTAAAATTCCCGAAGTATTTTATTTAAAGTGTTACGTCCTGCATCCACTGAGGCGAGCGAATTTATTGTGAAAATGTACTCTATGTCAGTATACATAAAGATTAAATTTCTATGGTAAATGCCACGCGATCACCCGTCAAAAGTAGGTGGCGTCGTGTATGTCGTCGTGTTTCGTTGTAAAATGACCCTTTTCAAGAGATAATACAGTTCGTTTTTCGCCTGTGGGTGACGGGTTTTATGATCTACCTTTATTTATAGCTTTGTCCCCACAATTAGCACGCCTGAATATACATCTATATACAACTTTATGTTCCTGACAATAAGGGTGGTTATTCGGCAGTTGTACAAGCTAATGCTTCTTGATTTGGACCCTTATTCCGAAGACATAAAGTTGCTAACAATTTAAAAGAGGTATCAAGTGTGTGGACTTATTTGTTAATTAAACCAAACGCTTATGAACATATTTATTTTACGTTATTGAGTGCCAAAATTGTTAGCTTTAGTAAACAATAAGTTGAAATTATAAGAAAAAGTATAGTGTACTTATCTATGCAATAATTATTCATTATTTATAATGGTCACTACATACTGTTTTCAGCGGCTTCCGCGATACTAGAAGAGACAATGCAATTTGAACTCAGCTGCCTTTAGATAAAGTTTAAAATGCAAAGCACTTTTGCTTTTACTGCTTTTCTGCTGACAGCTGCCGTCACATACTTAAGCAAAAAGGATCCAATCCACAAAACTGACATGAGTTAAGTATACCAAACGGTTCCTAAAGGAGGCCTATTCATTAATCAAAAAAGATCCCATCGAATAACAATAATAGATGCAATTAACATTTTAATCGCCTAGGTTACCATCCCGCATGTCCCTCATGTAATACATAGTCAAACTTCAAGCTGCCATATCTCAAATCTGACTTGATGTGGATTGGATCCATTTTGTTTAACTACGTCCAATTGTCTAATATTTAATAAGTCTCGATCAAGTGATAATGGTATTGATTTTGTTGGCAACTGCGTATTGCTGTCCTTCTTTCGGCCGTATTGTATGAGCAAGACGGCTATATACTTGTTAGTGCTGTCCAATATACTTTAGTTGTAGTTAATGTACAGCTGAATTGACATTATTTATTTTTGTATCTCCCATATATTAAGTCGATAAAGACTAGATCTTCAAATTTTAGCATAGAAACATACCCAAAGGTCTGGTAGTACAAAATTAACGATATGTTTTTTATTTTATTGTTTTTACATTATGTAAGAAATTATTGTTTTTTTTTTATGTGACGTCACTATAGCATGTGTGGTGGAGGTAATATATGGAGGGGTGATAGGCTATTTTAATTAACCGACATTTTTTTAACTTTACAAGTGGGGTTAGCTCGCATGTCAAGACAAGACCTTTGTCACGGATTCGCTCGCTCGCTCTCTGTCTAATTTCATACGAGAGAAAGAGACAACATCAAGATATTCCGTGACATACGTTTAGTCTTGGTGTACATGCTACAACTACAGGACAGCATAATCATTCGACGCAGAAAAGTTCGCTGATTCCAAATATCTATATAAGTCAATATAGCCCAAGTGTCGCTTCAGTCAAATTAGCCTTTCACCCCTCGATATGTACCCCAAATATTTAAGAACAAGTTTTACAATTCAACTGTAAATGGATTAAAACGTTCTATAAATTTGGGGGTAATCCTATGATTTTAGATATCAGCAGGTTCAACATGACCGCGTAGACATATATTTTATCTTTTCCAACTGTCGGACTCGTCGAGACAATGACGTCACATCGAGCTATGTCTAGTAGAAGCAACTCGGAGTGACGTCGTTTGCTCGACAATTCCAACAGTTGGATGAGATAAAATGTATGTCTACGCGGTTATGCCAAGACTGCATGTGGTTGGTGGTAGTTGTTACAGTTTGTTGCAATAATAAAATTGATTAGTACCATATCATTAATGTTAATGTTACATACATTACGAAAATTATATCTTTGTCATATTGCTATGTGAAGTGTGATTTGAATATTTAAAAAATAAAAATATGTCTAACATTGAATAAAATTGTCTGAATATTACCATGTACTCATTTTATTTTATGATATACTAGCAGCCCCGGCAAACTTCGTACCGTCTTAGAATTAATAAATGTTAATAGGTGACATACGAATGCAGCGCCACCTACCGGCCTCTCTACTTTCAGAGCTGTTTGTAAAGGTTTGGAGTATTTTATTTCCATCTCATGATAACTCCAGTGGGTCTAAGACTAACGTCACACCGAGTTGCTATCACTTCCATAAATCTAAGAAAAGAAATATCTCATATTGTTCTTCCCTCGGGTCTGAAACGTGTCCAAAATTTTACATAATATACATTTTATCTCTGGCAACTGTCACATTTGTCGAGCAAGTTATGTCACATCAATCAGTTTCTACTAGGCGTAACTCAATGTGACGACATTTGCTCGAAAAGTTTGACATTTCGAAAAGATAAATTAATGGTAAAAAAGACTTTTAAAACAAGCTTTTATTTAATTGCCCTAACTTTTCGTGTTCTCCTCAGCAAGCCCTTTTTCATTTGACACCACTGTGGTAGTGCAGAAAGAAAATAAACATTCCACCATCTTGGATGATCCGCCATATTGGAATAAGAATGACGTCACATAGCTAAGCATGCATTGTCATCCAAAATAAGCGTGTATAGCAAATTTCAGCTCAATCGGTTAAAGATAACTGGTCTAAAATTCAGTTACAAGATTCTACCCGGACATACATACATTGACGTTCATATAAAGTTTGTAATATAAACGAATGTCAACGCAGCCATACTAAGCCTGCATCAGTGTCAACTCCTTTGAGAAACTAAAGTGAGAAAAAGGGTTATCAGTATAAATTAACACACCCAAATATTTATTAAGGCTATTTATTTCATTCCTATAAAATAACATACCAAATGTCTCCTTTGTACAATGTCATATCAAAAATGTACACCATTATATAAATTTCGTGTCAGGTAAATGTTACCTAGCTACTCTCGTGTTTCCCCTATTCAACTCCACGGATATTACACACATATTATAATTATAGTCCATTCACTTGCCTAGTGTCTGTTAGGTACAAAATGTTCACAATACCGATGCGAACGCCATCTTATAAAAATACAAGGTTGATAAGCTGCTTTGTGGCTTGTATTTCTAGAAACTGGGCTTGAACGCTGTACTGTACATAATTACTATATACAATATACCAACTGCCTAGTTATCGTTAAAATTCATTGTTACGCAAAATCGAATCTTATGTACAAACTTTAAAATACCAAAATACGTTTCGTTCAATATTGCACCTGTATTTACTTCAAAGCTTTTTCTAGGCATTCTTATATTTTGGAAATCTAACAACATAATATACGTAATTTGATATAGTAAAAATCATGACCGTTCAAATCTATTCTGGAATTAATATTAAAATCAACAAAAAAAACTTCCATTTTATATTAATTTACACTGTCGCTAGTTATATTCAGTGGATTTCTAGAACAATCGAGAGTATTACATTTTTATACTAGAAACAATAATTTCACATGATCAATTCGAATACAAAAGATATGTGGTACATCGCAAATTAAACTATAATGATGATAACATAGGATTCAAATATTAGCTCACTACACTGTATTCCAGTAGTTGTAGCATGAGCGCCAAGACTAGACTTATGTCACAGAATATGTTGATTATATCTCTTTCTCTCGTATGAAATAAGACAGAGAGCGACCGAGCCAATCCGTGACAGAGGTCTTGTCTTGACATGCTAATACCACAGATGGTGGGTAGGCAACAAGAAATTTTAGAATCCTTATTGGCTGACATTTAATTATTTTCGTACACCATTAAAAGTCCCAATAAATAATTAATTAATTACTCGAATACAACTTTCGTAAGTATGGAGACTATATTGAGAAAATTGAAAACCGAAAAACTAGTTTGCATATAAATAATTGAGTGTTGCACCCAACTCAAAGGATATTACTACATAATTTAAAACGTTATAAAATTTGACAAACACGAAATATCAACTACGAACGAATTGATATAATAAAATCAATGCAACTCGGCCTCCGAACGCGACATATATCCAATGATATTCTAGTAAACAGATATGTTATACACGCAGTGGGACCAACACACTTTTCATTCATTTTACATTTCACAACACGTAGAAATGTGCAAAAGAGATGGCTTGATAAAACCAACGAGAAAAAAGAGAAAGCTAGTGTTGTCACTTGCGCTTCTATGTGATGTTACATTCATCTGTCAACGAATACGTCATAATTACGGCGTATTCGAGTCTTCACTTTTCCGCGCTCATAAAATATCTATTTACTAGAACAGAAATATACATATATCATAGAAATTGACAGCTTACAAATTCACCCCAAAGTTATATGAATTCCAATCCATTTAGTTACCACTCTCAGTGGTGTTAGCTCGCTTGTCAAGACAAGACCTCCATCACGGATTGGTTCGCTCGCTCTCTGTCTTATTTCATACGAGAGAAAGAGATACAATCAACATATTCTGTGACATAAGTCTAGTCTTGGCGCTCATGCTACAAGTACAGAAGTTCTTCAAGTGATTTATGAAGGCACTGCAAATTACAACTCTTTGGGGATATTATATATGCAACAAATTAAAATCCATTTATCGGCCAACCGAAATATCTACTGTTTATGACTGACAAATCTTCGGTTTAAAATATTTTTGTGAAGTTCACCAACCCGCACTTTGCCAGCGTTTTGGACTATGGCCCAAAAGTCTCCCTCCTGGTATATTGCCAAAGTTTTTATTAAAATAACACTTGGTAGTTTGCAATAATGATCAAAGTCGAACTCCATCGGTTTTATTTGAACACTCGTAAAAAGCACCTCCATCGAAACAAGTGTTAAACAATTGAATCAACAAACAAGCTTGTACAAGAATATAAAAACCTAATTATTGCGTACCTATACATTGCCGTCGTCATAGTCCTTAAACACCAATGTTAAATTACATTATTAAAACAAAAAAAGAAAACAAATCGAATGATACAACAACATTACCCAAAAAATCTCGCTATATAAAATGTTAGACAAAAATATTTTATTTTATTAAATTATCATAATAATATTATAGTTTTTTCTTTCATAATTAATTAATACAAAATACGATATTAATAGCAAAATATCAATCGAAGTTTATTGCATGCATTATTCACATTAAATAAACATTATTATTAACAATAATAATTAATTACTCCCCTAAATAACGTTTTGTTGGACGATTAAAAATTACATTAAAATTGATACATTTATTGTTTAAATTACATGGTCACAGGGTGGTTTTCTTTTATTTATTAGGCTAAATACACAATTGTTTCAATAAAACGCGTCATTAAAAACAAAAGGGCCCCATATCTACTAACACAAGCATTGTAGAATGCGGCTTCATATTTAAGGCATAAAAACAACATATTTTTATCAATAGCATCTGGAATATTACTAGTCTAAATGATTCAAGGTGACAATGCCTACACTACTCATATTTTGATTATCATCATCATATATAACAAAGTTTTTTTACGCATTATAAAGTAAATTAATTGTCGTACAATAACGACAGTGTTGATAGATTTGAGGCCCGGAGTGCTTACATCTAGAGAAATCAACGTATATATTACTATAACATCCTATGTTATGTTAATGCTTAGAAATAAATGCTGTCTACAGTGGGTGTATGGGGGCGAAGAGGATAATGATAATAAGCATGTAATCCACTCTTAATCAAAACTAGCATAGCTTATTATTAACACAAACGAGATGTGTTTGTATAGTGGTTTATGCAAGTAGTAAAAGATAGTTTTATAATAAAAAGTGGGATATGCTTCCATAGTTAAAAAAAAAACCACAGCACACGGGCCCGATTCTCGTTTGATAGTCATCTCTATTCGGAGAAGATACGACCAATTTGACGTTTTGTATCGACATATCTCGACTAGAGATTGATGTCTATCAAGCGACAATCGGGCGCCCAAAGTTTGAGCTACCGTGAAAAGTGTAACGGAATTTAATGTAGAACCCTATAGACCAGGGCTGTCCAAACTACATACCTTCGCGGGCCAATTAATTTTATTACAAACGCCGGAGGGCCGCATAAAATTTATTTTCAGTTTTCAAGTAAAAAAGGGTAATCATTTCTTTATACGTTCATTGGTTCTTCGTTAATTTATCTTTAACAATCATATCGATATCAACGTCAACATTCGTTGTTGCCAGACGCATTGCATGAAGAAATCACTTAACTGGCAGTGAAGATCTATACTTAAATATTTTAAGTTCATTGTTGAATACGCACTTCCACATAAATAAGTGAGTGAGTAATAGATCCCATTTTCAAGCCAAAATTTGTTATCTTCTGATTAAAACATGCGTCGTGGGCCGTTGTTTGGACAGCCCTGATAGACTATTAGAAAAAAAAAGTCGATATCATTTATATTCATGAAGCGTAATAAAATCCTTTTGAATAGTCAGAGTCTGCCTATTAGGGAAGCCGCTTCCACGGAAACGAGCCTAAGCACTAAGTATCGCCAGACAACACATACTCATCGTATGATATCAAAATAATCAAGCTTGTAGTCAGAGTACCATGCAATGGTCTGGGCGCGAATCCACAAACAGACCAGGGCAAATTATTAAAATACCATTTATGTAATATGCCGATGACGGGAACTGAACCCGTACCCATCCGATGCAGTGAGCAGAGCGGTCTACAATATCTACTTTAGAAGCATATCTCACTTTTCATTTGAAACAATTACTATCCGTATACATTATAAAATACGAGACGGAATAGAACGCACAACTCTATTTCATTCATGTACCATGCGATTCAAATGAGAATAGGATCGACTTTGCGCCATAGTGTCACGAACGAAAACAAATTATGACTTGAAACAATCAAATATTATATTTCGACAATTTATTATTAATTCAATCTTTTTATTTAAATTTCATGTAAGACTATTATTATTGATATGCAAATAAGTTTTTTTGCAAGCCATACTTTTCATGTGACATTTGACAGATAGAGGTTATTGACATACCTATTCCTATTTGGATCGCATTGTACACGCGACAGAAGAACTTGTTACATAAATATAAATCTGTTATAATATGGAAGTATGAGAAATTCTATAAATTATTGGCTTCGGAGGACTATTATGTAATAATCTAACTTTATATGGCCTTTGTTGTGGATTACAGGCTTGGATTGATATCAACATGATTTTTTTTGTTCTATCAAAAATGTTAAATCTAACAATAAGCTTATATACCTACTAAAATATATGTATAAGGGTATATACATACACCCGTGTAGTCACTAAATAACAAACTAACACGTACATCAAGGCCAAAAGAAATTATAATCTACATTGATATTAATTTTATATTATAAAAAAAAAATCAAATGTTTAAGTTAATAAAAATCTTATTTACAAGCTCCTACCGAAAACAAATTAATGTATGATATTAGAGAATAATACGAATATTAAAAAAAAAATACATAAAACTTTATTTTTCGCTAAGCAATCGAAACACAATAAATATACGACACTGATGAGTCTGCTGACGAGTCTGTGTTCTGAGGTTTCGTTTTAAGCGCACGCGCACACTAGACCGACTTGCTCTATGATCTGGCCTTGTAGCATGACCGTGTAGACATAAGTCTTATCTGTTTCAACTATCAGATTAGTAGAGAAAATGACGTCACTTCGAGCTTTTTTGTACTCGACATGGCTCGGTATGACGTCATTTTCTCGACAAATCTGACAGTTGAAAAAGATAAAACTTGTGTCTACGCGGGCATGCTAAGGGTGTTGGGTGTCAACTCTTGAAATCGATAAACGCAATATAAATTCCTCTTCTTCTTATTATACGAGGTAATAAAAAAAAATTGAATAACATGAGGCATGGACTGCACCCACAATTTGCGAATATTCTGCCAAGTAATTAATAGCAACGACAAATTTAATAAGTACACATTTCATTAATTAAAATGGGCCTTGAATGTGATAAAGATGGCGGACGAAGCCGCCGTGCAAATTTGCCGCATCGAATTACGACTTCATCATCAATGTCAGATGGAACGAGTAGGATCACGACAAATGTTACGATTTATCGATTTTAAGTGTTGACACCACGATTATCAATGTCAAATCGATATAAAAATCGAATCGGCTTAATTTACGCCGTACACCTTACAATTCGACACGACAACGTCACGGTATATCGATTTATCGATTCTCAGAGTTGTCACCCTAACCATCGATTTAAAAATCGAATCAACTTTATTTACGACATGCAATAATCGGCCCTCTAATCCGAGTCCCACCACATCGTATTATTAATTATTAGCAATCGTATTAAATCGAATGTGCGTAGAAAACAGTCACAAATTTCGAGCTGCTTAATCAAGTAATACTGTAAGCACCATTTATTATTCACCTAATTTTATTCAATTCTCATGTAAATCCGTTACTTGTGTAAAATTTTGAATTCCATACTCTGTTCGGTTTCGACCACGCTTTTAGAGTAAAGCCTTCACACTGGGGCGTCTAAAAACGCGCGGCAATACCAAAACCAACTGTATTAACTCATAGATAACGTTCATTCTTTAACGAAATTACATTGACCGCGCAAACGAATTTTGAAGCGCGGTTTCGTGGCTTTTACCACAGAAATGCAATCTTTATTTATATAGACACAGAGTTCCTTTTGGTATTTTGACGCGAGCCTGGACGCTCCAGTGTGGTCGTTTTGTATATCGCGTTAAATGGCCCGGTGGTGACTGCACCAAGTCGAATTAATAAAGCAAGCACTTGCCCCTTTACCACCGCCTCTTAAGGGGGTGATCAATTTGCGAGTAAGACCGCCGGTTCGTCAACGAACACGCGAGCCAAAGGAGCACTTAAAAGTCTGCAGACTTAAAAACCGGCGGACTTGCTGGCTCTTTGTGCATGCTTGAAACTCTAAGTCCGCGGTGCAAAAAACCGCCATGACTTCGCCAATGATGTGAGATGACTGTTTGGTACGCTAATGGATCACCAACGTGATTAGACGAGCCAATGAGCCAACGATTAAGACCGTCAGCTCGTTAGTCGCAAATAGATCACCCCCTTTATGCAGTCATGTCTTTTGACAGTTAGCTTGGTATAAAATCTGTCAAACATGTACAGGTAATATTAAGTTAATACTACTAAAGGAGGTGGTGGTAAGGCCATATGGAGGGGTGAAAGGCTATTAGATTTAAGCGATATTATTTAACTTTACAGGAGAGCATACTCGTTCGACGCAGAATACTGACTACTAACTACAACCCTTTTAACGTCCCACTGCTGGGCACGGGCCTCCGCTCAATGCGAGGGGGATTCGGGCCATAGTCCACCACGCTGGCCCAGTGCGGGTTGGCAAACTTCACACATCTATCGAGAACTAGTCAAGTTCCCTCAGTCGTGCAGGTTTCCTCGCGATGTTTTCCTTCACCGTTTCATAGCAAGTGATAATCTCGGATGAAAATGAGATTCGCACATAAACCCAGAGGTGTGAGCCGGGGTTTGAACTTGCACACTTTGATTGCAAGGCGTGCGTTCGACCACCCGGCTAACACTGCTAATACGGCGATGCTATATGCGACTCAGAATAATTAGTTGATTCTAAATATGTATACAAAGTCAATATCGCCTAAAAGCGTCGCTTGAATAGCCTTCCACCCCTCGATATGTACCTTTGTCTCATTATTAATTTGTTATTGTACTTGTGTCAACCATCAATTTAGCCGTTTCCCTCCGATAAAAACAACCAACGATACTCTCCGTAGAAAAATATTGACATAGTAAAAAATATTTAGATTTTTTTATTTTTGTTATTCATACGAGATTACAGTAAAATTCCGAGTAAAACGGCATCGAACGTTACAAAGCTAATTTAATACTGAGTTATTGAATTTTTATTAAAAAAAATATTCGCACGGATATAACGATACCACTTAGTTATACTCCATCTCAATGGAAACCTGTATATTTTTAAGTTATTGATGTTTAAAAAAAAAGAAAGGGGTCCCGTGGACCATTTAGCACGTAAAATACGATTATCGTTAAAATACTGTAAAAAAATAAGTATGTCGGGCATTATATTAATCAAGTCTATATAATTATTTCTTGAATGCAAATATTTCATTAAATTATTCATAGATTAAACAAAGAACAATGATAACTTAGTACACAAGAATATAAATAATACATTAGATGCCTTCAAACGTGCGCAGTAACAGTGAAACACCAACAATTAAAAATCAACTTTAAAGTCTTCAAAGTACAATTGAAATTAATATAACAGGAAAATCACGAATTGTCCGTGATTCTTGAAAAATTTCCGACCATGTGACACTAGCTTTAAAGTCTAGTTTCTATTGATAACAGCATCTCAGACACTGTACTGCGATTCGCGTTAACCCATATGAATATGATGCGATTGACTTCATAAAGGTATGTACACACTAAATCATGAATGTACACAAATGTGAGTACATTTGTGCACAGACCTTTCAATAGTGACTGAACTGGACATAAGGTTTTAAATAAATTAGAAAAACAATGACTTGATAATCAAAGAAATTTTAAGTGTATTTCAATTTGAAATGAACATGAAAATATTCAGTGAATATATTTTTCGTTTCTAGGCGATACTAACCCTCATTTCTATACCGTTTACAATGGCTTAACAAATGGATTATCACACCAAAAGTACTTTGTAACTTCACTGTACATAGATTATGAGTCACTAGTGAGAATGTTCCATTGTGCCAACAAAATATAGTTTTTTTTTATGAATTTACTAACTGACTTCAAAAAGGAGGAGGTTCTCAATTCGACCCGTATTTTTTTTTTCTAGTATCGGCCTAGTTCTAGAATCGATGTATCAGTAGTCCGAAATAATAGTTTAGGATGCTGTTTTTTTTTAGGTTCTGTAATGTTGTCAGTTGCTGATATGTAGATGCATAGTAAAGGCAAACTATAATCTACATAGTTTATCTATCATAGTTTCTGAGTAATAAACTTTTCAGAATTTGCCTCAAGTATCGTATTGTGATCTTAGGGCACATTAGGGACCTTATTAAACAGTGCAAACTGGATTTAAGATGGCTACTACTATTTATAAAAAAGAACTAGAAAGTTTTGTAATGAACTCGAAATATTACAAGTTTTTTTTTAAATTGGCAATGGAAAAAATGTTTAAAAATCGAATTTCGGTTTAATTCTTATACAATTCAGTTGTTCTGTTAACTCGCTTGCCCCAGTAGATATAGTGTAATGCTGAAGCTTGAGTTATTGGGTACACAAAAGCAAGGGCATAAAAGCGTAAGGGACATAGCATGTGTTAATTACAATTGCATCAAAATGAAATTTATAATAATTATTATATTTTTTAATCAACATGGTTGCTGCTAGGCGATTACCTAACTTTTAATCGCTACAATTTTTTGTTAGAAACCAAACAACATTTTTCGATTTGCAAAACATTTTAGCCGCTGTTTTGGGGACAGATAGTGTTTGAAACTGAATTACGTAATTACCCTGATGATGCCAATGATAAATACGTGATTTGAAAGAAATGCGCATGAGCAACAACCCTGCTTGTTACAATACGTTGATATGACCTTGGTCGTGATCTTGCCGCTTTGGCAACGAACGAATATTTAAAGTATGGCAAATAGTCCATGCTTTCAAGCCGCGACACGTTCCGAAACTAAGACGAATTGCGCTCGTTACGATGTGTATATTGACTGAATATTGCTGTCTCGCTCACACTCTACGCCAATAAGAAGGCAGACACCAGGGGCCCGATTTTCGTGCGATCGACATTCATCTCGATTCAGTGCCAAAAAAAATCAACACAAATTGAAAAATTGTAATCCATTTAAAATGATATCACTAAGCACTTTTGTTTAGCAAAAACCTTTGCAAAAACACAGTTATGAACAGTTTATTAATATGCAGATGAGAGTTCACTCGATACAAATCGTCCCGATAATCTTTAAAGGTACGTTTCGTCGAGCGCGTCGAAAGATTGAATAATAAAATATATATATACATATAATCTTCACATCCATACATTATTACTTACGCACTAACGAGTACCTAAAACGTATGATAGGTATAAACAATGTCCTTACTATCCAGAAGGCAAAATTGGCACTTGTGTAGTAGGCCGCTCTCGGCGGCTTGCGGCGGGCCGGCCGCTAGGTGGGCGGCGGGCTGTGCGGGCTGTGCGGGCTGTGCGGGTTGTACGGGTGGTTGGAGTTCCGCAGCACGGTGTACACGCTCTCCACCTTGGCGAGCTTCTCGAAGAACGGGATCAAGTCCAACAGCTCCGAGTCCGTCATGTCGTCGAACCACGACGCGACGGGTACCTGGCGATATAAAAAAAAAACTGAGCCGTCGCGGGACGCCTGGTAGATGTGAAACATAAAACATAAACGTCGTAGCGGCGAGTGAGCGAGGTGAGCGGAGTCGGAAAGAACCGCGGAGCCACGAAGCTGCTCAAAGTTTTGGGATCACGGCATCGCGGCATCAACAGTCGCTGTCACTCGCCAAGCGCACCATTAGATGTTTCACATCAAAAAAATATATATACGGTCGAATTGGTAACTTCCTTCTTTTTGGAAGTCGGTTAAAAAACATCACTCATTTATCTATATTGATGGTAAAAAGGCGAATTGACTCAAGCTAGTATTGACTTTGTCCGCGCAGAATTCGATTATTTACTATAGTTATAAGTTGTAGCCTATATGTTATTCTGATGTATAAACAACAATACTGTCGTTTCATCAAGATTCGTTAAGTAGTTTTTGCGTGAAAGAGCAACAAACATCCATGCATTCATTATCGTAAACTTTTACGTTTATAACACTAAGTTTATTATTAATATTAGTAGGACACAGAAGACAGTACAATAGAAAGTCCCAAGTATTTAAGATAAATGCATGTTGATAATTAAACAATGAATCTATCCAATGAGACCGACTGAGGCGATGATAAGATAAGAATTCTAGTGATGTGCCAGAGTAGCATCATGAATTAATTGTTCCAAGTTTAATCAACACAGCGTGATTATTTTCGTTAAGTTATTAAAAGAATTTAATATCATGGACTTACAATTTTGACGTATTTATATTATTAGCCTATCAATACTTGAACAAATTATTATCTATTTATATTTGCTGAGAGTTAAAACAGGCTCGGTCCTCTATAATTCCATAACTTCGATAACTCAATTTGAGCTTAAGAAATGATAGCTTGAAGCTCCCCGTAAAGGCAAGAAGGCGCGTCGGAATACAAATACGAACTGCATTGACTCATAGAAAAAGTTCAGTATTTTCACGTTGAGGCGTGGCGTTTACCACAGAAATTCAATCTTAATGTATTGACACAGATATCCTTTTGGTAATGGCAAAATTTTACAGCGAGGACTACACGCCCCAGTTGGCCCGGGGCTGAATTCAAAAGCACTGCACTAATACTGAACACTACTATTTGAATATGGAACGAAAGAAAGTTTAATAAACCCATAAACAATAAATTAATGTTAAAAAAACTTTTTAAAAACAAGCTTTTATTTAATTGCCCTTAGTTTTCGTGTTCTCCTCAGCAAGCCCTTTCATTTGATACCCATACTGTGGTAGTGCAGAAAAAATAACTATTCCGCCATCTTGGATGATCCGCCATATTGGAATTTGAAAGACGTCACTTAGCTAAGCATGCATTGTCATCCAAAGTAAGCGTGTATACCAAATATCAGCTCATTCGGTTAAAGATGACTGATCTAAAATTCAGTTGCAAGATTCCACCCGTTACATACGTTGCAAGCTAATATAAAGCTTGTAAAAATAGATCATAACACATAATGTTGTACTAACAGCGTTATCCGGATGGAATATGTAGGATGCCGGCGAGTTGTCCACGATGACGACGCGTCGCAGGTCGCGGCCGAGGCTGTTCAGGTCCTTCACGTAGTTGCCGCGGTGGAACACGCAGCTGTCGCGGAACAACCGCGCCCGGAACACGCCCCATCTGGAACACATAAATACTCGTTCAAAATTACCAAATTTACAGTATTTATCAAGACCGAGACGAGTTGTATACTTCTCGCCGATTTTTTTAAGATACTCGCGCTTTACTATTGTAGTAGGCAAAGTCAAAGATCCGGGTTTTTCGGTTTCGATTCTGATTCAGAAACGGTTCCCCGATACTCTCGGGTATCCTTAAACTTATTATAGACCCATATTTAATGCATCCTTGCCTGCCTTCGCACGCGCTCTTTACTCCTAGTATTTTTTTTACTAAAAAATCGAATTTCTTATACTCTGGACCCTTTCGAATCGGGAAATCCCGGATTTTAGAAACCGAGTAAAATAGGTTTCGGTGCCTTAATGTCGGTTATAGTTTAAGCTCACCTGTCTAACAGATCTGCGACTGGGTCGGCGTATTTAGCGAGCGAGGCGGTGAACAGCACGCACTCGTACAGCTCGCCGCAGCGCCGGAGAAACTCGTCCACGTGCGGCCGCTTCAGCACGTACACTTGGTGAACCGCACCGTCGATCTCCACAGGCACCACGAAGTCTGCATTATTGATTGGCTGAAGAGAAACAAGATCATCGCTAAACTATATTTCATAGCACTCAAAAATATTGCCTTTTCGCTTATATATTACGGCCGTGATAAAGACGGCACTACCCTTAATTTATCTTGGTGCGAAAATATTCGACACCATTGTCTGAATGTAGAAAAACAGCCGAACATTTGAATTGGGGTAGATCGATAATTGAACTGCATTCAGAATTCAATTATCCCATCGCAAGAAGGGCATTTACCGCAAATTATTTCAAGGCAATAAGCATACATTTTGAAAAATCGTAGTCATTTAACTCTACCGCTTGTGCAAACACAATAAATGAATATGACACTTATTAATCCTACTAACAAACTTATAAATACTATTACAACTCGTCCAATGTCCACATTAGTAAAATAAACATTTTGATATTAAATTAATTTTAAAATCCGATGGTATCTGTATTCTTGTACACAAACCACAACGAAATTAAATTGGTGAGCACGTAAAACGCTCACTTGCGGTCTCGCTGATATATTACCAACATGATAAGGATAGAAATAAACTTACTTTAATGTAGTTCAGTTTAATGCCAACAAAAGGGGCACCATTGATTGATGAACTCAAATAATACATTATTATTTCATATACATATTACGATTGAGACTATGTGAACATTATAATAATACCAGCCATTGCAAACAAGGTAAGGTAAAATTATTACACATTGAACAAAAACTCTTAACGATAAGGATTTTTTTTCAAACCTCGTAACCGCCGCGAGGCATTCGGCCAGCCCACATAATAATAAAACATTATTAAAATCAGCAAACATTCCAAATAACTCGTCAAGGTGAAAAAACAACAACAACACGACATAATTAAAAGTTGAGGGCTGATTCGACGAACGCATACCGAGGGGATACCGAGGTTAAATAAGTCCCCTACAGAATATTGGGATAGGTAAAACTCATGATATTACTCACGGTAAACTATAACTATAGAAACACAACATAACTCATGTCAATAATAAATATATAAGTTGATATACATAATACATTATTCATTTGCATAAAACTAATACGTAGTTGAGCGTAGAGGTCGCACAGATACATTCCATCGCGTGACATAAAGTAACTTAGTATACATTCATGTTGCGTATAAGAAAGCTTCAAGGATAGAAAAGAAAAGAAAAAGAGAAATAATGTACCATTCGTGGCGATAATACGCGTAATTTATAACATTTGGCGTGACCGGCTCTTTGCTTTCGTTCATTTTTATAGCCCCATGAAATTGGTCCGCATAAACTGGAAATAGAATTAATGTTTGAGCAATACGCGACTTTAAATTATAACGATTAGGTTCAATATTCGTAGGTGACGTGAATAGACGTAGGCACGAGCGATCGACAAACTTCCTAAAATAATTATGATCATAGAATTAAATGAACGGAATTATAGTTACATTGTTTCTTTACTATGTCAGGTTAAAGAGTAGGGAAATACTTAATAGACGAAGCGCATGTGATAATATGATGATCTCACGCGCGCGACTCTTAATGAGATAAATCTAAATTATATTCCCACGACGCATATAACATGACGAGAGCAACGTGACGTTAAAAGCTTTCCGATGATAATTTCGGCTCATGGATACTAACTAAATTTAAAAGAATTTCAATCCATCGTCAAAACATTTACAACGCTACATTTATATACGTATTTCCAACTACCGAAAAGGATCCTAATAACTATCTATAAAGTCAAATGAACTCCTGGGTTTTACGATCAAGTAAATTATTCCAATATTATTGATATAATTATTTAAGTAGTAATTTCAGTCAGCGCTATAGGACAGCTGGAGCCAAGACAAAACTTTCTCACTGATTACTCGCTCGCTGAAATAGTCGCTGTCACTTTCGTTTTACATACGAGAAAAGAGACAAAGTTAATAATCTCATGGTTTGTCTCGTCAAAATTGACTTTACCAATGGAATAAAAGAAAAAGACAATTTAGAGAACTTTCCCACCATTTCCCATTCACTCCGGGCCTACGTTAATGTTGATGCAGCAATTAAAATAACAATCAAAGACATCGTCACAGTTATAGGTTGAGAGTTTTACGTTAGGCAGCGAGCCAATATCCAACTGACACAATTACGATACTTTCGATTAATTAACCGTTACGTTGCCATTTAGAGGCGGGCAAATCATATTAGAAACCATAAGTTTTTAACGGTGCGGGCGATAAAACGCCAGGCTTGTTTCTCGCTGTATTTTTAATTAACGAAAATGTAACGTGGATTAGACCTTATCGAGTATTTACGTTGTACTACTAACTAAAAGGCTTAGTTCCGTATCAATTAGCTGATCACCTTGAAAGTGTACTGATGTTTTTTTGGAGGGAATGTCAATAAATTAACCCAGTTCATGTAACTTTAGTTTCAATACCCAGAGGGCAAAACATTCGTGTTAAACGTTCGTCTTTCTTCCTTCATTGCCTTTGCTGACTAATCACGACTTGATGGCATCTAAGGTACAATCAAGTGTAATTTTATTCATGCATTGTTGATGAGAATTGATTCCTGATTGTGTGTCCAAACAAATCCAAGGTCGAAGTGGAGCCTTGACATAAGCAGTGAGCTAACCAAAAGCGAACGCACAATAGCAGCGGGCATATGGTATGGCATAGAAACGTGCACGATCCTTTCTAACAATACAACATTAACTGCTTTATAAACCGTTCTATCAGTTGACTTGCGTATAAAGGATCTAGATATTATAGTCCAAATTGTTGAAATGGACCTAATTTCCACCGCAATATTTATAGCAAGCGGAACAGTTTTGGAAGCGTCTTGTATTTTTTTTAATACTTAACGGATATAACAATACTTTTAAGTAGCAATCGTACAAAGAGAAGTCTAGTTTCCTCAACTTGTAAACGGACAAATAACCACATTTTTTGCTATCGAAGTAGTCGTGACTACATAACGAGTTCACCATTAGGGATCGGAAGTGAAGGGTGTTTTCTATACCGCAAACGTCCACAACACCGTCATTCTGCGATACGTTTCACCGCTACAAATCAGATCATAATATATACGAGAACAGCCGATACTACGTTTTCATCATAGTCAACAAATTGTTATAGCGTTTAATGAACAATTGGAGTATCCACTGCAATCTATTTAGGTGGGTTCAGTGATCGGTCCATGCGAGTTACGTTAAAAATAGTCATCATTTCAATTGAAAGAATCGGCAAGAATAAATTACTCACCACGATTGACGCATCGCAAATCTTACAGAAAATACCATGTTTGAGATATAGAGATGTGTGATACACATTCCTATTGAGATTATGAATATCAGACAAGCATATTATTAAAAGCTTTATAATTAATGGGGTAGAGTAAAAAAACAGGGGTAGTCTAGCTGGTCGAACGCCCACCTTAAAAGCAAAGGATGCAGTTTTCTCATTTTCATCCGAGATTATCACTTGTTAAGACGGCGAATGAAAACATCGTCATGAAACCCGAATATCTGAGGGAGCCTAACCAGTTCTCGATAGACATGTGTCCTTGCACTGGGCTACCGTGGTTGACTATGGCCTAAATCCCCTAGCATATGATTTTTTAATGATAAACAGTTTTATTCACAATCCATCCATACAGTATACAACCCATGGTTTGAGACTGCTAACAAAAGGATTTTTTTTTTGAATGGACTACGCTGTTGGCCTTGAGTTGGCCTTTACAGCTCCACCGGAGGAGTGGCGAGTACAGAGTGCGACTCCAGCCAAAGCCTTAAAGGCTCTAACAAAAGGAGCTAGACAGATCGATGTATACATCGAATATATAAAACAACTGTCTACATTTCTAAGGCATCCAACGAATTAAAAATTCATCGGGACAATAGTATGTTTACAACAGCTCAGACTTGACGACCGAGATCAATTCGATATCGATCCCACCCAGTCACATTAAGGATGGATCTATTTCTGATTTTCATTTGGATAAACCGTAGGAAAAACTAAGGCAGTGGAAACGTAGGAGACTATTCCAGAAATAAAGAATCCGTAACGAAAAATGTTCAGTATAGCAACTTGAATCTGCTCATGGGCCAGTCATATATGCGAAGTACTATCAAATTATGCTCATAATACTGTAAATACCCAAAGGTGAAAATAAAGGTGAAATACCCAGAAACAAGGAATTAATGACGTCTCGACAGACTCAAACCTTGACCGAATAAAGTTGAAGATTAGATGCTAATAAAGGTTAATGAGGCAATCCGTGCAATAATGAAATACGCTGTCTCACATTCCACGGGAGTTGAAAATGGGTAACGCAATATGGTTTGCCGAGTCCCAGTTAAAATGATCGCTTCAAACTCGTTCGTACCGAGTGTATCGTGAGCCATACTCCAATAAGACGTAGGGAAGTATATTTATCGCCGCGCTTACATTTAAAAGGCTTCGTTACCTGCTGGGGAGGATGGAATACAATATTTTTGATGAAATTTAAAACTGTGTTTTGAAGATATGTACTTACATTACTTAGTACCTACATGAGAATTAGAATTAATTATACTCAACTAGTTAGCGAATCGAGCGAATCGGTTTCTATGGACAATAAAATGGATTACAAATTTATATGGATAACAAAAATGTCAGTTCTCATCAATATTGTTTTCTTATATTTAAGCGAATACTATACATTGAAATAAAACTATTTTACACTGTGAGCACTTTCTGCGTGGATCGGACCGCAAACAACAACTAAATATGAAGGTACCCAGTTATTAACTATGACATCAGGACGTCTAACACCTCAGTCCCCCCGTGACCATGGTTGCTGTAAAGCAGCCGAAACGTCGGGAAAATAAAATAGTAAATAAACGCGATAAAATCCGTAAAATAGTTTTATTTCAAGTTCTCATCAAAATAATATTGGAAAGATTGCTCTGTCAGCCCCTAATTCTTGATAAAAAAGCAAATTCACATAAATGTTGGAACGCAAAGATTTTTTTTTTAAATCGGTTCACAATTGGCGAAAATATCGATGAATATACACAAAAAAGAAAACATACTGACGAACATAAAACCTCACCTTTTTCGAATTCGGTTAAAAATTAGAGTAAATAGCTATAGGCGCATTTTTTTATCCTTAACAAGGCAAATCCAGGAATACGACAGAATATAGGTTTAGCTACACGTTATCGACTATTTAAAGGAACCAGTCACGTCATAAGAACATATCAAAGGACGCACTAGAGTAGATTACGTACAATAACTAGAGGTGTGCAAAGAATGGTGGTCCCAAAAGGCTCGTCGACCCTGGAGCATTTCTTTCAGACCGTTTCTGCATCATATGGAAAATATGACATTGGCATACTTGCAAATCATTTCTAACGCCCAACTTCATTGTTTTAATCTGAGTAACATTTGCACTAGCGTATCAACCACACTTATTGACGACTATACAGGGTGTTTCAGAAGTCCGAAATAATACTTTGGGTACATATACGGCAGCTCATATGTGGATGCTTAGTGAAAACAGTTTATACCTAGCTATCATAGTTTCTGTGTTACAGACCCTTGAATATTTGTCACAGGTATCGTGTTCTGGCCTATGGATACATCCATAACCCTATTCAGCAGTGTAAACTACACTAATAAGAGGCGGCTACCAATATTCACAAAACAGAACATGCAAATTTTACATAGGAATCGAGATATTACGGGTTATAGAAATTGACGACGAAAAAAAAGTTGGAAAAACATGGTCAAATTTCAATCAAATTTTATACCTTTCAGTTGTATACACGATACCGATGCTAGCGTCCAAGTATTATTTCGGACTTCTGATACACCCTGTATAACTGTGTATGTGCTAATTCGTATACTATTTAGGATTCCGTACTTCAAAAGGAATCCGTATTGGATTCCCTTCGTTTGTCCGTCTGTCTGTCAAAATAGAAAGAATAATAAAATTCGGCAAGATGCAATGTTTTATAGCAAAAAGGCAAAATTTGAAAACCGTAAATTTATAGTTACATAACCAAAAAATCATTTATTATTTTCTGTTAAACAATCATCGAGACTCGATCGTGATGGTCACAAGTTTGTACGGAACCCATTGTGTGCGAATGCAACTCCGAACTGGCCGGATTTTTGTATACGTATATACAAGAATCTTAAGTCATCAGATCCATTGCAGGCGTCCGAAATATATGTTGTAACATTATACATCACATCACAGTGATTTTGCTTTGAAGCCTCGTTCAATCAACGCTGATCGTTTTTCTCACAGCCGCCCGAGATTGGCAAAGCTTCAAATTAAATCACGTTTCAAAGCGAAATGAAAGCGCGACTTTCACATTATCTTAAGCTTTTTTGTGTACAATATTAATCTTGTATTTCTCGTTGCGTCGCGAGCCCTTTGCCGCCTGCACGCTCTAGTTCCCAAACTGAATCGCTAAAAAGAACAAGTATTTTGAAACGGGACTGAACAGGTATAATGCCGTGCACCGACAGGCGCGTCAAAACCCGTGCGGCCAATGTTTTGTCAATACCAAAACGAACTGTATTAACTGCGAGATAATGCACATTTTTAAACGAAACGACAAGAGCGAACTATTATTGACTTATATTATAGAAATTCAATCTTTATGTACACTACTCACACAGAGTACATTTTCCTTTAAGTCGTCTTAATTATTTCGCTCCAGTTGGTGCAGGGTATAATGCGAACCTATCTGACTGTTCTATTTGAAATATACAAAGTATTATTTACAATTTACAACTCTAGTATGTGGGTCGTAGGTGTTATTTTGACATTACCAACAAGCACCTCAATTTTGTTTATTTGTAAAGATAACTAACTCAATTCGATTACTACACATTACAAGGAGGTTCCGTGATAATTTTCGCGAAGGTTATTTATTATGCAAACTAACTTTGTTCCGTGGGCGATGATGTGTAGAAGTATTGATGCCCTTGGTGTAGAGATATATGACATAATGAAACACCTTGTCTCGTTGTTGGCATATAAGGCGACCTTTACGCATCTATTATACAAAACTAAGTTTTCAAATGTTATGAAACGATTTCATTTTTGTTTTATCGACAATAAACTTAATACTGACTAGACGACACAATAATTATAAACTATAATAGATGTAAATATACATACAGTTTGAACGTCTGTATTAAAAGTCGCTTGCGCTGTTAATATCGTTTCGTCGCAATGCAATCGGGGTGAGCTATAATGATAATAATCATTATACTGAACCCATTCCCCCTCAATATGAGGGAGATTTAGGCCATAGTCCATACTGGCCCAATGTGGAATGATGAAAATCACACGCTTAGCTAACGACGCACAGGTTTCCTCCCGATATTTTCCGTCACCGTTGAGCAAGTGGTAATCAATCATTATTGAAAACGACTTGCTGAACGGTGAAGGAAAACATCGATATAAATACATTGGTGAAATCAATAGCGTCAAGTCCTTTGCATCGCAATTCACTGAGGAAGCAATTTAATCGAAAACTAATATGATACGTGCTTCTTTTGTAAACGAGACATCATGCAGATCTTGTAAAACGTGATGCGTTGTCATTTTGAGTTGTTACTGAACGCAAATAATGAATGTAATGAATCTACGATAGTATCTCATAATAATGCAGCCTTTACAACTAGTAATTGTGTATCGTAAGAAGACTGAAGTAAAATAACACCAGCTAATACTTAATGTTTAGGGACACCGGTCGCAACTAGTTTTCCTTACTGACTGTTTTTTATGAAATCTTATTTATGTGTTAGTTAGTGATTCGAACGGCAATTATGATCACGCTGCGACGATGTAACGAATGATATCTATAAATACCTACATATTATATACAAATAAACAAACTTAAAGTGTATGTTTGTAATGTCATAATAACAGCTTGAAACTAAATGCATGAAATACGAGTACCTATAGTATACGCAACGTAACGAGAAAACGCATTTTTTTTTCTCAATCTGTCTGTCCGTCTGTTTTTATGTTTAATTGAGGTATCTCCCAAACGGCTGGACCTGTCTGGACGAGACTTTCACTGGCATTTCATCAGCTATCTGCTGATATTTTAAGGTGAAACATAGGTAACTGTGTATTTCTAAAACCACGCGCACGAAGTCGCAGGAAGCAGACAGTGTTATATAAAAATACAAACAATCCAGGTAAACGGCAAATCAGATGCAACTCTCAAGGTTATCAAGCTGAATGAATTAGACGAGATAAGTGATACATTATCTGTAAGGTTGGAAGGAAAACGCGATAGTAATTGATAAGTATAGATACACTCGGTATCGAAACGAAATGGAAAAAGGTTTAATAACAAAAACAAAGTTGTGGCGTTTTGAGGGCTTTGTGATTTTTTTAATACCACGAAGACCTCGAAGATAAAGGGATTGATCGATTACTATTACTCCGAAACTCACATAGATATCACTTGATTTTCTCAATGCAAATAGGTAACAGCTGCCAAACTGTTATTACTTAAACATCTGTAATTAATACTGATTAAATTAGAAAATGAGAAGCTATTAATAATCAATGAATTTAGAAATGATATTATCTACTGACGAGTATAACAAATCAACGTTCTAATTTCCATCTAGTGTTTTTAACATTCTCACCACTATTACTCCTGACACTGAGACCCAAGTCACTTAACACTATTGTTGTGGATTTGCTGTGACTTCATTTTTCAAGCGATGAATACACCATATTTTATCAATGATAGCTAGAATAGAGCAGCAGTGGTAGCGTCCTGAAAGTAAGGGGTGAAGAATGTTCAAATCCCGGGCCCGCACCTCTGAGATAATTTTCATGTGCGAATGTCATTTTCAACAATTATTAGGTATTGGAGAAAAAAATGACGTGCAAACTTTGACGATAGTAAGTCGTCACTAGATAGGCTGGCAAGGATCCAAGACAAACTTATGTCACGAATTAAATCAGACTATTTTGTGCCATAAGTCTTGTAAAGACACGCATTTTGGTTCCACATGTGGTAAGCAGCTCATGCTATGTAAACTAGGTAACTAGTGAATACTCGACACGAACCTACGCCATTTTTATTTCATGGCAATCGTTCGACCAACTGTGCTATCACTAGTCACAACTGATAACTTATAGACCTTGACATTCGCGAAGTGATATTCGCGAAGTGGTATATTTCATGGAGAAGTGTCAATAGTATTGTAAGTACCTACTTAGTAGCTTCGTAATACGATGCCAGGTGCAAAAGGTAACAAGATTGTCCAAAATTGCGAATTGATAGGTATTTGTTAGAGATGAAACGGATAGTGGTTAGGCCGGATATTCGACAAGCTACCAGGCCGGAGCGCCGGATATCCGGCTACTAGATATTCGGCCCTTTATCGCGTTACATGACGCTTCTTAAAGACATCTCGAATCAATCGCAATCACGACCCATACATATGGTGGTCGGTTAATTTGCATCAGTTTGCAGAATTTATATTTCAGCACCAGGCATGAGAAGCTGGTCTGGCATACGAAGCCAAGTGGAGTCGCCTCTTACCAACAAATGCGGAACATTTGGTAACTAATTAATAAAACATATATTTTTGACGTGCGATTATAAAAATAAACGGGGTCCACAACTTATTGTAGTATGATTTGTCTTGTGTAAAATAATGAGAATTTATTGAATTTTACTATCCGGAATCCGGCCGGATACTGAATTACTATCCGGCATCCGGCCGGATACTGAATTAATATCCGGTATCCGGCCGGATAGGCCAGATACCAGATAGTTAGCGGATATCCGTTTCATCACTAAGACCCACGAATCGGAATTATTGCTAATACCAAAGCCAGCTGTATTACCTCTTAGAAATAGTTCATTATTCAATGAAACTAAAGTTGGTTTTGGTACACTGTTGCTTAATGTATGTAATCATTAGTATGAGTTCTAAAGTCGCAATAGAAAATTTACAAGACATATGCAAAGCACCCAAGAACTAAGCGCACTATTATTTCGGCCTTATAACACCTTGAACACTACTGTCAATGAATGAGTCACACACACAGACGGAAGGTATATTAAATTTCCTTAAGTCATTTATTATGAATTCTGATTAAAAACCTGTTACTGATACGAATTAAAAAAAAACTGGTATCATTAACTTCGCAACTTTCCTGTGGTAGTTTGTAAATAAAAGTGTGTTCTCAATCTTGTTAATGCTGCTTATTATATTGGCACTATACCTAAGCAACACCAAGTTATATTGCCATCCCTCTCGCAATCGTAATTTCTGAGTAGGACGCCAATATTTTTAATACTGTCAAAAAACGTAACCATTATGACTGAAAGTGACGACATGTTACCCCAGAATCTTAGAGATCATACTTTAGATATAACGATTATAAATAAAATACAACTTATTTGACATAAAAAATATGATATAAAATAAAAAAACTTGATTGTTGATACAAAGTGTGGATCGTTTCATGCAAAGTATTTAATCACATAATGAACATAATTGTGGTATTGTTTGATTGTTTTAACAAGGTAGTTATGTGAGTCATAGTAGGGGTTTGCGATGTCATTGTTGGACATTATTATAAATGCCATTGGTTGTGGTTAATATAAGAATAATAATACCTAATAGCAGGTATGGTAGGTAGGTATATTTGTTTACAACAAAAAAAGGTGCTTAGCCTCGTAACAATAACAGTTTTTCTGACAAAATTCATAATATTAACACACGTTTTGGTATGGGAAAACATTGGAGGCGCGAGCATTGACGCCCCAGTCTATCGGAGGCCTTATTAAGATAATTGTAGAGCCAAACTAAGCAAGGAGATAAAGATGCCATAGAAAAAGAGGAAGACAATTTCGACACTGGAAAGATGAAATTGTGGGAATGGCTGGCAGAACCTGGACAAGGGTGGCTGCAAGTGGGAGAGAATGGAGAAGACTAGGGGAGGCCTTTTCCGAAAGGCACACAGATGCAGAAATTTTAAATTACCGCTGTTCTTTATCAATCACTAACATTATATAACATCCGAATAATCTAAGGCTAATAATAAATAAAGATGCCATATAAATTAAAATAAATTGGGAATAACACATTAACTTAGGTAATATTTCGTTTATTAGCTGATGCATCATTATATCAGTTATATAGGAACACAAAATGGCAGGCAATTATTCAAGATAAATACCTTTTCAGTGTTGCATAGTGAAAATATGTGATTGATTTTCTAGTGTAACACAATGTATATGTACATCGCATTGAAAGTTCAACTTATATTATAGTTTTAAATGACTATTGTTTCCAATATCAAATCAAGATCAAAAACATACTATATTAATTCATTACAAAGATAACAGTCAAGTTGGGATACTCCACCTTTAGAACCCCATCTGCTTCAGAACACTTCTAGAGTAGTTGGGTAATATAAGGGTAAGTTTTAGAAGTTGTTTAATAAGTAAGACCCACTTAAAATAACCCCAAATATTTTGGAAACTGTTAAGAATACAGTGGGAATGATATAGAGCAGACCGGGCCATTAATGTTGAAAATTTAATCTCTCATGTTGGTAGTAGTATTTGGGCTACTAAATAAAGATTTCACAGGCCTAATGGTAAAAATTTAGGGTAATTACTAGTAGTTGGTACCACCCATTAACCTACAAAGTTGGATCTCAGACACAAGCTTCTCAATGAATCACATTTATTTAATATACTGTGAACTTTCTCATAGATGAAATTAATTATATTTCCTGAGTAAAAATACTCTTTTGAAACCTCAACAGCTACATTATCACAGCAAAATGTTACCTATGTTTATAATTATAAGATCTTTCTGCTGCAACCAATAGTAAATAGATAATCATGGTCACATAATTAAATATTGTAAACTGTGTATAATTTTGAGGAGTTCCTGAGATAAATTTTATTGTACACTTTAGAGATAACTACAAGTTTTTGGATAAGTGGACATTTTAAATATAAACGGAAGGTATTCAATATGGTTGTAAACTCACAAATGGTGTCTACAACATCTTAGGTCACAACAAAGCAGAATTTAATAAAGATGGGCTCAAAAAATAATAAATAAACATACCTTGAATGAACTATGCACTAATGTCTCATCCAGATCAATGACCATACACTTTTTATGCATGTCCTGATGTCTCACTGGCGGTAACAACGGTCGGGGGGCATGATCTGCCATGACCAGGAGCGGGGGCGAAGCCCTGCCGTCGATACTGTTTGCGCCATTGCTACCCGGCGGACCCTTCCCGCGTCCACCGCGCCAGCAACACAGAAGCGAGCGCAGGAACCCTCCGCTTGGACTAGACTTTTTACTGCCCAGCGGGGCTGTTCCCGACACCGGCGTCCCGTCACCCTCATTATGCTGCCCGCCAGGGGATGGCCCTAGAACAACCATTTCACATCAACACACTGACACAGAAGCACACGCGAAGACCCGGCAGACGCCGAGGGGGCCGCGAGGAAAAACCAGACCTCAAGGCTGTCGTCAGTATGTTATCGCAACCACACGATCCAATTGTTTACCTCACGGAACACGCACGCGAAACTCGATTCAAAGGAATACGGAACGTTCACTAATCCACAGATTTACGGCGATCACGATCGGCAAATATTTACCAGTCGTGAAGAGGTAACACTATACGCTCTAATTTGATGCTAGTAGGTAACAGGTGTAATTCGGTTGGGATTTACCTCTGTCGGATCCATAATTGTTTAATTGCTCGTCATCCCGTGACACCTGAGTTATAATGGACGAAGCGTCCATTTAAACATTTGTTTTTAGCCCTAATACAAATGGCAACGGAGTTTTCGTAAAATTTTAACACCATAAAACTATTTTTTATCTCCCTTCTATCTTACAAAATGGCAGGCTCTTGGCAAATACCAACTTTGAGTGTAGCCAACACATAAAATTAAAACTCATGTTCGCTCTTTCTAACGCACTAAAATTCAAAAGAAAGAATGAAGTAGCAGTAGAGTACATTTCATATTCGTATGTTGCTACTTCTGTCAACAGCCAAAAATAGTTTAGGTTGTGTTCGAAAACCTAAACATCCAACATTCGAACTATTATAATATTTCAATATTTAACAAACAAATAATAAAAAAATAATAAGTTTAGTCTAAAGTATCGACCATTTAACTAAGAAACCTTTATTGTATCATCATTACGGCGATTTAGGCTATGATTATGACAAACTATTGAATACCAATAAACTGTTCCTCTTTTAAGAATGACTTCTTCCCTTGGGTCAAGCCATTATGCTTATGGTCAAGCCCAATGTGGTTTTGCCAATGTTGATACGTACTTGATAAAATATATACTGACAATTGCACCATACACCATAGCAAAAATAAAAAACACCGTTTTAACGGCACTAAGAAAATATTTTATAGGTACGTCTGTGGTACGTCAAGTCGATTTGTTGTCAAATTCTTAGTGATGTGTTCGACGATGATTATTAGTTAACTGGTGATATGGATTAACTGAGTATTATAATCTTGCAGAATTCACAAATACAGTTGTAAGCGAAATCGTTTGACGATCAACGATATCCAGAACAAATCGGTTGACAAAAAATAAGGATAGTATATTAGGGATCGGTGGGATGATATTATTAAGTTGCTTTAATTCTGTATTCATATTGATAAAAATAATTTATATATGTCAAGTCCTAGAGTGAAATAGGGTTTAGGTAGACATAGGGTGCGCAGGTTCGATTTCTTAAGATGCCAAATTTTACAATTAGGCTTTTGGAATTTACATATTTCCAGATAAGCCCACTGAGATCGCCCCAGTCCATTGTTTTGTACCCATAGTACAAGGCTTGCTTATTTTCGTTCCAAACTATATTAATAAATTAATTGTCTGTTGTGTGATGATATTCAATATCCGAATGTTACAAATTTTCGTATGTGCGATTGGGCGACCATTTTCGTACATCACTACAAATCGTACCTACTTTTTACTTTGCTTCTGATGTGGTCTGTCAGATATTTTCATTTTTGGGTTTTTGTTTTATTGTGGCAGCGAGTTGGTTGCTTTAAAGAAAATAATAACTTGAAGAATCTAGATCCATCACTGATGTGTGTGAAAGAGTAATTTATTACATTAAATTCAAGAAATCCATAAACCAGTCATGTCTCAAAGGGACCCAGGGCCCACACCAAATAGATGGTTGAACTGTCCCAGGAAAACTGCTGGATTAGTGGCAGATAAGTTCCTGGCGTTCAAGACACCGTTAGGAGCTCAGTTCAATGAAAAAGTTCCGGAGAAAAATCGTTTCACACCATCCATGTTGTTTGTTTACATGAAAAGTCTAAAAGTAAGTGATTAGTTGTCAGCTGTTTTTATCTTATGTGAAGCATTTATTCAATATGTGGTCTATAACAATAGCATTTAAGTTGTATTTACAAATGTGATAGCTCCAATCAAAGAAAACAGTGAAGAACATAACCTTACATTACTTTTTTTTTTTCAAATTTGTGTGCTTAGATTTGATAGTTTTTTTTTATGTGATGTAGATAGATTTATTAGTGGTGCATTTCAGATGAAATTGGGATTATGGATTGATCTTACAAACACAAGTAGGTTTTACAATAAATCTGAGATTGAGGAGAATGGCTGCGAATATGTGAAGATGCAGTGTCGTGGGCATGAAGAAACTCCATCCCCTGAACAGACCAAGTATGTATTAGGTGCATCTTTTAAAACAATGTATTGAAAAATAAGTAAGTTAATTTAAGTACCCAAATGTAACTCATTTGATATGGTTATGAATGAAATTATTAAATTAAATCATTTAGGTTTAAACCAAAGAGTTAATATTGTAAATAATTCCTCTTACTAAAGCAGTTGGGAAAAAATATTTATGCCTGTTTATATTTAATCTAGGAGATGAATTAACATTGCCAGTTACAGTAGTATTAATAGCCTTTTATGTAACAGATGTTAATACTGAAAAATGCCACAGTATATAGTTGATTTGAAGATAATAGATAGTTTTAGATAAAATGACATATATCTAGTCTTTCACACAAAGTAGGCACATTAGACATTGATTTGCAGAAATGGCCTGCAAAAGAAACAAATGTAGTCTTGAGAAACATGCTGCAATTACTGGGAGGCTTGTCTATCCACTAGGCAAGTCTATTTATGTTGTATATTTCAGGGACTTCATTAACCTCGTAAGTAAGTTCATAAGTCAGAAGCCACTGGAGGTGATCGGTGTGCACTGTACTCACGGCTTCAATAGGACAGGTTTCATGCTGGTCTCATTCATGGTGGAATCTTTGGACTGCGGTGTTGGAGCTGCTATCGATGCATTCGCTAGGATGAGGTGAATGTACAGTTTGTTTTTTATGACTAACTTTCTTGGGAGACTGAGTATAGGCATATTGGAGTGTTGAAATGCATGTGTCGAAATTTTTATTGACTCATATAATTAAGCTCTTTTTTCAATGAAATAAAACAAATGAAAATTATTGAATTTCTTTGGTATAATCTGAAGTGTCCATGCAAGAAAATTCGTGATAAATATTGATAACATTTTGTTGAAAATAGAGCTGTTTCTGTGAGTTAATATAGATTTTGGTTTTAACAAAAATTGTAGGCACTCTTTTTGAAGCGAGTATTTGCATGTATTGAACAAAATTGCTTTGTAAAAGTAAACAGCGCCTTACTAATGATAACGAGTATCAATTTTTTTATGGTAGAAATACAGTTTTATTTGACAATTCATAACTACCTGTATCGATTTACTTACATGAATAAAACCATTCTTATTCTATGTTATATGTATATATTTTTCCTCAGACCACCCGGTATATACAAACAGGACTATTTACAAGAGCTTTATAAGCGTTATGATGATATAGACATAATACCGACGGCGCCACCCTTACCAGATTGGTGTCATGGTAAGCTTATGCAAATATATTTCTTTTATGTAAAATTTTGCCATAGAGTTGCCACTCTATAGGGTGTTTAAAAAATCCGAAATAATACTTTGATGTTTGCATCAGTATTGGGTATACAACTGAATTGTATAAAAATTTGATCGAAATTCGACCATGTGTTTTCGACGGCAATTTCTATATCTCGTAATATCTTGAGCCCTATCTAAAAATTGCATGTTCTGTTTTGTGAATATTGGCAGTCGCCCCTCAAAAGTGTTGTTTAAACTGCTGAATAGGGTTATGGATGTACCCAAAGGCTAGAACATGATACCTGTTGCAAATATTCAAAGGTCTATAACACAGAAACTATGATAAGTATAATCTATCTTCACTAAGCATCCACATATGAGCTACCATATATATACCCAAAGTATAATTCGGACTTCTGATACACCCTGTATATAGGCACAAAACGATGGCTTGGTCTAGCGCTCTGGACCCCGCCAGGCATACCATCAGCCTGGCATCCTGGAGATAATCCCTTGACCGCAAAATAAATCAAATAGTTGAATCTCAACTACGAATAAGTAACTTTAACTGTGTTTATTTAATATAGCATCAATTTATTAACTACTAGCTGTGCCCGCGACTTCGCCCGCGTGGACTTTTGGGAGATTACCCGGAAATATGGGTATTATGTTTTTCCCGCGGAACCCTAATGCTTTTTCTAAAATTAAAGTAGCCTAAGTTACGCCCTGGAACGTCAGTTATCTGTCAGTGAAAGTCCCATTGAAATCGGTTCAGCCGTTTAGAAGTTTACCTCAAACAAACAGACAGACAGACAAAAAAATTCAAAATTGCGTTTTCGTTATAGGTATCGTATATACTTTCATACGCATTTGGTAAAAAAGTGTTATTTTGATATTACAAACAGACACTCCAATTTTATTTATTTGTATAGATTGTTTATGTAGCATAGTAAAATTTAATTCATGTTATATCATTTGTTCACAGAAGAGGAAGAAGATTTTGATGATGACGAACCAAGCAATTCCCAAAATGCTCCTTCAACCACGTAAGTATTATGCCAGACTTTGGAAACATCCTGTACTCACAAATTTAATCTAAACTTATACAGGGTGTCACAGAATCCCAAATTCGAAAGTTACAAAAATAATATTTTTATACAAAGTATGCTTCTTATTTTCCTGAATTTAAGGTTGAACACAAGATGAAGCTTAGTTTTACATATCGAGGGGGAAAGGCTATTTGACTTAAACGACACTTTTGGGCGATATTGACTTATATTCATATCGCATCTTTAAAAGTATAGAGACCTAACTCAAAAATAATGTTGTTGAAAAATGGTCGTTAGAACGACCCTTTAAGATTTCTAGTTGAACTCCTAAAATTTCAAAATGGGTCTCTATACTTTTAAAGATGCGATATATGGAATCAGACAATTTTTCTGCATCAAATGAGTATGCTCTCCTGTAAAGTTAACAAGAATGTCGCTTTAGTTCACCCCAAAGTTAAAAGCTTTATATTAACTTGCAATGTATGTCCGGGTGGGATCTTGCAACTGAATTTTAAATCAGTTATCTTTAACCGATTGAGCTGAAATTTGGTATACACGCTTATTTTGGATGACAATGCATGCATATCTATGTGACGTCATTCTAATTCCAATATGGCGGATCATCCAAGATGGCGGAATAGTAATTTTTTTCTGCACTTCCACAGTATGGATATTAAATGAAGGGCTTGCTGAGGAGAACACGAAAACTTAGGCAATTAAATAAAATCTTGTTTTTAAAAAGGTTTTTTTTAACATGAATTTTTAAATTTCACTACTACATTGGTTACCAAAGTTTCTATAAGCACTCAGTTTGTTTCAATGAAAAAACATTAACAGAGCGTGTGAATTTTGACGCGTAGTTTACCGCACAAATATAATCTTTATTTATATTAACACAGAGTGTGTTTTGGTGTTGCCAATAGGGGCTTACGGAGTCAATCAAAATAAAAAAAATAAAAAAATCGTGTAGGCCATAAAACACTTACAAATAGTCAAATTCTACCACCGGTTCGGAATGCTGCTTCCACTGAGAAGAGCCGGTAAGAAACTCAATAGTTACTCTTTTCAAAATGAAAATTGCGAGTTATACATTCTCAGGAGCAGCAATGCCTTGAGAGCAGACAGCACCTTTGTCACAATACTAGAGAAGAATTATACTCACGGCAGTCTAATATTAAATACAAATATAGTCTTTACGCTTAGGAAGCTAGTACAGTAAGGTGCATCTACTCCCATTTACAATGAAAGGATTATCCTAAACCACAGATGGTTATAGAAATAATTGCTTTGGTATGATGCCTTCAACACAGTATGGGAGAGTAGATGGTAGGTTATTAAGAGGCAAATGGTTGGACCATTCAAATCAAATCAAATCAAATAAACTTTATTGCTGTGTGTATTAACTTTAGTAACAGTAAGTGTGTTTTCTAACTATGTACTAGGTACTTAAATCTAATAAAAAATAAATTTTATATCTGCAGCTAGTTATTCCTCTACAACTTGTCCTCCATGGACATAGGTCTCCTCTAATAACCTCCACTCCTCTCTATCCTTAGCTTTGCGTAGCCACATGGGGCCAGCCGCTCTGCTAAGGTCGTCCTCCCATCGTTTTGCTTGCCTTCCCATTTTCCTTTTGTTTTCGCGTGGTAGCCATTCTGTTACTTTTCTGGTCCATTTGACCCTGTTTTCTCTCATAATGTGTCCCGCCCACTTCCATTTAAGTATTTGGTTGGACCATTAGGGAGTATTAATCTGTGTACCTCGTTACAGACGGAAGCATAAGGGTAAAGGCAGACGGGAAACGAATCACAAGAAGGCGATGTTCATGCCGGGCGTGCGCGGCGTGGAGCCGTTCGACAGCCAGCCGCGGCTCGGGCAGGTGCAGCGCAAGGCGCAGGCCTTCTGCCAGTGGGACTCCACCGGCTTCCCCGGCTCGCAGCCCGTCTCCATGGACATCAAAAACCTCAAGAAACTGGAGGAGAAACCCTACAGAGTGTCCTGGAAGGCCGACGGTGTTAGGTATGAGATCAATTTTTTTTATTTATTGTTTAGGGCTCCGTACCAAAAGGGCAAAACGGTAACCCTATTACTAAGACATCGCTGTCCGTCCGTCCGTCTGTCACCAGGCTGTATCCCTTGAACTGTGATAGTTAGACAGTTGAAATTTTCACAGATGATGTATTTCTGTTGCCGCTATAACAACAAAAACTAAAAAACAAAATAAAATAAATACTTACGGGGGCGCAAACGCAAACGCGATTTTTTTGCCGTTTTTATAAATAATGGTACGGAACCCTTCGTGCGCGAGTCCGACTCGCACTTGGCCGGTTTTTATTGGGCCACCCGCGATGTCGTTTTAATGACTACAATAAAATTTGTGCCAAAATTATTCTGGGTAGTCATCATCACGCTTTTATTTTCCTACTTAATTTCTTTATAATTTTCAGGTATATGATGTTGATAGACGGCGAGGGAGAGGTGTATATGTTAGACAGAGACAACTGCGTGTTCCGAGTGCACGGTCTCAGGTTCGTGCACCGGAAAGATCTGAGGAAACACTTGAAGAATACTCTACTGGACGGCGTAAGATCTCACATTACCTTAGTCTTGCCTGATGAGTGATTGCGTATTTCGATTGCAAATCTAATTTAATCACTTTCTTTTGTCGAAATGTATAAAAAATCCGCCATGTTATGCGGTTTCGAACGAAATAATTTATTTGCGATAAAAGTTACGTAATCGCCTGTGGGGTTAGTACGCTTGGCAAGACCATTGTCACGAATTCGCTCGCTCGCTCTCTGTCTAATTTCATACGAGAGAAAGAGACCAAATCAAGATACTGTTAATTTTGTTTTAAAATGCTATCTAAAAGTTATCTTTATATACTATCCCGAGGAAATAATAAAAATTTCAGTTTAATTTGCCAGCTGTATTTTTGGTTTTAACATTTTTGTTTTAAACCACTCGTGTTTGAAGCGAATAAAATAATTCAAATAGGTCATGCCGTTTTTAAGCTTTAGCGACAATAACCAATAGCAATATACCTTGGCTAATGTTGCATATTTATCCTACTAATATTATAAATTTGAAAGTTTGCGAATATGTATGTTTGTTACTCTTTTACGCAAAAACCACTGAATGGACTTTGAAAAACCTTTACAGTACTTTTATTTATACATCAGAATGACATATCAATATATATAAAAATCAATGCCACTTTTCGTTGTAAGCTAACTCCTCCTAAACGGTTGGACCGATTTTTTTTTTTTTTTTTGTATTTTTGATCTGCGATCAGCTATCTATAGCTATAAGCAAATTTGTTTTGCGTACATATGGTGATGTGCAGGGGTCCAGTGAGGCCAACACCTAAATCATAACTAATTTGTATTTTGTTCTAATATACTCGTATGATGCCTCTTGAGGCGCTTGTTTGGATTTGGTTGCAACAGTTGTGTGGCTAGGTTGTTTGGGTGGGACGGACGTAAGTCTCTGTCGATATGCCTTTTCTACAGTCCCAATTATACGGGCTGGACCGATTTGAATGTTTTTTTTTGTATGCGTTTGGGTGGCACCCTGGATGGTTTAGATCACAATTGAACCCGATAGGTGGCGCTGCTTTCGTATGTCACTCATTCTAAGGCGCGGTATGAAGTTCGCCCTGTCAGCTAGTATGCTATAATTTATAGCGATATTGAATAATCGAAGTCTGGCCCTGTAGCATGACCGCGTAGACATAAAGTTTTATCACTTTCAACTGTTAGATTTGTCGAGAATATGACGTCACACCGAGCCATGTCCACTACAAAAAGCTCGAAGTGACGTCATTCTCTCGACAAATCTGACAGTTGAAAGATTTTTTTTTTTTAATGGACTATGCTGTTGGCCGTGAGTTGGCCTTTACAGCTTCACCGGAGGAGTACAGTTGAAGGAGATAAAACTTATGTATACACGGTCATGCTAAGGGTGTTGTGCGGATGAAGTCGCGAGTAGAATTTAGTATTTACATATCTAATCTGTTATTTACAGGAGATGGTTGTGGACAAGGTCAACGGCACGGACATACATAGATACCTGTGCTATGACGTCATCAGCTTCGAAGGCCGGGATATCGGCAAGATGGAGTTCTACCCGAGCAGGCTCAACTACATTGAATACGAAATTGTTAATCCTAGGTAACATTGCACACTTCTTTCATACCATAGACGTATAAAAAAGGATGACTGCGCACCGCTTACGTCGAAAGTGAAGCAACATCCATCTAGTCCATAGATTAAAATATAAAAATAATCGCTTCACTTGTTTTTTTGTAACATGTACCGCATATACATAACGCCAGATATCTCCAGACAACACATACTCAGCGAATGATCCCAAACTAAGCAAAGCTATACTATGGGCACCTTGCAAAGGACTGGGGGCGATATTTAAATTCGCGAAATAAAAATAGCTGACGTTTATTCAAGCACTTGACATTCAGTTGTCAAACTATGGCGCGCGTAGCTGCGCGCGCATACATAACAATTACACATAGTAAAAAGCTATTGTTTTGACTTTACAAACTGTCTCTTGAATTTTATTTATCTGTGTGTGTATTCCGTTGAACGCAGGCATCATGCAATGGAGAAGGGTTTGATAAAGAAGGAGAAGGAACCGTTCAGTATACGATTGAAGCAGTTCTGGGAGCTACCGATGGCGCGCTCGCTGCTCGGCGACAAGTTCGCCAAGACCCTCTCACACGAACCCGACGGACTCATATTCCAGCCATCTAAAGAGGTATTTACAATCATAGACAAATTTTATTTATTTACTTATTTATTGAGGTTCTTTAACATTGGATACATTGCACGTTATATTTAAATCTAGCTTAGATAGATAGATAGAGTACTCTTTATTGTACACACCAAACAAATAAAATAATACAACATTCTTATTTCTAAATACAGTAGCTATGTACAATTGGGCGGTCTTATCGCTAAAAGCAATATCTTCCAGACAACAAGTTTGGACGAGAACACTATTCTTAATTAATTATGGGCAGCTGTTGGTGGTGTACTCAAACAATAAATCAATATATAAAATAGAAATACATATACATACATACATAATTTATCTATATACAATTATAATAAGATAGGAAATAAATAATAAGATAGATAATATATAATAAGATAGGAAATAAAATAATAGTGTGAACAATAGGTTGATCACAGTGATAAGTAATGCTCTTTAACTAATCGCTTAAAAATAGACAACGACTCAGCACGTCTTACTGTAACAGGCAATGCATTCCACAGACGAACAACCTGCACACAAAAGCTTAATATATTCTAAGTCTAAATTTTCCAATTATTACAAAAGAACACAGCATTCTTAATAATGAAAATTTAACCTACACCTTGAACAATGTGTCAATACAGTTCGTTTTGCTATTGGCAAACAATTTGTCGCGCAGTGTGTGGGAAGCCTAAGTCGCGTATTTATAATTTTCAGCCATACGTACCGGGGCCGTGCGAAGACGTGCTGAAATGGAAGCCGAGCAACATGAATAGTGTCGACTTCAAATTGCAAATCGTCACGGAGGGAGGCCCTGGGTGAGTTTCAGCTTCAGATAATAATAAACTAGCGGCCCGTCCCGGCTTCGCACGGGTTTATAATACAGCCTATGTTACTCAGTGATAATATAGCTTTCTAACAGCAAAAGAATTTTTCTTGTCGTGACATGCGTGCTGACACCACAGGTGTATGTATCATATTATTATTATATTGCAGACTGTTGCCTACAAAAACAGGTCACCTGTTTGTAGGTAAACAAACACTTCCGTTCGCTGCCATGAAGGTGACGAAGGAGATCCGGCATTTGAACAACAAGATTATTGAGTGCACCTACGAGAATGGCCGATGGGTGTTTATGAGGGAGCGCACCGACAAGTCCTACCCTAACAGCCTGAATACGGCACATGGTAAACGTTTTTGCTAGCTTTATATTAACTTGCAATGTATATATTAGTGATGAAACGGATATCCGGTATCCGGCCTATCCGGTCCTGTTTTCACTATCCGGCCGGATACCGGATAGTAATTCAGTATCCGGCCGGATACCGGATAGTAATTCAGTATCCGGCCGGATACCGGATAATAAAATTAAAATAAAATCTCATTATTTTTATGCAAGGTAAATTATACCACAGTAGGTTATGGAAACCGTTTATTTTTAAAATCGCACGTCAAAAATATTTGTTTTATTAATTAGTTTAGTACTCAAGATTAAGTGTCATGTAACGCGATATAGGGCCGGATATCCGGCGCTCCGGCAATATCCGGTATCCGGCCAAACCACTATCCGTTTCATCTCTAGTATGTATGTCCCGGTGGAATCTTGCAATTGAATTTTAAATCAGTTATCTTTAACCGATTGATCTGAAATTTGGTATGCACGCTTATTTTGGATGACAATGCATGCTTAGCTATGCGCCGTCATTCTAAGTCTAATATGGCGGGTCATCCAAGATGGCGGAATAGTTATTTTCTACACTACCACAGTATGGGTATCAAATGAAAGGGCTTGCTGAGGAGAACACAAAAACTAAGGGCAATTAAATAAAAGCTTGTATATAAAAAGTTTTTTTTTTACCATTATTTTATTACACTACTACAGCATGTTTCAGAAGTCCGAAATAATACTTAAACGTTAGCATCAGTATCGAGTTTACAACTGAATTGTACAAAAATTTGATTTAAATTTGACCAGGTTTTTCCAACTTTTTTTTGTCGTGAATTTCTATAACTCCTAATATCTCCAGTTCTATGTAAAATTTGTATGTTCTGTTTTGTGAATATTGGTAGTCGCCCTTCATAAGTATAGTTTACACTGCTGAATAGGGTAATGGATGTACCCAAAGGCCAGATCTTGATGCCTATGACAAATATTCAAAGGTCCATAACTCAGAAACTATGATAGTTAGGTATAATCTGTCTTTACTATGAGCTACCATATATGTACCCAAAGTATTATTTCGGACTTCTGATACACCTTGTATAGTGTCATGTGAAATATGTATGCAAGTATCTCAGCTCACATTACAACACATTTAAAACATGTTTTAATAATTCCAGCCGTATGCGAGAGTATAAAAGATCCGGTCACCAAAGAAATACTGTTGGACTATATAGACAACCACAGGTTCCATGATGACACCGATATGATGCCGCCGCCGAAAATGATGCGACGATAGCGAGAGCACGCCGATATGATCACTATTGCAGTCTACTAGAATTAAAGTCCACAGTCGCGTCTCACGTCATCCTGAATTGACCGACACAGAAACGGCTCGAGGCGAAAGTCTTTATTTCGAGGGGATAAGAGCTTGAATGGCATTGACGAAGTTTGATAAACTAGGGCCCCAAGTCCGCTTAAACGGGTTTCAGACTACGCTATAATATAATAGCATATAGTATATAGCTCATAGCACAACAATATCGCGCACCATACAATGCGATCCAAATAAGAATAGGAATGACAATAATATATTTCTGTCAAATGTCACTTGAAAAGCATGGTTTGCAAAAAACTTATTTGCATATCAATAATAATAGTCTTACATCAAATTTAAATAAAAAGGTTAAATCAATAGGTCTTAATATAATATTTAATTATTTAAAGTCATAATTCCTTTTCGTTCGTCACAATATGGCGCAAAGTCGATCCTATTCTCATTTGAATCGCTGTTAAAAATAGATACACTGCGTTTGTCTATGGACATTCAGTATTGTGTCAAGCGACTCGAACTCTCTGGTTTGGTTTATAAATTTATTTTTCTTAGAGACAATTGCGACGCGATTCCAATTCTTTCAAAAAACGGTTTTCAATTTTTGAATTATTTCTAATGACGTTTTGCATTCTTTGATTATTTCCAAATGACTATCGTCAATACATTGGACTTACGATTTTTACTTCTTATTTTTCAGCGGTATATTCTTTAATATCTCTAGGATACGTACTTTCTAGGGTTTCCAGTAGATTGCTTGCTTTCTTCAAGTGCGAGTTTAATTCTGAACAGACAACTGTCAAATTCTTTTCCGTTAAATGGCTTGATGCCATATTTATTAATTCTGTACTCGACTTGCATTCTGAATGTTCAGTGGATCTGGGCCCATAACCTGAACACGCTAATTACGTTTATGGTTGCAGAATCACATTTGTTGGAAATACATTTATAAACTAAACCGCTACGACATAGTACATTGTCTTACCTATTGTGTTACTGTGCCATTAGTGTAAGTGGAAATTGTATTGCCGTTCTAATTGATAAACTAACTGACTACAGCCCTTTTAACGTCCCACTGCTGGGCACGGGCCTCCGCTCAATGCGAGGGGGATTCAGGCCATAGTCCACCACGCTGGCCCAGTGCGGGTTGGCAAACTTCACACATCTATCAAGAACTAGTCAAGTTCCCTCAGACGTGCAGGTTTCCTCACGATGTTTTCCTTCACCGTTTCATAGCAAGTGATAATCTCGGATAAAAATGAGATTCGCACACAAACCCAGAGGTGCGAGCCGAGGTTCGAACCTGCACACTTTGATTGCAAGGCGTGCGTTCGACCACTCGGCAATTTCTAATTGATAAATAAATAAAATAAATAAATTGTTATGGACACTTTCATACTGTACTGTACTATATATTATTGGCTTTGTATGGTGCGCGATATTGTTGTGCTATGAGCTATATAGCTACTATATATTATAGCGTAGTCTGAAAGCCGCTTTACGGTAGTGCGTAGTGGAGTTTAGGCATAAAAACAACAACTTTTATCAATGGAAGCTAGAATATGACTAGTCTATTGGCTTTGAGGTGACAATGACTAATTTCTACACTGGTCACATTTTACCTACCATTGATGAAAGATGTTGTTTTATGCCTTAAAAATGAAGTCTCAACTCCACACACTATCGTTGTGGAGTTGAGACTTGGAGCCCTATTATCATCTTGACATCGACGCTTGTCTAACTCGTTATCAAGCGGATAGGTAAGGTACTATGTGATCCAAATAAGAATAGGAATTTCAATAACCTCTATCTGTCAAATGTGACTTGAAAAGTATGGTTTGCAAAAAAACTTATTTGCACGCCAACTAAAAAAAATAAATGATTTGCTTAGTAGTAAATTGTCTTAGTATAATATTTAATTATTTAAAGTCAATTCGTTTTTTAAAACCATACCATAACCTTTTTTGTTTTCATTTTGGCGCAAAGGACCAGAAGCCATGCCAAAATTATTAAAGAAAAGAATATACGGACGCCAGTCGCCATTTTGTCGTAAGTGTGCTTCGTCGTGCAAATAAAATTTATTTAAAAAATATCTTGTTTTGCTCACCCTACCTAACTGGTTAGAAGTGACAGCTATGACGTCACAATATGACGCAAAGTCGATCCTATTCTCATTTGAATCGCATATTTTATAGCAGACACTTCCCCACGAGTTGTTACTAGGATGGCAGCGAAACTGATGCTGTCGTCCTTCTCCTGGTCGTATTGAATAAGCAAGACGGCGATATGTTAAGAGCTTTCAAGTTAATAGTGAATGTCTCATTTAATGGTACCGCGGATAGAGTTTGCTCAACTCGACAGTATGTACTTACTTACGAATGCTCGTAGTGACCAATAATCTCAAAATCGAACAGATCAGACAGATCGTTTGCATCACTTAGGGCGATTTTTCAATGCCTTGACTAAATTTCGAAAACTGACAATTTGTCAAATAAATCTATTGAATAATCGACCTTGAGACTAATAATTAGTTATTAGCGTGCAGATTTAAATACACTATATATTCTGTTTTGACTAAAATAAACCTAGAACTCTTTAAATAATATCGTTTGAAGCGGGCACTTATTGGTGAAGACTCCTAGGGGGCACAATTGGTCGTGTTGTTTCGACATAATGTCGATCATGCAAGAATGGCCCCCTAGTCTTGGGACGTCGGGCCCACGATTATGGATGACTGCGTAGTAAATCTGACACTTTAAGCTACAATATAATTTGTATTATATGCTAACTAGCGAACACTTTATTTACGTATAGTTAGTATATATCAAAAGTAGATTATTTATACACAATTTGATACAGCCCCCTTACCACCACTTGTCTTGCAGCAATGTTTTTAATGTTACTGTCAATTTTTGACAGTAAACTCAGTACAAAATCTGTCAAAAATTTATATGTAGTTACTATTGAATACAATACTTTAAGAGGTGGTGGTTAAGCCCCCGATAGATATCATTATGACGTCTTTTTAATCGATGACTTCAAACTATACAGGGGGTAATTCTCACGTGTCCGACATCATGTCTAATTCGACATATGTCGATCATGCGAGAATTGCACCACAGGTACCTATGTATTAAAACGTTTTAACGGCACTGTTGTGGCTAGGTAGCTACTTAACTCTTGTGTTGTTTTTTATTTGTTATCAGCTGCTAATAAATTTATACATTGTGATTTTATGGAATGTTAAGCTTTGTAAAAACTGTGTCTAAATAAAATAGATTGATTCTTTAATGTTGTTTGATTGATAATTATAAAACCCGATATTAAGGTTCAAGGTCCCCTGAGAACACTAAGAAAGAAATGTCTGTATTTATTTTCAAAATAAAACAATGTTGATAAAAATCCAATATAAAATATAATCTCCATCCATATAACAATAACACAAGTTGAAACATCTTCACAAGTTGCTAGTGGCATTAAAATACTGCCATTTGTTCTCTCCTTCCATGTTATAACATTTTATCTTATTCTCTTTGGTGAGTTTGCTCAAATGATGGTTGACATTGTAAGCGGCGGCCGGCCACAAGTGTTCCGGTGTCTCTGTATATACAATTCTCACTAAATCCATCTCGTTGAGACGTTTGTCCGCGTTTTCCTTGAGCGCATTGAGTATTTGCACCTCTCTTTGATTTCTGTGAGCTATGTAGTACTCAATCTTTTCGATTGGATCCTGAAAATTTATTAGATATAGTAGTTAACGACAGTTTGAGCGTGGGCCGCCCGGCTCACTGTACCAAGTGGTTGTGGGTTCGATTCCCATGAGTAGAAAATTTCGGAAGTTGCCCTAGTCCGGGTATAACTGGGATCACCCCACAGAAAGATCACCCCCAGTCTATTGCATGGTACCCATAGCCCAAGCTTTGCTTCGTCTGGGATCATACAATGAGTAAATGTTGACTGGCAGTATTTAATACAATTGTAGAGATAGGGACCCACTATTCACCCTCGGAATTGTTAGAATGCCAAACTATAAATCAAATAAATTTGATCGATAATAGAGGAAACCAACAAGACCGAACTTCCTGTCAGTCGAGAGTCAGTATGTCATAAGTCATGGACCCTAACTATGAGCAATCCTCCGCAGAACAATCGAATCTAAAAAAATAATTCGACACGTGTTTCGCCTCTCAACGAGGCATCCTCAGGACGGTTTTGATCTGCGAAGCTGGGCTGCTTATGCCCAAACTACATACACTCAGTTGAGTAAATTGGTTGAAACAATTTGCTGAGAAGTTTTCTATCTCAAACTTCATAGTAATCAACTTACCTCAACCACATTCCCATGGCCAGGATAAATAACGCCTGGTTTTAACTCTAATATCTTATTCAAACTCTTCATATATGTATACAAATCCTCAAAAACAGCTGTCCCTTCACCCAATATGCAGTCCCCGCTGAATAGTATGTTTTCCTCTAATAAAGTTAGTACAACATGATCGGTAGTATGTCCAGGGGTGTGATGGATACAGACAGTTGCCCCTTCAACTTTTAACTCCTGGCCATCTGATAGCCAATTAACTGGTATTGAGACTGGTATCTCATTGTCAGCAGAATCTTCGGGACTTTTCTTGTGTTTCCATACCTTTGGTTGCTCTGAAAATATGAACAATGGAAATATCAATCAGAAATTTTGTTATTTATTTAGACCAATACTTTTTCCACTAGTATTAAAATTATTTTACATTCATGTGAAATTATGTTAAAAGTAATATATTTTGCAGTATGTAAGTTAATTTTTTCCTGAGTTGTTCGGTTGATTTTCTTATTTGGTGTTAGTTGAAAATATACTTCATGGGAAAATGGTTTGTATTAATTCAGGTTAAGGTGCAGAATTAAAACAACTGGGGTGCAATTCTCGAATGGTCGACTTTATCTCTAAACGTCAAATTGGTTGTATTTTATAGTTTTGTTCCGACATATGTCTAATTAGACATGGTGCTGACATATGTTGATGATGGTGCTGATTCTATAGGCACAATACTAAACTAAATATGACAGCAATAAAAAAAATATTACTGTGACCCTCATACATTACAGTAGTCAGAAACATTATAATAAGTTATTCTTAAAAATGCCTGTAAATAAAAAGTCCTTACTCGCAATAGTTCCGTATAAATTCTCCAGACCACCCACATGGTCATGGTGCCAGTGTGTCAATACTATGTGTTCTATATTAACTTGTTCAGCTTGTACCAGATTTGCCAAGTTCTTTTGATACTCTGCTACATCTTTATCCCCAGTATCTAGTAGAATTCGGCTGTAACATAAAAAAAAATCAGTGTCACTGTTGTCTTTTCGTACTTATTGGGCGTAACAAAGATATATTATTTAGCTTTTAATTAAATTGATTAGACCTAACCATACATACATCTCTAATAGTGACTTTGTTTATTTTAAATCACAACTATTTACAATTCAAAGGAGAAAATATAATAAAACAGATCAAAATAAACAGAACATATTTACAAAAAATCTACTTGTGCCAAACTGCTCTCGCTTGGCAATGTTCCCAGAAGGCTGGCAGCATTGCCACATTGACTGGCAATGCTGATTCTCTGTGCGAGATATGTTTTTAATTTCGTGCCAACATAATCAAAACCATTACAGAATAGAAATTCTCATACTTTTTTCCGGTGCCAATCAAATAGGTGTTTGTGCCTTGAAGTGTCATTGGTCCAGGGTTACATCCTAGTATCCTGATTATCCTGCTGGATAGTTTGGTTACCGCTGGTATAACAGTTGCCATAATAATAATGCACAATCTGCAAGTAAATATGCAAGTAAACTGATATAAAACAATATTCCGGAACTGATTGACCACGTTATACGCATTCACTGGAAAGATACGACAAATAAGTAAACTGTATTATCCAGAAGAATAATTTACAGAATTCTGTCTGCGGGACCTTGGACTTTGAAACGCTTGATATGAAAGATTCGATAAATTGTTTGTTTACCATTTGCCAGCTGCTGTCTGCACCAAAGAGTATAATAGGTTTCATAGAAGACATCAAAGAGAGAGAAGTAAAACGTTTAGAGGGCATAGAAGAATACCATCGAGTTAATGTTTCTATAACTCTTCTTCTTCTTTTTTTACGAAATGAGTGAAATAATGATATTTTGATGGAATAAGATGAGGAATGCCTGCACCAGCGATATGCGGTATTTATGGCAACGTCGAGTAATTATAGCAAGGACAAATTCAATAAATACACATTATAAATAAAAATGGATGACGACAGTGATAAAGATGGCGGATGATTCTATAACTCGATGATTAGAAGTATATAATCTATAATTTGATTTGACGTATGTCATGACAGTTAACTCAGCTGTCATTCCGAGAAAAATGGCTGGTGCGCTAGCAAGAGTCGTTCAGGGGACAAAATCGCATTTGGGTACATAATTACTATTTGAAACAACATAAAGTTACTATTATATACTATAAATAAGTTTACAATATTTTATTCCTGCATTGTACGTGCTCAGGATGGTTTGTTATGAAGGTGCGCATTGTAGCGCTTACATAATTTTGACGTGTGATTTTAGGCATTATTGGCCCACTGGTGAGCACCAACAATGTGCCAGTGCGGTACCAACAGACCCAGGCGCCCACTAAGACTAAATATGGGCCCTTGGCGGACGCTGATAGGATTTTCACCAACTTATATGGACGTCACGACTGGAGGCTCAAGGGGGCGCTGTGCCGTGGTGACTGGTACATGACCAGAGAGATCATAATGAAGGGTACCGACTGGATAGTCGGTAAGTTAATTAAACATAGGCTACATGCATATCATACCTATCTCACAGTGTATGTAGTATTATCCCAGTTTTATTTTAGTTTTAATGTCCAATCATTAGAGTATGTTCTTAGGGTATATAATTTTCACACTGATTGATGTAAGACAACAGATTTGACAAATTTTAAGTAATATATTGTTCATATTTTTGTTACCTACCTTATTTATGTTAATTTTTTTAAATTAGCACTGCATTGCAAATGCTGCAAGTTTACATAACTTTTTTGTCTCTGTCATAATATATGTATGTCTCACAACATTCTTGAACAAGGCCTAATGTTGTTATTTTGTTTGGTTTTCACAAATGTTGTGCAATCCTTAAAATACCATGTGCTGACATTTTATTGTACATAGTTAATATTAATTAGTCTGGATCTTGAAAATCATCAACTATTAAGCAAGATCTAAAACATTTTCAATAATTACAGAATCATAACTGATATACCATCTCACTATGTGGCAATATTGCCAATGGAATTGCTCTAGACTTAAAGTTGTAACATAATTCATGATACTAGATTTTATGAGTAAACTGTGAATGAAATTACCAAAAATACCATACATATAAGTATAAAAATTCCACATAAAAAACATAGAACTTTACAAGAAAGCATAGATTATCTAAAAAGGTCTCAATGATACAGTATAGTACCTAGGACTAAATAATTATGATTTACAATATAAGAAGTTATTGAAATCCCACTACTGGACACAGGTCTCCTCTTAATGAGCAATAAGGCCATGTCCCCCATGCTAGTCCAGTGCAGGATGGCAGACTACATGTCTATTGAGAACTGGTTAGATTTCCTCAGGACAGGCAGATTTCCTTACAATGCTTGCATTCACTGTCTTCTTGGACAAAAATGAGAAATGCATGTGAAATTCGAAAATCTGTGCAAATCGGGGAGTTGAACCTGCACCCTTTTGCTTACTTCTGAAAACTAATCTACCACTGCCTCATTTGATTTAAAGATACTACTAAGTTTCATGTCTACATATAAAGGAACAGAAAATTTTAGGTGAGCTCAAGACATCTGGTCTCCGAGGTCGCGGCGGCGCCGGCTTTCCTACTGGCATGAAATGGTCGTTCATGAATAAGCCTTCAGACGGCCGGCCCAAGTACCTGGTCGTCAACGCCGACGAGGGAGAGCCCGGGACTTGCAAGGATCGGGAGATTATGAGACATGATCCCCATAAGCTGATCGAGGGTTGCCTGATTGCGGGCAGTGCTATGGGTGCTCAGGCAGCCTATATTTATATTCGAGGAGAGTTTTACAATGAAGCTAGTAATCTGCAGGTTGCTATTGCTGAGGTAAGTGGAGTATATACAATCTTAACAGCTTTTAGCAGTGGTAGCCGAGTGGTCGAATATAGCAGTGGTAGCCGAGTGGTCGAACGCACGCCTTGCAATCAAAGTGTGCAGGTTCAAACCCCGGCTCGCACCTCTGGGATTTATGTGCGAATCTCATTTTCATCCGAGATTTCCACTTGCTATGAAACAGTGAAGGAAAACATTGTGAGGAAACCTGCACGTCTGAGGGAACTTGACTAGTTCTCGATAGATGTGTGAAGTCTACCAACCCGCACTGGGCCAGCGTGGTGGACTATGGCCTGGATCCCCCTCGCATTGAGCGGAGGCCCGTGCCCAGCAGTGGGACGTTAAAAAGGCTGTAGTAGTATTATGAGCTATTTAGGGCTATTTGCCCACAAGAGTGTGTGGAAATTAGTTTTTAAAGGAATTACTAATAACTTCATGTGTCATGAGCTTTCACCTGTGTGATAATCATAGCCTGTGACACTTAGGAATGTTATTATTAGTAAAACATTGACTTGTCTTCTTCACAATATCATGTATAACTTTTTGAATGTGCCACACCCACAGGCATACCAAGCTGGTCTGATCGGTCGCAACGCGTGCGGGTCCGGGTTCGACTTCGACGTGTTCGTGCATCGCGGCGCGGGCGCGTACATCTGCGGCGAGGAGACTGCGCTCATCGAGTCCATCGAGGGCAAGCAGGGCAAGCCCAGGCTCAAGCCGCCCTTCCCCGCTGACGTCGGCCTCTTCGGCTGTCCCACCACCGTCAACAACGTTGAGACCATCGCAGTTGCACCCGTGAGCCTTGCATTATTAATGTATCAATGATTTCACAGCTATCTGTACAAATATTTCTTATAAGGGAAGTATGATGATATCGACACGAATTAAGGCTCAATTAAATACGACAGCACTGAAATTATTTCTGTTTTCAGTATAATAATATACAATATACACAGTCGTATTAATATAATATTAGTTTGTTTCCAATAAAATTAGCTTTAAAAATTAACTATATTTGCTTACTAACGATTTTTTTCCGAAGCAAGTATTACTTTATTGAAAATGATATTTGCACTGGAAATCCGGAAACCCAGAAGTGCTATTTCGGAATTTGGACTTGCATATGTTGCTTCCAGATCATTCTAAGTACCCTATCTAATTAAAGGTTCATCAATAATTGTTGCGTGTAAATGTTCCTATAATATTTTCGGTGGTTTTCACTACTGGCGGGGTTCACTACGCCCCAACGGTCATTGTCGGGAACATATAGGTATACTTTAGATCGTCGAAAACTCTTCTATCGCGATTCAGTACTGATGTCGTTTCGATTTATAGCTTGACGCGCCATCATCAAGTGGGTCACGGGTCACGAAGGGGCAGTGTGAAAATTACCGGGCCATGGCAGAACAATCTTTGGGAAACAGTGAAGTTGATAATTCTTTGTTGTTCGCAGACGATCTGCCGTCGCGGCGGCGCGTGGTTCGCGTCGTTCGGGCGCACGCGCAACTCCGGCACGAAGCTGTTCAACATCTCCGGGCACGTAAACACGCCGTGCACGGTGGAGGAGGAGATGAGCATCCCGCTGAAGGAGCTGATCGAGCGGCACGCGGGCGGCGTCACGGGCGGCTGGGACAACCTGCTGGCCGTCATCCCCGGCGGGTCCTCCACGCCGCTCATACCCAAGGAGTTAGTACCGAGAGTACCACTCACTTGACGCCTTAACGTGACGTTAATACTACTGCAACTGATAACTGCTTAATGCTGAGGTGCACTGCAGTGCGCCCACTCTTCGCCAATGTATTTTCGATCCCAATGTAATAGGGGGAGAGCATTTTGCCATTATACCGGGCACATTCTCCCTCTATACGAGGGAGATTTTTTTGGATCATAATCACCACACTGGCTCAGTGCACGTTAGTGAACTGTACACGCCTTTATTTAGACGTGCAGGTTTCCTCACGATGTTTTCCTTCATCGTTCAGCAAAGGGTAATCATATTGAAAATAAAAAAATAGATAATAAATATTACGATTTTCACTAAAATTTGCTTTAGTAGCGAACTGCAGGCTTATAAAAAAACACTTTAAATGTATAGTAATTTCAATCTATTTGCGTACCACTTACATAGTGATTTTAAAATACAAATGTGTTTTACAATGTCACTCTAACTTAGTTGTATGATAAATTTGTATGACCCTTGATCACCTCTACTGCAGTAGGGGTTAAACAATAGGGATGAAAACAATATCTCTACCGTACAATGTATTATACGGTAGCCATATTGTTTTAAATCCATTTTGAATTACAATATGAAACCCTCGCCAGCGTGTGCTCCACCGTGCTGATGGACTTTGACGGGCTGGTGGCCGCGCAGACGTCGCTGGGCACGGCGGCCATCATCGTGATGGACAAGTCCACGGACATCGTGAAGGCCATCGCGCGGCTCATTATGTTCTACAAGCACGAGTCGTGCGGCCAGTGCACGCCGTGCCGCGAGGGCGTCTCTTGGATGAACAAAATCATGTACAGGTGAGATATTCACTATATATTTCATGGTTTTCAACTGTCATTTATAAAAAGTTAAGTAAGTGTAAGTGAGAAATATTAGTGTGCTAATGGTCAAAATTTATTGTAGTGACGCTCTCACTCAATATCAGGCGTCGCGACGCTCACTATAAGGTGTCTCGACCCTCGATATTAGGCGTCGCGACGCTCGATATTAGGCGTTGGGACGCTCAATATTAGGCGTAGTTACGCTCGACATAAGGCGTCTCGACGCTCGATATTAGGCGTCGCGACGTATTTTTGAATTATACTGTCAGGCAAGCAGAAATTAAATATTTGTAGCAAAAGGAGAGAATAGGTAATTATTTCTTTCGACTGACTTGATTGACTATTTTTGACAGCTGGAATATCTTCAAAGTTAAGACTTTGAATCTGTACGACTGAATCTGAGGCTAGACACGAAACGAATTAATTTCCTTGTTTTCAGATTCGTTGAGGGTAACGCGTCTCCGAAAGAAATCGATATGTTATGGGAGATTTCCAAACAAATTGAAGGTAAGAAATTAATGTTATTAATTATATTGGCTGTAAAAATCTTTTATTTTTATTTAATCAAAATGGCATCACCCGGCTTCTACATTCGTCTTTCCCATGGGTGATGTTACTTCGCTAAGGATGAAATTATATGCCTATGGGTGATTTACTTCCCCAAGCATGATGTTACATACCTATGGGTGATTTTATTTCCGTATGGATCGTTTTACATCCTTCTTCTTACTTCTGTTCTTCTTAGTAATGTTACTTCCCCAAGGATGATGTTACATCTATGGGTGATGTTACTTCCCCAAGGATGATGTGACATACGTATGGATGATGTTACTTCCCCAAGAATGATGTTACATCTATGGGTGATGTTACTTCCCCAAGGATGATGTGACATCCGTATGGATGATGTTACTTCCCCAAGAATGATGTTACATCTATGGGTGATGTTACTTCCCCAAGGATGATGTTACATCCCTATGAGTAACGTTATTTCCGTTAGGATGGGTGATGATGTAAGTGTGTAATGTCCAGGGCACACGATCTGCGCGCTGGGCGACGGCGCGGCGTGGCCGGTGCAGGGCCTGATCCGCCACTTCCGGCCCGAGCTGGAGCGCCGCATGCAGGCCTTCGCCGCCGCCTGCGGGCCCAGCAAGGCCGAGCGCCTCTACTAGACAACCAGCGGGCCTACAACTACACCAACCTACCTTACTACCTCCGTGTCCGGTTACAATGACATTCCTAAGCGTTATCCAGAACAAAATTGCTTTCTAATCACATTGTAAGTGGATTTTTAGGAGGGTCGTTGCCAAACGACATGTTTTGGTCGTTTAACAAAAATTGAGTCATGAAGCAACAACATAAGTAGTCCCATCAATCCACATGTGCGCCTTTTTATTCCTAGTAAACCTAATAAAAACTAGTTTTAGTAATAAATGGGTGCGTATTAGTCGATTAGATTGGATTTTATTGCCACCAATGATGCGACCACAATTGATATATTTAGGCGATTACCTACTCGATCACGTCGGTGTAGTTAAACTTAGTCGATTCTTGGGTTGAGATGCGCGGCGCGGGCGGGGTTCTATCTCTTTTTCTCGTATGAAATAAGACAGACAGAGAGGCGAATGAACGAAGTGAGGAGTCCAACCTAGCCTTGTTGTAGGTATAATTTTACAATCGCGTGGACAGTTTGCTTTAATATGCAAGAATAGTATTTTACTGACTACATTGGTTAGTCCACGTGATTCTAAAACTGTCCTAAAGACAAAGACAGATGATCAAAGAGACATTGCCATCTTAGAATGGGTACATTTAATTAATTTGATACGTAATAATTTGTAGTGAATTTCAAATTAATTGCGATGTTGTTGCACTATAAATTAAAAGGATATTTATAGAACCAATCTAATACTAATGATATACAATACATTATTAACGCAAAACAGATAAAATTAAGTGCTTGTTCCGTGTATATATTGCGTCAAATATTGCAATATTGTCTTCTCATCACGTGTGTTTGATGGGATTAATTAACTGAGTTCTAATGCTTCGACTATTTCACAATATATAGCAACTACTGAAATTGTTATAAAATAACGAGATAAATGGCTATAGCTTGTAGGTAACATCTAAAAGTTATTTATTATGTATTTGCTATAATTGTGAATTTATTATAATTTTATATTTATTTACATACAGAAAAATCTAATTTGTAAACAAAACATATTGGCACTTCGATGTAATTATAAAATAATTGTTCATTTGTAACTTGTATTTGCAATGGCAGATCGTCTCTTATTTCTGTGTCAGACGACTGTACCATACCAATCATGGTGAGAGCTAATTTAGTTAATTTTGTAAATAGAAATAAATGTTCTGAGATTTAAATAAATTCTTTTATTAACTAGCTACATTTTAAGCTGACTTCACAGAGATAATAATTGCTAAGCTTACGGACAGGCATTATTAAAACCTTTTTTCTCGACACTGACATGTTAAACGTTGAAGAAGGCATCTCAAACGCTGAAGGTGGCATTTCAAATGCTGAAAGTAGCGATTGAGATGCTCTAGCGTTTAAAAACCGGCCAACTGCGAGCTGGACTCGCGCACCGAGGCTTCCGTACCTAAACTGTGAAAGCACCGAGCATTACTCTAAAGAAAAGGTAAACTGGGTAGAGAGACGAACTTAACTTTGTCCCCATACAAAGTAACTACAAAATAAGTTTGTAATCACAAATTATTTTCTAACTATAAATTTACTGTTTTCGGTATTTTTCCTTTACTTGTGCTATAAGACCGTGCTTCTTGCCTAAATTTCATGATTCTAGGTCACCGGGAAGTACCCTATAGTATAGGTTTTTGATTCTCGTGCAAATGTACTGAAAATGCAATATAAACCGCCATTAACTTTTGATTGCGTTAACCTAGAAGTTTGATTTTTTAAGGGCACCAAGGGACTGCTGACATAAGTCTCTGTTATAAATTTCAACTTAATACCTTCACGCGTTTCTGAGAAAAAGAGTCTTGACAGACAGACATCCAGACAAATGGACAACAAAGTGATCCTATAATTGTTCCGTTTTATCCTTTTTAGGTACGGACCCCTAAAAAACGTTAGGAAAATTTAAGGAAGTGGTGAATTGGAGTATGTCGGAAAAGCGTGGTGAATGTTTTAAAACGGTGCGTTTTCTCAAAGTACATTTTGCTAACTTTCGTTCAAATCGACAGGAAAATGGGTAATGTGATAGACATGGCGGGTGGTAGAGATACTATCATTATTATTTATTGTGGATTCATAAGTGCCTGTATTGGTTTACACGAATAAAAAATCTGATTCTGATGAATCAATCAATTATCCATAATATAATAAATGTGGTTTCATCCGCCATTTATATCAGTTATCATTCATTTATAAAGTGTATTTATTGAATTTGTCCTTGCTATTAATTACTTTGCATTGCCATAAATACCGCTAATCGTAAGTGCAGGCATAGATCTTATTATATTTAAATAACATTTCACTAATTTCGTAAAAAAAAGTAACTGAAGGCTCACAATATCACCGGTTTGACATCTAATAATATTCCAATGACGCAGGTTGATGTTTTCCAATCTTATCGAGCTCCTGTATTAAGTTTATCTACTGTACTTATCGCACACTGACAAAGCAATTCTGTAACCTTTTAGAGAAAGTTGTATTACAGACGCGAGACTCTCACAAAAATTTATTACTTACCACTAATTGTGGTTTTGTGTAGTTATGTACTGCCAATTATTGAGAAATAACTACATAAATCGTTTTATGACTGCGTTGTCGATGTTTTCTATTTTCGATGTTTTTTCAGACTTAAATTTTTGCGTATCGCTTATGGGTACAATGTGTCGTTAGCGCAAGTAGGTACTAATATTTTAGTATTTGCGATGTACAGCTACTTGCCAGAGTGATTTGACGCTGTGTTAGTAGCTAATTGTTTAGTTACTTAAACATCGTCTGAACGGGGCATTAAGGTTTTTTATGAAATCAAAGTATGGTATTTTTATAATTATTTTATTCCCTCTATCTCGTTTCTTTTTTTGATAATCCTTATAGTATCTTAGCTCTATTTACAGTTTGTATAAATTAAGATAGTAATAGTATATTTTACACAGTAGGCTACTATTATTGTACAACACGCTTTCGTTAACTGAAAGACTTGACTATTTCAACTGAACATAACACCAATAAACAAAAAATGAATGTTGAAAAAAAAATCCTGATTTGAGTGATGAAGTAACAAGTCCGAATGATTTCGAACAAAACGATCACTATATAAAATCATTGATTTGAAGATTTAAAAAATAACTCAACACCAAGTACCAAATGGAAAATATAATTTAGTATCAGGAATAGAGTGCCGCCATCACACGTCAATTACAACAACAAAATAAATTACGTTTATAAATTAAATAAATGGCACAGACCAAATTCTACCATATTCGGTACGTGGTGATGCGTACATTATTTTTGCATCGAACATAATTTTGGCTGATTACAATAACAAAATAATAATTTAGCACGTCGATTTGCCGAATAATATAAACAAAAGGAAAATAATATAAATCACAAATAATTCTATGATGGAAGCAACTGACCGTTGTGCAACAAAAGAACTAACACTTCTGCGTAACAACATAATGGCAATCAAGTAATCGCTAAATAACATCGGTGGAGATCACAATTACACGATATAACTTTATATAAATACAAAATATACATAGGTAATTTACCTAACACACTGCAGCAACAACTTCAATGCAATATAACCATCTATATTGATCTGAAATTGATATGATTACATTAGGCTTAAGAGGAATTAACGTAATAGTTAACAGAATGCTTTATAAATAACTCATTTCTGACGGACGGGCCCGGGCGACGCGCGCCCCCGGCCCGTCTGCGTACACAAGGATGGATCGCTTATCGCGTCCATACATGGATCACAAGAACGCGATATCAGTCTCACTTATTCTGTCATTATGAACTTTACGTACGACTATACCACAGCTAGCAAAAGCCAGAACGAAACGGTGCCGATAAAAGCCGCAATGTACCACCGTTCGTACCGCGACGGTGGAATCATGCGATTCTTACCGCCCCGCAAGTTTAGCTTCTACTTCTATAAATTAGTTCGCGAGCTCGGGGCGCGGGCCAGCCGGCCCCGGCCGCTCGACCCCGCTTCGCATTCCACCCTCGGGGGACGTCTCTCGCCGAGACTGGACTTCCACTCGTCCCATCTCGGCCAGCAACTTAAGATAAATTCATAAATAAATTAGAATGTCGACGGGAGTCGCGTGGGCTGGTGTCCGGTAGCCAGCACCGGGCTGGGGGCGGTGTTAGACGCAGTCGTCGTCGAACTCGATGTCGGGCACGAGCCGGTCGTGGCAGGCGGCGGCGCGCGGCGGCAGCTCGTTGCGCGGGTCGCGCGCCAGCCAGGGGTGCCGCAGCACGTCGCGCGCGCTCAGCCGCTCGCACGCCTCGCGCCGCAGCAGCGACCGGATCAGACACTTGCCCCGCGACGACAGACACTCCGGCACTACGAAGTACCCGCGAGATATCTTCGCGAACAGCGACGCGTGCTCCGAATCGTTGAACGGATACCTATAACAAAACAACGGCATACGTTAAACATCGTTATCTTTAAGCAGAAAAAACGTAAATGTATTCTCAGTAGCGCTAAGATAAGACCGATCGTTAACTTCGAAGGTGGATAAAAGATTCACAAATTAGCGTTTTTTTACGAGGCCCCGATTAATGGCGATCCGATTGTCATTTCGAGGGCAGCTGCGCGTGGAAACAAAAACTCAGGTACGGCGGAAACCCTTCTGGCGACAGGTGAAGTCGCCGATTGCGGACGAGGCCCGAATCTTCGAATATAAATTACGGATGCCGGGAGTCGAAAAAAGGTTGAAAACAAAGGCTCGCGAACGGCAGGTGCGGGCGGGGGGCGGCAACGTCTTCGCCACATGACCGCGGCAGGTGCGGCGAAGATTTCACGAGCCTCATTTATATGTGGGTGATATAATTGCCGGCCGTTGGCGCGTAACGGCCGACAGGTGATCATCCTTGGGTCGCGTCACAACGGACGCGCTACCCTCGCTTGTGATCTCGAAAAACGGTAAGTCCCACGCTTTGCAGGTGAAGACGCCCACCCCCTCGCCCTTTGCTAATTATGCACGTTTAATTTAATTGATGCCAACTTAAATTCTGTTGAAAATTAAATGTTGTTATAGGTACGCACCTTCCAACGAGCATGGTGTACAATATGACGCCGAGCGACCACATGTCGGCGGCCCTGCCGGAGTAGGTCCGGTGGGCCCTGAGAATCTCGGGCGACACGTAGGCGGGGCAGCCGCGCTTGTCCTGGAGCAGATCCTCCTCGGGGTCGTCCAGCACCACCGCATCCTCTAGCGACTCCAGCTTCAACGTCGTTCTGTAACAAACACAAACAACGTTTAGATGATGGTCCGGTGATCGCTAATGTGCAACGTCCGGATTTCTCTCGACGCTATCGAGGGCCATTCCGCGGCACGTTGTCAGGTCGCGTGCGTTTGACGTGCATGACCGCTGACCCATATAAATCGCGAACGCTCGTACAATATACGGGCTCGCGATATCCGCTCATCCGAAATGGATCCCTTTGTGCGCAAAGCTTTTGTCGGCATTGCATTATTAACGATTCGTGTATGTATCGCTAATTAGCGGGGTAGCGTCATTTAATGTGCGTTTGCGTTGCAAAATGGTTTGTCGGATGCGAGGCGCCCGGGTTTCGCTGCGTATGCAACAATAATGTCATGTAAATAATTACATAGCGAACCGTAAAGCTGTTCGGTGATGCAATAGGTTTTGTTTCATCACGTCGCGGGCTTTAGGCGCACCGTGCGCGACCTCGTGTTTCACAGAGCGGCCGCATCGTTTCGAAATGCATTAAATGCACAGTTGGAAACATTACACCGACCGACTCTCGTATGATTGAATGTAAACTAACCCCGGTGCACTAACGGCACGGGACTTTTTAATTTTTAATTCACGGCAAAGAGCAGAGTCAGCCAACTATATAATTTAAAAACTGGCTGTATTATGAGGTTGAGGCGAAGCAGGTGCGCTGTGAGCGGTTCTGTACATGAGGCAAAATGACGCACCTTTTTTTAGCTCAGGTCCGTACTTAATTATACTTCTAGAAGGGGTTTAGAGGGGAACTCTTGTTCTAATAATAATTCCGTCTATATATAAAATTGCCGAGATTATAAATTTCATCACGAATAGAAACATTATCGATTGTGAAGAAACGTGTAAGTTTCGATTACCCGTGCGTATTCCGAAAGCTGAAGGCAATAAATATCAAGTTTGCTCAGAGCGCTGTTACAAAATCCTCAAGCTGCGGTCTCAGCCATTTGACAAATAGTCTGCGCGACGTAAGTACGCAAGACTCAAAGTCGACGGTTGGGGAGATCTGAGAGCATATTGGACTACGACCAGCGCTGCTGCATTAATAACGAGTTGCGTTACTTCTAGATGTCAGATAAAACGATAGCTATTTATTATGAGCACATTTTACGAAGTGATCGAGTCGTGACAATATGGAGCGGTTGGCTCCCGCTAAAGGTTACTCTCGTTAAGACTGTCGCAACACCAGCTCTGGGATACTAAGTGAAATATTACGCGTGCGCCACGACAGCAATAGCCATCGCTGCACGCATAAGCGTAGAATATAATAGATGAGATGTGGAGAGCAGTGCGATGCGTGCGTATCGCGCGCGGCCGAGCACGTGCTCGCCGCCCGGCCGAGATCCACTGTGGGAACTAGCTGACGAAACGTGTGACGTCACCGTACAACTGCACTTCGAACCTTTTTTGCAATCCGTCAGTGAGCGGAGCCGCGTCTGGAGGGCGTCCTCGTATCCGTTTAGGTCTCGCGACTGCGCAACTGATCCTAATTAAATCCCTACAACGGCAAGGCTAAAGTGCGATGTCTGCAGTTGCAATCGATTCGAATTTCGCAACGTGTAAATAAGTTATACGCGGTGTCGTAACGCGGTCGGAAGGTTGGCCGGATTTCCGAGCGTGTTCCGAGCGGTGGCCTCCAAGGATTCTCAGCGGTGTCTCGGACGCGGGCCCGCCGCGCGCCGCCTGCCAACCGCCGTCGTCGCCGAAAGGACAACCGATAGCTTTACGCAATGCACTTAGTTACGCACGCGCCCCAGGGCTGCGCCGACACAGATGCCTCATACGCCCAGAATTGCTCCCACCTCCAGACGACGGTCGTGCATTCGTGACGTACCAACCCGAAACTTAACCGTCTCTATTACTAAATTGACTCACGTTTACAACTTCGCAACAGTGTTAACGAAATATTTCGTTAAAATTACACGTTATTAACTAGGTAACGTTCGCCTTAACATTTCTTGGTCAAGTTTGTCTGGTGGCGTCAATAGAATAATAGTAGTGGAGTGTATTGGAATGGAATTGTTAGGTTTGCGCCGATAACGCACCAATATGCACCCAGTGTGGGAGATCGCCCACAATTAGCGGGATGCGCCGGCGCTGTTTCGCAACGGTCGCAGTTGCTCAACTCAACCCTGACAGTTTCGTAACAATGGCAGCCATCGAGGCACAGATGCACCACACATGCATGCACTTCCTGCTCGAGTTTGTATCGCTGTATGACGAACACTTGCGCAAGCGCTAGGAAACGCTTTACACGCGACTCCACACAAAACCGACCGATGTGTCAGTTGCGCAGATTACGAAACACTTAGATTTTAATAGCCTCGTCGACAATGTTTAATTCGTTGTTTGCGCTCGATATTAGTTGTTCCGAGCCCTATGGTGCGGCGCGGTTAGTCACAGGTTTTCGTAACTCGCATTGTAGGGACATGTGATGTCGTAAGCGACGCCAGTTGCTTCACCGAGATGCCGCCGGGATAGGTTGGGAAACCATCCCGACCATGCCCAATTATATGTCGGCTGTAGTTGCGCAAACAACACCGGATGTTTTGTAAAACCTGATTGATAACGAGCTTTGGATCAAACATCGGTAGGTAGCTTCACTGCTTAGGTTTGCACGCGTGAAACGTAACGGGCGTGTGTAATATATTAACATCAACCGGTTATCACGGCACAGCAATCAAACATACACATTCTAGAATTTAGGTCTCAAAACCGCACAGGCGGGCGACCGAACGACGGCACAGTTCGCTTTATCGGAGCGGCGATAACGCAAGTCGAACTCAGTTTTGAAACCGAGCGCTGGGCCGCTTGCGAAAACGCTAATGTGAACATCGGTTGCAAAATTGTTTTAGTTTTAAAATCGAATGCAAGTACAATGGGGGCGGACGGCCTAGGTCGTCGATCGTCGGCCGGTGGCGAGATGACATGCGTTGGTGACATTTGCTCGGTGCTCCGATGAAGTAAGGAGATCGAGTAGCGCAACGCCGCGACCCGTATTTGGCAGGCGGGCGGCGTCCGCGCACGGGCGCGTGTCACAATGGCGCGGATTATGAGCGCGTTGCGATATGGCATGTTGCAAGCGCGGGCGGCGGTCCAAGCGCCTCCGCCGAAATAATCCCGTGTTGCAACGGGCGGACTGCGGAACGGGCGCCACTCCAGGGCCCGTTGCGCAAACGCACCACCGCACGCAATTGGCCAATTGCGCACCACCGTGGAGCTCGACGCGCGACGTTTACGAAACGCACGATACCGTTCGATGACCCGAGCGCGTCTATTACGTGACGATTGCGCAACTGAAAGAAAGCGGCCGGTATGCGTGCGCAAAAAGTATCCGAAATCTCGACGGATACCGTCTCGGATCGTTGCAATTACACCGTTACGCGATGTCGTGTTAAATCCGGTGAGCGTTCGACTTTCTAACGCGGGGTCGGTGTACGCGAGCCGTGTCGCAACAATTTCTCCGCTGGGGCGTCGCAAACGAAGAAAGCGCGACCTCGGGCGTTTTGCAATCGCGCGCCGGCGGCGGCGCTGCGGCCGGAGAAAGAGCCGCAGCGCGCCGTAGAAAGCGGCAAGCTTCCCGCCCGTCGATCGGCAAAACCGCAGCCCGGCTTTCGTCAGATGCGCTAACGAGATTCCCGCTGACTCCTGCGGCCGCAGCACGAGCCGTTTACCATCACTGTTATTCCGCGTGTGCAGCGATTGGGCAAGCGGGCCCGCCGTTACGCAAGCCGTGATAAAGCGCCGCGCATGTCACACCCGTGAAACACTTCCGTTCATTGACTCCTTCCCGATATAACTGTGTTGTCCGTTTCGAAATATACTTTCGCCGCCCGACATAGCACACGTGTGAGGACACTGGGCCACCAAAAAAGCGTTCGCAGTAATCTGTACCCTTCATCTTTCGGGGTCATTTATTAGATGCTCTTGAGATGCATGCGCCGTTGCAAACGTGGCGCCACCGAGAAAGTTCCGTCGCAAATATTGCAATTGTTTGCTCAATTAGAAGATACATAGAGAACGTCGTGCAAAATATTAGTCAGAGAGTCGTCGAATAACTGGCTCACTGACACGTTTACGTATTCACTTTCATAACTCGCTGTTACGTTTGAAACCAACTTTTCCAAGAGTTGGGAAACGCGCTAGTAAAAAGCTGGAGCTCCCACATTGCGGACGAGTAATCATCGTCATTACAGCACTATTACATGCGCAAGGAAAAAAAATGAGATTATCGTGCGACGGGCCGTGATTAGTTACGACGATAGCTTTCACGCTAACAATGACACGTAACGAGTAAAGACACAAAAAGTAATGTCTGGGTTGCTTTTATAATCGCACTTAACTGCTATGGTGTGCACGACACCTGGTGACAGGTGCGCGTGCGCAGCAGTTTTTCCGGTCTGCGGAGGCTGCCATAATGACGGTAACCATAAAGGGCAGCTGTATGACGTTTGTCACCGGCAGATGCGGTCTAGACCGGCCGATGAATAAAAAGAGTAAATCTACTTCCGCGCCCTCCTGCGCAGTTTCCGCCGCCGCGCGGACGCAGCCGGATTCGACGATTGTTCGACCCCGCAATCGTTTCCTTCTCATTATTCCAAGTCGGAAGTGCGAAGGCGAAAGGATCGAGATGAATGTATCGATTGCACACAATTAAATATTCGATTCAATATAGGTTACATTGATTGGCTAACAGTAAGGGTAGCAAATTGCAGTCATGAGCAATCGAAATTAGAACGACGACTAATCATGAAAGCTATGCCCGCTGGTCGGCGACGCAAGAGCTTGCGATATGTAGCGAGTGGTGTCGAGTATTGCGAACTGCAAGGCAACGGCGGGCGGCATTACAGAAACAGTTGGTTAACAGTATTGGATGTTGCGGGCGGATGGCGCAAATGTATGGAAAAATGTGGCGAGACAATGCCGCGTCGGGAACTCTACGGCCGATTGATATGCGCGCTGAGGCATCCGAAATGCTTTGGTAATTCATGGTTTCGCAATGGAACCGTTTCGTATAGTTTATCGCAATGTATTTTAACTGGTGGTCCTTACGCTCCATTTCATAATGTGATTTCAACTGTCGAAACGAGCGCGTTTGACTCTTGTATATGCGCCCGCGCGCTAACGCTGCCGCTTTCAAACTAAACATCCCAGTAAACATACACAATAACAAAAAAAACTTCTTTGCTAAATCTAATCAGTTCATTAAGTCAAATCTTAAAATACGATAACATTAAAAGGAGTTGAGATTAATAATACTTAACAAAGCGGTTGTGGCGACACTTTGACACCAATAAAACAATTTTAACATTTTATACAAAGACAATAAACAAGATGTAATCGTATGCAAGTACAAAGGCTGGAATGAATGACGCAGGATGGTTTCGAAAACGCGAAATAAGCGATGTTGCGATTTCGCCTTGTGTAACGTTTACTCGGCTATTGCAGAAACGCGTGGGACGACAAATAGGATTAATCCCCGCGCGCACTAGGGCGTCATGATTGCCAGTAGCGAAACGAACTCTGTGCCATTATGCATAAAGATTAAATTTCCGTAGTGAAAGACAAACGCAACGCCTCCAAATTCGCTAATGTTGTCAATGTAATTTTGTTGAAGTTTAGTTTAGAAACTTTTTCTCTGAATCAGCACAGTTCGTTTTAGTATTGGCAATTTATTCTCGACGCCCCAATGTGTGCTTAGCTTTAATCTCTGTCGATTCGTTACTATTACATTTTAAAAATAAAGTCCTTCGATTGCGGCACTACTTGTCGAGTCATTGAAAACCGAATGAGGAAAATCTATCTCCAAAATCCCTAATTCGTAACGGATCACAATGGGCGTCGCATAAAAAGCCTTAGCAACCACAACACGAGTTACAAGTACAAAATAAAATAACACGGGTTCGTTCGTATCGCATTTTTTATCAGCATTTCACTGTTATCTTATCATTATGAAAAAACTAAATTTTCTCCACTTGTTTATTTGCTTATGCGAGTGATAAGCACACATTTCGTAATATAAATAAGCACTGTTTGATGTTACACCATCTAACAGCTATATTTACTACATGATGGGTTGCGAAAATGCGTTACAGATATGCCATTGACATGGAAATCAGTTAACGAACGATACTCACGACTTAAACGCGAATCACCTTAATACGCCAGCAAGTACCGGTTTGGCGCTCCGAAGGATTATCGGGAAAGTTCAACACGTTAAAATAATTTACGTTTGAATGTTGTTGAACAAAAAATATGTTTGCAAACACGCTCGCTGTACCGCGAACCCTCTCGATGCCAGTGCTCAAACGCACCGCGATCACTATCTCAACAGACTCCATCGAAACAGGAACAATGGGTTTAGTACCGGGTACGTACGACCCCAATGACGTGTGGTAAGTACTATCGACTCGATAACATAAACATAACGCATTTTCATCGCTACGTATATCATTCTAGTTGCGCGTGTTCCTAGCTCCAAACGCAGCAATGTATGCAATATAATATTTAAAAATCGCACGATAAGAATATAGAACAAAGGTCCATAACGCATTACAAGTACAAGAGACGCGATAAAACGTGTGGTTTACGTAAATAATACAAGGAAATCGCAAGTACACGAGGGTTTCATGGAAATTGTTATGGTAGAGTTGTAAATAAATATCTTAAGGGTATTAAAATCGCGAGTGGAGAACTCGTTTGTACCGTTAAGCCTCGCTGAAAACGCGTAAACATATCGCTAATGAGGACCAGCAAAGAACTGGTTTCGATTGATTGATAACCGAACAAGAAGTATGTTTTTACTCGATATATACTACGAAAATCACAAAACGCATCGTTAATCGAAAGCGTTTACACTCGTAAGCATATACGTTGAAGAATTTTAAATACCGTACGATTGTGTGAATCGAGAACGTGGATCGAATACAATTCCCTCCTCCGGTAAAGCTGTAAAGGCCACCTCACGGCCAACAGTGTAAGTCCTTCAAAAAAAAAAAAAACGAATACAATTCGAGTGGTTCGTGGTTGATAAATTAACAGGCTTCTAGGATTCGCGGACAATGCCCTTTTTGTTTTCGTTACTGGAAGATACCAGTGAAGTTGTTAAGCGCACAAATATTACTACAAATTTACAGCTAGGTATGGGAGTGCAAAGTGGCACGCCACAAGCGGTACTTTCTTATTGGTGCACCGCTCTCGGCTCAGCGAAATGGTACCAGGTCGATGAAAGTACCGATGGCTATTGGCAGTGTTCGATGCCACGACTGATATCAATGATGGCATGATATATACATGTAAGCAGTATCAGTAGGCAGGTCGGATAACACAGAAACAAATATAATTAATTGGTTTATGGTTCACGCTAGCTAGAAAAAAAATTAAGTACGCATTTTTTACTTTTTATCGCGCTTGGTGTAGTATGTACAACCGTCCGATGAGATCATGAAAGGATCAACGCTCTCCTCGAATACCGAAGCAATGATCAACAACACAGAATTAAAGATGGCCGATCTCGGTCATCAACCTCGCGATTCATTTGTTTTTTTACAAACGCAATGATGTAACTTGGAAAGTGCGGAAATTGTAATTTCTAAACACCAACAGAATTACACGGTCGGTTATATCACTATTCCGAGCATCTCGCGGATGCAACGCGTTGCGGGGCGGTCACTGAACTTGCAAAACTTCACCTGTCGTAGTGCGGGGAAGGGGCCCGAGGCATAGTGTTGTAACGAAGAAAGTGCGGACACAGACAATAAATCATCCAAGTCAACGGTCGGAGATTTGACGCAATAATTAAAATATTTCCACGTGGAAACGGTCTCAGATTCGATGGATGTTCACGTTGCACAACGGCGGCTCACGGCGGAAGAGAGTGCCGCGAAACGGCACATTGAGGTGATGCAATAAAGAAAGTGCGGAACTGAAGTAGGTTTTCTAACGCGGTGAATGTACTCCGGCCATTAGCATTGTATCATTCGCGTCCGCGGGCTGCTCCGAGGAGGCGCGGCCGACGACCTCGGCCGATGACGGAGCCGCCGATGTATTTCGCGTTCGGCCACTTCTGATATAACATAGGTACCTTCGGGATGGTGGATTACGATGCGAAACCACGCCAGCGGCGGCGAGCGACGAGGACTACGCGTTACATCAAACTCTTGCCGTACTAGAGACTGCAATGGGTTAGGTAACGAGTGTTGTCACACTTGTTTGTTGCAATTACCCACCTGATGTAATGCGTGTACAAGTGAAGTAAAAATTTATTAACTCAGATGCAATTCCTTCACGCATTACCTACACGAACTAGGTAATTATTATTGTATGGTAATTTATTTGTTACAATAGCACCATTTGAAAATGATCATGATTATTATGAAATGTCGGGTGAGTAATAATAATGGAAAAGATATCTACAAGTAACAAAACAGTTGCTGTAATACAACCTACTTAAGTTAGCACTGACATGGATAATTGGCAAAAAATATGTTAAAAAGTGATATGTCAAGTTCAGTGGGTGCGAGGCCGATGCGCGAGCGCAAGCACGTTTAGTGAGTGAGGGGGGGCGGGGGCGGCGTGCGGTGTTGGCCAGGGGGGGGGGGGGAGGTCGGCGGTGACAATGAATGGCAAAGCACCGTTGTACTTGACCCAGTATTCTGGCCGTCACGCCCCGCCGGTGCAGCGCTGACGTTCGATTGATGACATGCGTGAGACCAGACCAGCTAACTAACAAAACAAACGGTAACGTTTCTCACATTAAAACTATAATTAAACACTATGTAGCGCAGCGATGGTTTTATGATAAGTCCGACATTGGCGCACTGACCCACTTGGCACCAGTCGTCAGGTTTCTTTGCGTCAATAAAAAAAATATTTCCATTTAGTATCATCGTTAGCAATATATCTTGGCTGCGGTGATGTCACCGCGTCGGAACGTGCATAATACTTCAACAATTGAATCATTCCACTAACGATATTCTTATAATTGTATCTCGACACGTTTAGGACGCTGGGCACAAACATGATGTCGAAACCTACACAAAGTATCTCGCAAGCGGTTTCCGATATACATTTGTTAGGCTAGATATGTACCCGAGTATATGTGCCATTGCGCAAGGTCGCCAGCGCACCTGCGCACCGGTCACTGCTGCGACCGTTGCAGCTCCCACGACGACGTAGCCACCACATGAATTATTTATTATCTCCAGACATTTCAAAGGGTAAAACAGGAATTCGGGGGCATCATACACCTGCTAATTGACCTTTACATCCTCTAAATATAAACGACTTCGACGATCGCAACAAACAGCACAAATAAGACATGTGGTGGGTAAATTAACTAGGTACGAAATGAACCAAAAAGCAGTTGCAGCGCTCGAGGCGGCGTCCGGCCGCGCGCGGCAAGCGCACTTGTAATCATCCAAGTGGGTTAAGGTTCCATCAAGGATTTATTGCGGCAAGACTCCGCTCCAAAACGCCGAGCGTTGGTTACTATGAGCTAACTGCACGCCGCCGGTTCCGCTGCATTTGTCCATTATAACCTTTTGTTACTCCAACGTTTTTAATGTTCGTACTCAATTAACGGCGACGGCGACGCTCCGTCTGTCAATGTCTCGATGATGTACAAGGGCAATTTTTTTCAACGAAACTCGTTACTCATCTCTAAAAGTGCATTGAAATAGTCCCATTTCATTCACCTGTCAGCGGCAGTTCCTAATCCAGACACAAAGAGAGTCTGGACGTCTTTTGTTTAATTAGTGTCCGACAAACAAAGGTAACTTGATCGTTATGGGCGTCCCTTTGTGCCAGCACTTAGATAGCGTAACTGTTGGAATAATGAAAACGTCCTTTGAGAGGCTTTTGAAACTGTGGCACAATTGAGCGCAAAACAAACAGGTTAATAAGTTTCAAAACGATCCAGATTTATTTCAAAAGCGGTAGCACTGTTTAGCAACTGTATGGTCGATTCTTTCGCAACTCGCATCGCAGCGTCCGGACCACTCGATTAATTGTTCCCATCCGAGCGTTCGATACTTTTGTTTTATAAATACAAACCATTCAATGCAAACTTGAGGGCACTTAATTTTTTTTAAATAATTAAGAAATGTACTTTACAACGGCTTGGACATATTGTAAAGATTGGTTTTAAATGGTCCTTTCATTATTTCAAAGGGACTTATATTTTAGTGAATGGACAGCTTTTGGTGTTTGCAATTAAACGTACCCTTATTTAGTGCCTCAATTCTACGAGAGGTTGACCTCGCATTTAATGAACTAGAATTTATAACATCTAACTAAATTGGCTAATAATTATTGGGCAAACGCTGATATTTGCAAGTTAAATAAATTGGTTAAGGTGTTTTTAAACTTAAATGCTCCTATTAATAGTTGGTATGCCTTACACAAAAAAAGCATATGCATTGCGTTAATAAAAATATGACGTTCACATAAGGCCTGGTTCACGAGAGTGGAGGAGTAGCGGCTAAAGGTGCGCAGGCGGCACCGGCAGATGTGCACACGGCATTGTCCCGGTAACAAAGGCAGGTTGAAGGCTAAAGGACGCTATCGCGCCATGTGCTGCGTGTCACTTTTTCATATCGATACCATATCACGTTCTACGTAAAAATCCAGAAAAAAGAAAAGTTTTTTAATCTGTCCGAACAGATGGCCGAGCACATGTCTGTATAAAAAAATGTGAATGCGAGATTAAAAACCACACCCGTATCAACCAATATACGACGGAAATCAATATTATGCAGTACCCCATTGTGTACCTCTTTGACGTGAAACTACAAAATTGAATTTCCATGCCGATCGCGAACGCTTTGTTTTGACGCGTAACTACATTAAATTAATTACAATGGTTTCCCTTTGTTACAAAAGAGAGAAACGAATCGAATCCCAGTGATCAAAATTAATAACGGCAAAACCAATTTACTCGGAGCGCGTAATATCCTGCCGGCGCATTTATCCAGCTTTGTAGTTTTCAATGAAATTGTTTTCAGTGCGAATGTTGGAAACGCTGACTTCGTGGCACCTGCCACCAGCTCTATAAGACCTCTAAAACAAAAACTGCCTATGCGGAGGGGACTCTGAACGTTATAAAGAAAGGAACGTTCGAAAAAACGGCAAATATTGACCTCGGGGCAGATGTCGAAACCCAAACTTCGAACTGACTGTAAGTGCATTTGAATAAACATCACCTCTCGATAGTAACTAAACTCTGTTGACCTTACGTCGTATCGAATATCACGCCTTGTGTGCGCTGCGACAGATAGAGTTGTCATCAGGTGTACAAACATGCTGCCTTTTAAATCTATAGCTCTTCCATTTAAACTTTTGATAGTTCTCCAAGAATTTTAATTGCTCGAGTGTTTATGAAACAGCGACGAGACGAAACAAAAAGACAATACCGGGCGTTTAAAATCCAAATAACTTTTACCAAACATAGACGCCAGTCCATAAACTAAAGAAATTGTTGGCTATTAAACGTCCGTCCTCACGAGACACCAGATTTATGGACTTGCACTTTTTATAAATTTTATACGAAAATGCACTTTATTATTATCTCGATGAAGTATAATTTATGAAGACAGGTTGGGGGAGACAAATAATTCATCATTATTGTGTGCGAATATCGAACACGTGCGAGCAGGTAAAGATCTCTGCATGTGCAACTCATTGTCCAACCAAAGGTGTTTTCTTAGCGTTGAATAGGTGAATCTTTGCACAATGGCCGGTAGTTTTGTGTCGTTCCATCATCGATTCAGGGACTTAGAATGAGTAAATCATGCGTAGGAGACTACTACAAAGCCGTATTTGTTTATGAAACATCTGTTCGAGCCGGTTCATGACGAGGGTACCATTAGAATTGGCAGAGTCTGCAAAAACTGCGGCATTGTATCGTGGCCCAGCCAATTGTTGGAAGATTAACCCGATGCGAGCGACAACAATACAATTAGAACACCTTGAGGTTTTTTTTGCAAGACTCTGAATGAACGTCGAGTTACAGTTCTCGGTGTAAGGTTGCCGATCACCAAACGCGGCGCACTGCGACACACCGGCCGACCTTAGTCGTAATCTGCCCGTGACAAGAAATTGTGTGACCTTTAAAAATGATTAGGTGTCCCACAGGCTGATAAGAACAGTACAATGACCGTGTCGAGATCCTGGGTGTTTAATAAAAACTAATTACTACAGTTCCCATACCACTTGAGCCATTTCCACTAATCTAGGGGAGCGTGTGGCTTGGTTTGAATCTCAAGCACTCTTGACGACCGGATGTAACGGGACCGGAAACGGACTTTAAATAAAATAGCGCAGAATTAACATGGCAGATGGCCAACATTGTATCAAGAGAGACAAAAGAAGCGGAATAAAATATAAAAAAAATGTTCGCCGTCCGGCCACATGGCAAAGGTACGCGAAGTTAATTATCTTACTACCGACGATGTCTGCCGTTTTAGATTGGATAGTGTCTCGTTTGACTCGAATCGAATGCTCCATAATTACGAGACGCATTATTTAAATTAAAAATGTTAAGCAGTATCGCAGTTTATTTATTTCATCAATAGCTTCTGTATGTAGTTTGGCAACATTGTAAAATATTATGGAGTATATTTTATTAGTGGCAATACTTTACTGGAACACTGCCTGGAGCCATAAACTGCTGTTATGCGTAATAAGTTTGAAATAAAACGTAAGAAGTTATTTACGTCCATCGAGTAACACGAAATCGCATGCAAACTTGATAAATTACTGCAGTAACTTTCCTTCTATCTAAAAATAACACGCATACTTACTGTTATTTTATCACGTAATTGTTCATTATCCCTGTGAGTCATAAAAACAATTGCTTCATATATAGAACTCATTATATCCATAATAGACACGTTTGCAAAAATGTGTTACATCTTTAAAATCACGTTTCGGCGCAATATGTCACGACGAGTGGTTCTTCTAGCTATGTACGCGACATCACGCACGTACTAAACATGTAAATTTGTTTATAAGTATCTACGAGTTTTTGTTTGATTTGAGAATGTTATAAATACATCACAAGATAGTTTCGTGCTTCGTTCACGAATGGGATCGTTAAAATTCGAATTCAGTCTGTCTGGTCTCACGCGTTCCTGGTTGGGCGGCGGCTGAGCGCGCCGAATGGAAGGCGGAAGAGTGGCGCTTGCGCAACTGACATTGAATCGAGGCGGTCTTCGATTCGAGGCCAGGCGCCGGAATCGTACATAGTTTAACGATAATTTAATCGTCATTTTATCTTCTGCACGTACGGGTGCACTTTGATTTTCCTTATTTATTCATATTAAAGCAAAATTAGTAAGGGATGCGTAAGAGGAAAACCACAAATCATAATTATAAACATTTTCATTGTGCAAGAAAGATTTCTCGGTAACAGGACGTGATGTGTAACAACAGCGTTCGCGCGAACGCGGAAGTCTACGCCAGCGTAGGTAGGTAGGTATAATAGCTGTATCATTGTGAGAGCGATACGTTTCGTTTGTTTTCATGTGTAGGTACTATCCGCCATCCTGTTTGTAATTTATAGAAGCGTCATCGGTCGTGTTTACCTTCGAGATACTTTCGAAACCAACACGTAGGTACCGAGTCTTATATAAAACATTATCTACAGAAAAACAAACAGATTTATTTCAATGAATGTAGCAATAGATATATACTCGCTCGCGTCATTCGCAAGTGTGGGTGCTAATTTCAACAGTCGACGGCAAAGTCACCTCCGTGACTTCGTGTCATTCACCAAAGAAGGTAAGCGATGCCGATCACGCTTTAACATTCCAGAGTTAACGACCTACCATATCTTATTATGAGCGAGAAGCGCCCGGGTCGTAATAATTTTCTGCACAATATGTAGAGATGAGTGATCAACTAGGTGAGTGTGTGCTAGGTGAGTGTGAGGTGTGCGTGCGGTGAGTGCACCGACGCCGCATCGCGAGTGTCGCAAGCGCGCGGCCGCGGCTGGGGTCGGGCCCGCGTCCTTGGCCGCGGCCGGGCTCCACCGCTCTACCGACGCGACCGCCAGCTCGCTGGCCGGCCGGCGCGACCGTGCGTAACCACTTCCGCGTGCCGTTTACGTCACAACGCAAACAATATTGGAATTCATACTATTACGCACTTAATCGATACACGAGTCGAGAAGTGTTGAGTGCGTCACTGGCGCGGCGAGCGACGAGGCGTCGCGTCCCGGGCGACTGTGACGTCAAAGCTACGGGGCGGCTCGTAGCGGGTCGCTACGGCACGGGTCACGTGCCGCTCTCACGCAACAACCCCCACAACCCTTGCGTAGGAGGTTAAAGGCTTTAACCGAGGGCCGAACATTAAAGTGGCCGCTCACGTTTTACGAACTGAAACAATTTTCTTAAACGAACTTTGTACGGCATCGTTTTGTATATAAATTGTTTATTAGCCTTCGAAGTACAATTCTGATTACGTATCAAAGGAACCATTGTTCGGCGGGAATTGGGAGGAAAATTAAATTTCGTGAATAACCAACCTACCTACGCAATTTCCAAATTGAAGAAGGTAGGTACACGGTATTGCGTCTTGTGAGCTATAACTTATCACCTAGCCACCACGTGCGAGGGCACATGAACTGTTAATTAAATGTAAAGTAGGTAGGTGCCTACACCGCGACGATTACATCAGAGCGTGGCGAATGTTTGTATGAATTCGCACTCGAAATATAACTGCGCAAATGTGTGAAATCTGTACAAATATATCGATTGTACGGAGAAAAACAACAGTGGCACTAATGACGACAATGTTATTATCATACGATTTATATACGACGATGACTTCATTTAATAGGGGATCACTACACTCGCGACTTCATGATTACCAACACTTTTAGTTATCATTTGCTAAATCATGTACAGTTGTTACGCGATATTCACCAGTCAGCCAACGTTAGGAAGTAATTATAGAAGAATTGGATTACTTTATAGTTAAGAACTGTGGTGGCTAGATGGCTCTGACAAAACAATTTGACAGCTGACATTTTTGTGTGCATAGAGTAACTAGAGTACCTAACCATAACGACTCTACTGTTCGTATGGTTCTGCGGTAATTATTCCGCCATTGTTGTTATCCCATGTATCTGTAGTATACGGAAAACAACAATAGCGGTGTCAGATAAACCAGAAAAATTTACAGCAGCGCGGGCTTGATATGCCATCTCCGTTATAATATCTCCATGGAATATCGTGTCATGTCGTGTTTCCACTGTTGGCGACAGCATTACAATTATAATAGAAGACGATAACCAAAGAGTTAATATATCAAAGACGGAGCTTCACCTAACATTTGACGGATTAACGTTGAGGCGAAGAGCGCGATATTTTTTTGCAAATAGAAGATACATCCGTCAGTATTTTGAATGTCCCGCTATGACCGACGCTTAATAACAATTTCAAATTTTATTTACGTTGTAATCAAATCGTATCTTCGTTAATGTTACTGACTATAAAACAATATTATCCGCTTCGTTTGTCCTTTCGCGTTATAAGATTCTCGAACAAAAATATCTCTTAAGTAGGTACGTTGATAAAGAATGTATTGTCACGCTTTTATCGTGCAGTGTAGTTTTAATTTAATTTATTTAACCTACGATAAACCCAGTCGTAGGTCGATGCAGGTTAAAAAAAAATAAGGAAAGAAGAACTCTACATACAGTACAAAAGTGATCTTTAAAACTGCTAACATAAGATATAATTTTGTATAACAATATATACCTAAATCAGATCCAGGTAGGTACAATTGTTTGAGTCGTACCGTTACACAACCTGTGACCGCGAAGTGAGGTCGGATACGTTCTCATATTTATTGTACGTATTCTTCAATCTCGAACATGGCGCGCGCGACTCGAGGCCAGATACACATAAAAGAGTACAGTTTCGCAACAAAACAACCGATTTCAATGTCAGTTTAAATGCTCCCGATAACAGTTTAAAGACACAGTCCCATCAAAATCCGTGCAATAATTTTTTGGCCAATACCAAAACCAACTTTATCTACTCGTCGAAAAAGTTCATTTTACGATAACGTGTGTGGATAGGGTTCATTCAGAATTTCATGCGCGCGTCTTGACGCCTCTGTGCCCTCACGGCTTAAGGCGTTATCACAAGGTTCACAATGATATTTTAATTCATTATACTTATCATTTAATCGAGATCTTATCATAATCACTTCAATTGTTTTAAAGAACGGCCAAAAAATAATTTTCAGCAACGTCGTCGCTCGTGTCGAATATTGCATGTGTTTCGTGTGCGAACAAATATTTAGTGAGTACTTATTAAAATGATTATAAATACACACTCAATGTCAAGAATGGCGCAACTGCAAACTGAACAGTGAGTTCTCATTAGCATTTCGCTAACTCGAGTTTATACGAGGCTGAGCGAGTGACGTCGCCGTCGGATAATAACTTTAATTACGTTCCAATGACGGCAGCCGTCAATCGACTTGCGACATTTTTCAAGATGGACGAGAATCCTTTGAAATTTAACTCGGTATTCGTGTTCGGCGGTCACGTGATGTGTTTTGGCAAGTTTGTGTTCGTCGGAGTGTCGAAATGTTGGCTGCCTGTGTGCAACACGCCTGCGCTTGCGTCATTTCCTCTTGTTGACCGTGAACCGAGTTACGTCAGCGAACGGAACGAGATTAGGATGCCCCCTACACATTGCATGCTAGCGGACGATCGCCCCGATGCCATTTACTTGCAATCGAAAAATTAAATTCACAATTTCGACTATTCTGAACAATGGTTAGCGTGTCTGACAAACGTCATACTTCTTCGCGGGTAGAAACAAGATAAACAAAATGACGGCATTTAGGGGAATTTTTAGGTAGGTACACGAGCCTAGTAATTAACACATTAGTATAAATACTCACAACTGGGGCACAGTAGTTAAGAATCACTAACGTATTTTTAACCGACTTCAAAAAGGAGGAGGTTCTCAATTCGACCCGTATGTTTTTTTTTTTTTTTTTTTTTTTTTATGTATGTTACCGCATATCTCCGGCGTCTGTCGACCGATTTCGAAATTTTTTTTTAGGTTTGCTAGGGAATTCTTCAAGGTTGGTCCCATTTCCAAAATATTATCAAAAATCTAACCCCTTGGGGGTGAAATGGGGGGTTGAAGGTCACATAATTTCAAAAATATTTTTTGAACGCCTTGAAACTTTGTATATATATTTAACATACAAAATAAAAAAACACGTCTTTCAGGAATTTTGAAAGAAAAAATATGTAGGGGGTGAAATGGGGGTCCAATCCGGACTACAGCATATCTCCGGCGTTAGTGAACCGATTTCGAAAAATCTTTTTTTGTTTAATACGGATTGTTAACAAAGACACATGTGTGTATTTGCCTTGTGCGACGTTGATTGGCACCTACTCCAAATGTAATGAATTGTAAGGTTATTTGTAGCTTTTTAGTGCACCTAGGTTTTTGAAGTCGGTTTTTGTTTTTTTTAAACTTAACGTTAACAGGAAAATCACAAAAGAAAATACTTGAATAGTGATACAATTTGGCGGAATACAGATAATATTTACATATCAGAATACACGTGTAAGGAAACATAAAATATTAAGAATAGATGATTAGGTATGTACATAGACCAAAATAGAAGACCGTGACTACCAAAACAGTAATCAAAATCAAACATTATAACCTCAATGACAGCACGTAAAACACTGCTATCTTGCTCACACTAAGACTATTTAGGACTAATAAAAAGGAGAGCAATAGTGAAGACTAGTATCGTCAGTGCAGCAACAATGTCGAGGTTAGTGGTATAAAAATCGGGGCGAAGCAGAAAAACAGGAAGCTTATAGGACAAGCGCCCGTGACTCGCTTACCAATTAGAATAATGACCATTGTTTTTAAAAGCATACACATTGAACATTACACATTTTGTTTGCGATGAACTCACTTGCATAGTCATTAGGTGACTGCATAAAACGATTAAGACGACCGAGTTTAAAATATGACAAGTATTTTTAGTGGAAGACGCGTATACGACTGCAGATTGAAAGTTAATAAGTCTGGCCACTGCCCGACCGGTTTTGGGATGTCTTCAACCGGGCAAGAATTGCGAGCAAAACGAATAAACTACGTTCATTTGACATCAATCAATTCAATATTCAACTTCTTGGGAAACTTATATAGAGGTATGTGCCAAAGCAAAGGTCACGAACTTACTATTGTAACTTCCTATAATATTTTACGGTAAGGTGGGTGTCGTTAAAACGAAGGCCGAATATTTAAGGATATATTTCTCAGTGTTTACCTATATCTGTATCCGCCCTCGCATTGGAATATTTTGCGCACCATACGTTGTACGTAGGCGGTAAATAAATTATCTATTTACTGGAATCGAAATAAGGAGCGACGAATCTCTGACGTCGACGTATTCAGTTCAATAGAACGAAACTCAGCTTTATTTTAAGTCGAAAGAGGACGGTCGTAAAGTGTGCGCGCTTTACGCAAATCTCCCACGCGTTCCACAAAAATCCGTGTTGATAAAAACAATAATAGAATCGTATCTACGAACAACGATGTCGTCGCACTAAATTGACCGCCTCGTCTGCAGAATAGCGAAAGTTGTTGAACTTTTGTGCGAACAGGAAAAAGCTGACAGCAAGGAGCGCGAACATCTCGCAAGATTTACGATATTGGATCGGTAGCTCGGGTCACTCCCCTGCCCCGCACTTTAGCAGGACCTCGAATAACACGAATATGTTTTTTATCCGCTTCCATGTAACTTGTCGCTTTCTCTCGATGACTGTTTAATATTTTTGTTTATCGAGAACTCGTTTCATTCGCATGCACAAGTAGGCGCCTGTGTTCGTTTCGCGTTGTTTTTATTTTCCATCCGTGAGCCGAGTTGCCGAGTGAAAAAGGACTCCAGCAATTAATGCCCCATCAGGTTTCATACAATCCGAATAATCTTAAACTCATGTGTTCACTTTACCACGACTAGTATAGCGAAGACTTAACGCTCAGTTGCGGTGAAGCTACATTATACACGAATCTGAATAAACATATTCTATAATTATCACCAATTTACGACCCACGTAATAGGTAGGATCTTCCATTTATATAAGGTATTGGGTTTATATTTGGGATCCATTTTAGGGTACGGTATATTTAGCCGGTTGGGGTGCGCGGTGCACGGCGCGAGGCTAGTGACCCGATAGACATTTCCTATGATTCATCCCCGCACCCTCTATTGTTACCCTCTCATTTTTAACTTCCCTCTTAGGTGACGTCATCGAGTGCACCGATGGAGTCTTTTGTGTGGAATACATCACGAACATGTCATATCGGCTGATTCATCGCGGCTGCGGCGGAAAGCTTTATTTTTACACTCGCCAAAGTGCGCGAGTCAATGTTTTAAAATTCCTCAGTCATTGTTTTAAGGTAGGAAAACTACTCGCCGTAATAAGCACATTCTTGTGTAATTCGTTTTAAATTACTCACTACGCCACCGAACGGGTCAACGGACCCATTGTCGTTTCGTACCGATAACGCCGATAAGGTTGACACATTTGTTGGCACAGAACTATCAATTGTAAGACAATTAAACAGGTCCTCAGTATTTGAGGGAGGACGCAGATATCACGAGGTTATGTGCGAGCGATCACGTCGTGGATTCGCGAGTTACGTCCCTTAGTCACAGTGTGATGCAGTTAGTACTCCGTTGTTTACGCCGGATAATTTTCGCCGGTCAGTGACCTTCGCGACGCGGATGCGACCACGGTTGGCGACTGCCGACGTCGTGACGCCTCCAAAACGTCGTACGCGCCCCGATCAGGTTTTAAAATGCAATGCAATAAAAAATAAGTGCTGCGCAGAGTTAACTCCCCCTCGCTGCAGCTCGAGTGACTTATGAGTCGGCCGGCGTTGCTACCTCGTTAAAAGCTGATCTCAGCTCGAATGGAACGGCACGGAACCGTGTTTAAAATGGAAAATAGAGTGAGGCGCGTGGGTCGACGGTCAGTGATTCCACCTCCGACATAACTTGGTTCTTCGTGAGCGGTCATGTGGGACGGTAGTGATGAGGGCGCAATTATGCCGTCTCGACCCTGTTTAATTGCCGGCACGTGCATATTTCTTTTTGTTGCGCGGTGTGGTGTGAACGCACCCATCTCTTGCAGGGAAGAGGTCGCGTGCGCCCGGCCGCCGTGAAACTTTTTGCACAAGTTTTTTTTAATGAGCGTGGCTTATGTCCCGTGTTGCGAGGTTAAGTCGGTTCAAGTTGCCACTAGCCGTTCACGTCTGGAGTCACGACCGGCGTGACTCACTCGGTGATATCATGACATGCCACACCGTTGTTTTCCATGAGGGCGCGTGGAAGGCGAGCTCGTCCGCTCGGAGGAGCTGGACGCGGTTTTAGTGGTGAATAAATTAAGGCCAAGGCGTTCGTGCGGAAAGAACTATTGAAATAGGTGGTTTCATCGGGCGAGCTGGTCAATGTTAAATGTAATTTGCATCGTCCATGACACTGAACGATGATATTTTGAATAAGAATAGCCTTTATATTTGCTGGATTTCGTAACTCATACTAAGGAAGTCATTGCCAAAGGCTGACATCACCTAGCCGACGGAGTTGAGGTCATACTAAACTACAAAGTGAGTTAATTTAAGTAGGTCGGTAGGTTCTGACTCTAATTATCAAAGATAATATTATAATTTTCAAATGCAACTTGTGCAGATGTAGGCAAACGGAGCGTGTCACAACACACGGGCGCGTATCGGCGGATAAGTGCGCGGTTACGCAAATCCGCAGATATGTTGTCGGCCTGCGCGGGCGCGGGCGCGCCGCTTGCACAAGGTTTCGCAGACCTTTGTTTTACGCAACCGGATCGATTTAATAGCTAGTCGTGCGTTTTCTCAGCTGTGTGCCCGATAGTAAAATTTACGAATTGAGAAATTGTACAAAATTAATACAAAAAACAGCAAGTTAAAATTAATATTTATAGAAGAAAAAAAATGGCAACAAAAACGCGGAAGGAACAGCCGGTTTCCGCCCCTCCGACAACAATGAACTTGTTGTTGGATGCGCCCCAGGCCAGAGAGGTGCACGTCAACACAGAGCCGTCGCCGCTTTAGATACTACGGAACAATCGTATTTAGTTTTGTATGGATGACACCTATGTCCGGCAATTGAAAACAGGAACGTGGCCGCCGCCGCCGTGACCCGTCCTGCGACCGAGTAGAGCCGACTTTCGCTCGGGAGCATTGCTCTATGCCTGCGTCCGGTAGCCGCGTCCGGTCTTTTCGTACCACCAAAAAAGGTGCGAACACACGTTATATATAGTCGTGACGAATGTTTGCGTCGTCCTCGCCGATTCATTTATTTTCAGAACGAGGGAGAAGTGAGTAGGTGTGGAGAATGCGAAAGCATTCCGTGTTACGAATAAAGCGAATGACTCGCTAGAGCTGAGACGATGCACTTCGATGAAGGCCTTCGTTCATCGTTCAAGGTGAACTATGATTTGATGAATCGTGCAATTTATGGTTCTCAAATCGCATTGGGTTTTTAGTAATGCACCCGGTGGGATCGGTTCCGCACGATCGGCGGCGGTGCGGGCACCCGCGTCGGCGGGGGCTGCGTCAACCACGCGACATTGGCACAGTTGCGCGCGACCTTACCGCGCGGCGCGCTAGTCGCGACCGAGGCCGCCAATAAACGCCCCAAAACGAGAACCAACACTGCGCTTGAATTCCGGCACGCCTGAATCATGCCGTATGAATTAGCACCCGATGCGCGCTCATTATCTATCGCGAGCGGGCGCGCTCGGCGACCACACCCGCGCGAAAATACCAACAACGCGTGCCAACTACGCAGCGCAGACGTTGAAGACATCGGCGACCCGGCGACAAAGGTCTGTCGCGAGACGCGACCATAATAGAGAAGTAGGAATGTTCCAAAAGTTATACAACAGGAAAACTTGACATACAGTTATATTACTGAGCGCCCAGCATTATGCAAATACATCGCTGTAATGTGGCAGTCTCTTGCACCACGAGGCTTTAGCAATTCTTGTTTCAAAACGTTTTCAAAATAGTCGTCGTAGGCAGGTAACCGCGTTGGACGGCCGCTGCCGAGATATCGGCAACCACCTCGGGGCGTTATTTGAGAGCACGAACTTTATTATGTTGCGTGCAGTTATTGATATTGTGAACCTATCACGTGCTTAATAAGGTATAACTCGATCGCAGATGAGGTGGAGGTTTTGCAGGAAACGCTGTCAGGCAGTGGCCGGGCCGGCATGCGACGCGGCGGCGTCTGCCGGGTGGCGAGGCGGCCGTCTATCGCGAACCGATTTGGCACATCCGCCAGCGAGCCAGCACCGCAAATATCCCGTCCCGTTAAACGAGACCGACGTGCGAATACCGCCAAGATATATTTGCAGCGAAATAAGAGTCGACTTTTAAAGGATCTTCAAAAAATTAATGTTGCGGCAACTAAAATTCCTGCCCAAAAAGTATGATCCCTTACGACAAAGCGAAAATAGACTTGCGTAATGCAATGCCGTTGGGTTGTCGTCATTGTTTGCAGTATATTCGATCCTATCCTATATGGCATCTGAACACCGTGTTACGCAAAAAACTGGGGTTCTGTTACCTGGGAGGATCCGACGGGGTTATTATTTTGGCGTTGTGTAGGCGGGACGGGCCTGAACAATGCGGTGAGGACATTTCGTATACCTGAGCTTGTTTACAAAGGATCGAAGAGTACTATCCACGATTCCACTCGGAATTTGGGCTCCCAACTGTCTGGGATGTTATGAGATTTGACTAAGACCCCATTGTAGCGTAGTTGCGAAGAAAATTATTCTTTTAAAGACATCTCTCGGACAAAGGCTATTTTGGCGGTGCCAATGTTTCCGCCTTCGCTATATCCTGTCAGTGCCGAAATTAAGAATGCATTAATCGTATAAAGGCAGTTTAAAGTCAAACATCCGGCTTTCTGTCGCCAAGACTATGACGGTACCTTGACAGGTGACTTATTATTTTTTTAACAACAATTCTGTTGTTTGTTATTTGTCATTGTGATTTTTTAAAGACTTCCTTCCAGGATGTGAAATGGGATTATTAGGAACAGTCATACGTTTGTGGGTGCTATTTTTATGTTATTTGTGTCATAGGTTATGTGATCTCTCCGTACGATCAAGCTACCTGCGTTATCGGCTGCCGACCTCGTTCGTTCCCCAAGGCCTACGCCCGGATGTGCAGCCCGAGATTTCTCTTGATAGTTTCTAGTTACACACGAACCTCTCATTTGGTATATTGTAACGTTCGAAAGTATATCGGTCACATAGTCATTACAACTTTTACTTATTTGATGAGTGATACGATACAGGGTAGCTGGCCTTTGAATGGTGTACCTAATCTATAAATCTTTAATTAGGCAGACTTTTTCATGAAAGTGTAAACTTGAGATAATTTCAATCTCAAAGACCATCACGTAGAAGAAACGCTGTTTTCATATCAAAAGTAGAGGCGGGCGTTAAAAAAACCACTTCAAAGAGTCAAAGAGATCGCGAAATCAATATTAATGTACTTGTTTACCTTTGAGACGGGACGAGCGGTATTGCGGGATGCTGATCGCGCCCGGCGGATCGCTTGAATTTATAATCAGGGGCATCAGGGGTGCCTTTATGGCGCGACCCCGTCTCGTGAGAACGCAGGTCGAAGGGCGGGGACACTTGCTCGCGTTGCACCTTCACCGGACCATTCTCACGATTGCGAACAACAGCTGAGCCGCTGCCGCCGCGACATGTGCATAATCATTAGATTTTTTAGGGCTGTGAAAGGTCAGCTGCCCATTTATGTAAATAAGGGATTGACCGTTTAACGCAGAGGATGTCCTTTGGGAAAATTTGAAACACATGGCCGCTAATGGCGAGCGCCTCCGGTCACGGATTGCCCGAACCAGCTGCCTACCTGGTTGACCTACAGACGACGGTCCGTTATCATTCGAATTGTACAAAAACGATACTTCCGCTCCCAAGTCGGCACATGGCAAAACTGGCAACATCTGCAATATCCTGGTCAATTAAATTAACTGGCAGACAATACCGCGTCGGATTTGCGTTCCGTTTGCCCAATAACTGAGCCAGTGCGCGCTTCTAGCGGACATTACCGAAATTGCTACGATTTCATTCGTACAACATATTAATTTCAAAATTTTGTCGGACTAAAAATGCAAACTCAGCTCGGAAGGTCGACTCGGTAAAAGTTTATCTTTGCCGTTACAAGTTTCTGTGTAATAACCAGAAGTATAAAATTCCGCCTTTGAGAGGCAAGTTTGGAAAAGGCTTCCGAGTCGAACGCGGCGCGGCGTACTCTCCTCTTCTATTGCAGAAAGGGTGAAGCAAAAGTTTTTACATTTGAGGCACGACCGCGGTGCTCTCCGTTCCGCATCGCGGACTGACGCTTTTGACAACATTCGCTTTGATGACGGCGCGCTGCAAAGAGTATTAAATTTTACCTTTTCCACCGGCTGTCCACTCGAAAAGCGGACTGAATTAATACAACTCTGCAAAGCGTCGGCTTCGTTTTGTCCGCGTTTGTGGTGTACGTATTTCGTTTCGAATGAATCTGCGGCTTAGCGGTCGTATAGGGTCAAAGGCAGATTCGAATAACCGATCTGAATGTCGCTAGGGACGGGTGGCGACAAAGGTCGAAGCCATCATTGCAAAGTTGCCGACTACGTGGAGGCGCGCGGGCGTATAGACAATTGTCTCAACGGGGACGATGAGGATAATCCAATGCTCAAAAGTTAATGTAGTTATTTTATTACCCTCGTCGTGGGTCGAAGGATCCATCAAATTAAAACTACAATAGCCAAGCGTCTGGTAGAGTATCTCACAAAATAAATAAAAAAACGTCAATAGGGTACAATATTTTTTCGAGCAATCTATCGAGATAAAGAAAAGGAAGATGAATCTTATTAAATAACCAGATACCTATGTTTGGAATGCGGGCAGGTGAACGGAATTAATTTAAAATCTTCAAGGAATGTGATCGTTGAAAGTCGTGGTAAGGGGGGAATAAAGACTACTTAATATTTTTTATTCGGTGATTGTGATGTATCACCTTGAGATAAGGGTCGTGCAGGTACCCGTATGTGTATAGCATGGGGGTCAACGATGGCGGTGAACGCACGCACGCAACACCGGGCGCAGCGGCGGCGGCGTGGCGGCATCAGTGCGCAAGCGCATTGCTGCGGACCCTTGACCCGATTGTGGCGCGCGCAGTATTGTACGCAGCAATGACACCGCTCGCCTTGAGCCGCTAGCATTGCCGGAGATATTCGCAACAATGGAGGCCAGATAACATTTCAAAAGTTCGAAAATCCGCCGCTGGTTCCTATCGGACAGCGCGAGACCGTCGTAGTTAATAAACGTGTTGAGTAATCCTATTGTACGTGCGATTGTCATTTCATAATAATGAGTATTTCTATCATTAATCACTAAAATCCCTAAACAATTAGTCACAGCGAGGATGACTGAGCTATCGTTGTTACCGTTGGAACCGCATTGGTTGCATTGGTTGCATCGTCTTGGGCGCCATGGCGCAACGTGCCCGCAATATTCTACTTTATCGAAAGCGACAACCTACTATTACCATTAAAAGGCGACACGCACTGCACGTGAATAGTCACAATGAATGAACTGATCACCATTTATCGCAGTAGTCTTCTGACTCACTAAGGAAACGGGCCGTTGCTTAAAAATATACAGAGAACACTTCCGCTTCCCTTCCGACCTTTTTATTTACTCATCGATTTTCTCACGACCGATCTCTCCGGTGGGCGTGATCGGAAAAAAATCCTAGGAAGTAATCGATCGATCAATTCGGGGCAGATCGGTCGCCGGAGATATCAGTTGCCACGGAACCGTTGCGTCAGATATTTCATTGGCAAAATTAAGCGCGCGACGGCAATCGGAACCACGACCGACCGACGCCCGCGCAACCTGCACCGCAATCACAAATCTCGCATTTCAAATAATCAACTAGAAGTTGCGAATGGCAGCATTGAATAAGACTCACCTTTGAGAATCCGCGAAGACGAACTTCCTCAGCTTGAGATCTCTTAAAACGATGCCTTGTTCGTGACACGCCGCCACAGTTTCCGCCATTTGTCTAAACAGTCTGCGTGCTTCGTGTTCCCTTAACCGTTTCCTCGCCCTCACGTATGAATGTAAGTCGGAATGAGATCGAGGGAATATTAGGTATACTCTCTTGTCGCCGACTAGAACTTCGTGTATGGGGTTGACGTGCGGATGGCCATCTAAACGATAGTGGGCTTGGAGTAAGCTGCTGCAGTCTCTTGAGACCACCTACGACAAAAGATAAAAAACATTATAAATACTGGATTCATTGAACAAATTCCATTTGTGTATGTAATTGGCTCGAAGGCTTTTTCCAGGAAAATAAACATGTTTCCTCTAAATCCGGCGAGCTCCTTATATTGTTCAATGCAATGACACCGGTCGTATTGAAGCCGTAACCATTTCCCTATCACTGCTGACCTAGTTAGTTCGTTGCGTGTCACGTCAAAGCTTATTGTTTCACCAGTTTCGATTACCAAATAGAACAGCGTTTATAAATATAGGTACTTTCTATATTCAAACGGGTCTGTATTAAATAGCGACACGATTAGGAGATACCTTATACTATTATGGATAGGTTTCAGTCTGTGTTAATATCATCAAAGGGACCGTATATCAAAGCGGCCGTGATTTAAAAGGGCTTAGTCTAATGTGAATAACGGGGTTGTAACTTGTAATATAGTGAATAGAGTTGAGACCCTCGCGATACTCGTCCGTTTAACTTCAAATAGAGTCGTCGGATGACGACGAATAGAAACGAATCAGACGAGATTACTGCAATATATTTTTCAATACCAAGCGTTGCCGGAATCGCTGCCTTTCTAGAACGGCTAGGGGCCGTTACACGGATTGTACAGTTATTTTTAAATGAGCGATAGCATTCGTCTCAACTCAGCACATGTGATCACCATCGAAATGTCAACGACACTGTGGACGCCAATTCCGAATCCGATTTCCCGACTCGCGGATGATGAATCACGGTGCGTGAGTCTTGTAGCTTTTCTTTCTATTTGCGCGGTGTAAATATAGTATGTTAGTTATTAGAGCTCAGTCACCCCAGACGCGACGTCGTCGTCGCATTTCTTCGATTTCTATAAATTCTGTGCCGCAGTACGAAAATAAAACATGACCCATTTGCCGAGGTGCTTGCGAAAACACGAGATATTGATAAGAATTCGCCATGTTTACAGAGCACTTGATAATATTTGGCATCGGACGTATTTTACGGGAGCTAACCTACTTAACTGTTATCAATATTTGTATAATCGCTAGGTACATATACATATATCTATTGCAAAATATTAATGTAGCACACTCGACACATGTTGGTTGGTAATACTTGCTTAGAGTTTGGTCATGAACGATCCCCTCTCAAAAATAGACCTGACACCAGTCTAATATTGATAATATCGTGCAAAACTACCATTGCCGTTATAATATATCTATCATAGCATTTGTCCAAAATCAAAGGAGATTGCAGATCGTAAAAAAGACTTAATTATTGTCATGGGGACGCTGCCGGACATCCGGTGAAAACAGAAATTGGGTAGCAAAAGGGAAAGAAGACACGTGCCGTTAGCATAAAGCTAAAATTCCTCTGCACCTAAAAGGACATTGGACATATTGGAATACAATTATAATAATTAGGTATCTAATTTCAAAATTACTGTCGAAACCTGTAGGTAGATAGGTATGTCGTAGGTAGAATTACAATAGGTAAATTACCGTAAACACAACCGTTGTGTCAATTGTTTGTGGATCGATTGCAGCAGGCAGATACAGATAAGTACTGCGATGAGTTATGTATACATACATACAACATTTACAACGTAACGTAGTACGATGGTTTTTGTTTGTTGGCTTGTGAACACATGCGTGTGTAGCCAGCAGTGAACAGCGGTCGAGTTGCTCAAGCCGTTTCGTAGTTATCTAGTGGAGAGGCGAAAGGAGGGGGGCCCCTAGCCTCGCTATGACATTCGGCGTTCGGTGCGTTATCAAATCTATTTCACAATGTCAATGAGAAGGTCACGCCTATTTTCGGCTCTATCTGACGCGATCACGTGTGATATGACTATAGTCTACTACTCAGCACCGATTTGGTCCGCTTCTGTTTATTTATCTATGTCCTTAAAACGTGTACAGAGGTTGGTATCACACATGATGTATGTGAAACACAAATGTAGCCGTCGTGTCGGCAATACGCGGTGTTGTAAATACGGTCGGCATTTAGCAACGATAACGTTGCCACACTTAACCTTGCCAAGTTCTCACGAGGGAAGTGCCTATTCTGTGCCTTGACAATACACCTATAGGCCTTTGTTAGGTCTATGTATCCTGTGATGCCTAAAATTTGCGAGCCACGCAGGGTATTCGAAGTAACGAGTTCTCAAACCAGTTTCCATTCTCTATGATTCACTCAAACTGATTCTTTTTTTAAATGTAAGTCAGTGTTGGCCGCGCCTAATTCTATTTTTTTTTTCAAAGGCACGCGATTATTCGTGCTAGTGTAATGTAACAATTAACGTGTCGGTAACGATGTAATTGCCGTTATTGTTAGGTTATCGATTGCGAAAGTCGACACATGACATTGTAAAACGACGATGGCTGTGGCCTACAAGTGCGATCGCGCAGCGCGCGCGCCCATGACATAAAATACTTCATCGCCACCGAACAAGATGCTGTGAACAATGCATGCGAGTATCATGAAAAAAAAACGATATACCTATCGTTAAGCGTTTATTAAACAGTTATTTTTAAAGATATCCACGTTATATTTAAAAACAACGATTGATGCAACATTACTGATTGTAAAATTTAATGGTCTTTGGATAAGTGACACAATTGATTAGAAATAGCAAGTTATTTTCGGGTTAGTGGGATAATTGGATTGAAAGGGACGCGACATGTGGGCATATTATTGAGCACTGGGCTTATCTCTACATGGGGTCCAATCCCGTGAGAACCCTTTTAAATTTGCCAAATGTTTACTTCCTTCTGTATAATTAAGTGAGCTGGGTTCTCTTATTATTCGGTAACCTTTGCTATAGGGTTACACGTTAGATAAATATTTTTTTTTACCTAGGTCCACCATTAGGGCCACGTGGACCACGAGGACCACGAGCGAAATAAAAAATATCTAAAATCTCTTTAAATTCCAATGATTATAATTTTTTTTTTGAACATTAAATGGTCTGCTTGTGCGTTAGGTTCAATTTCGCAACACTTCGCATGTATGGCTTTGTTTACTTCAGATAGAAACATACCTATCCCTGATGACGTAGTAGGTACAAATATACTGATAATTATATCTACCTCATTACGACCGCGTAGACATAAATCTTATCTTTTCCAACTGTCAGATTTGTCGAGCAAATTATGACACATCGAGTTATGTCTAGTAGAGAAAGCTAAATTTTCTCGTCAAATCTGACTGATGGATGGAATAGATAAAAGTTATGTCTACGCGGTACTGCTGGGCGTGCTGGCTGGTAGCATCGTAGTGACGTCAACTTCAGTCACGAAACATATAACAGATCTAGGTGAGCAGCTATCTAGGCGATTGGTTAATTAGCTATACGGACAAAGAGGTCGGACTACAACAAGAGATTACGCACTATATCAATCAAACAATGCTACGCAACTGCCTGCCTGCCTGTTGAAATTCATTACGACACGTTAAATGTTACGCATCCTCGCTGTGTCGCGAGAAGCTGTCTTTAGCTACTGATCGATGGTTCTAAATTCGAAAATTAAATTAAAATTGATTTAGAACGTACTAGAACCTCCTTCTATTTTTAAAGTCGCTTAAAAATTAGGTTCGTACTCATTCTTTTTAATTTATAATATTGCGAACCAAGGGAACATGTCGATAAAAATAATTATTATTCAAAATTTATGTAGGTATCCACATACCTACTTACATTTTGAATAGTATGTAGGCAAGTACCCACGTACTTTATGTTTGGCTACTTACTACTTACGTAGGTAGGTGTTATAGCTGTTGGTTTTGTTAATAGCGCAACCTACCTACATAAGCTTTAATTGCATACCAAATTCTTTTGTGTTTCATGATAATTATGAGGAAGGTTAGGTAACCGCTTAATTATTGGTCCCGTACAAGGTACCACAGTAGGTGTAGTTATGTGAGGTAAGGGTAAGAGTTTAGACGAAAAGACAGGCTTATCATTTGGATAAATAAAATCAGATCTAGACCTCTACACCGTACCTACCTACCAACATTTCTATGCAGCGAGCAAACCTGACTTAGCATATCGCCTACGAGTTATAGTTATAGATCTATGTGGTTCTCTGGGAGTCATTGCACTGCGTTAGTATCTAGACAGCCTATTGTAGGTAGGTACTAACGATAATATTGTACTCACTTTGCAAACATACTCCTCTTGCGTGCGCACGTCCACACACCGACATAGCGATGACCCCTCGACCTGTTCCAGCAGGAGGTATTTCTCTGCCACCAGGGCAGCTTGGAACTGCTGCTGAGGGGGGCTCGGGCTGCAGGGCGCTGGCGGGCTGGCGGGCGGGGGCGCCGCCGCGAGCCGCTCGGCCAACCCCGGCGACTGCGCCCGCTCCTCAGCCTTACTGTGCTCCCCGCCACCCACACCCGGCTTGCTCAGGCGCAGCGGCGACAACAACGAAGGCGATCCCGGATCCATCACTAACACAACACTGTCACGTCACACTTATTATGTACACAAGCACACGCACTAACACTTATCTACGACGAAGGAACTATGATGAGATGAACATGATCTGCAACAAAACCAAAATCACGTTTAAACCACGTTCTCCAGAAATACACTTGCGAATTCACTGCACCGACGGTGTTACAAAATTTGAAAACAACGAGACAATCGAATCTATTTAGTAACGTTGTTTAGTAAGGGGAAATTACGAATAAAGTACGAACCTTGAAATGATTCGCCCAGAGTGGATATCGTACCAAAATTTGACTATCCGTGGTGACGAACGCGTCGCTATATTATGTGAGGAATTACAGGAAGTGTTTTCGAGTAATTCGAACACAGATAGACGGCCAATATTTTGGGCCGGTGTCCGCTCGGGTTTTCGTCAAACTAAACGAGCACACGTCCTATCCTCACTAACGCCATTGCGAGACTGACGGCGACGCTTGCCGAAGCCTCGGGCCGGCAACCGATCCAACGTCCAATGTCGACACACCGTCAGCTTGCGTAGTACGCTGAATATGCCACGCGCTTTGAAGATGCATTAACAAACATATTTTTGTCTCTTTCTACAATACCGTAAGATCGGCCTAAAGAAAAGGTAAGACTGTGACCATTCATTTACGTTTTGATAATGCAATAGCAAACATTTGTTTCAATATTTTTCACAAGATCAAGTATTTTATATAACTAATTATACATAGGTAGGTGCATTTACATTCGAATTCCTCTAGAACCTTTTATATTCTATAAATTACGTAAGCGTTATTTTGCAAAGGTTAAAAACTTAAAAATAGTCTTGTAGAACTTGTAGCCTCACTTGCAAAACTAGTTTTAGCTGAAGCAGGTAGGTAGATGGGTACCTTAGTTCAACGTGATCGAATTAATTGACAGCGTAGGCAGGTGCTTAGATGTAAACAAATTGTTTTGAGACGTTTATTATTTTACCTTATGTAAGTAGGTAGATACAGTTTTACACTGAAAATCTGCAAATTATTTCATCATTTTCTGTCAATGCCAATAGTCGACCACAATATAAGTGGGTAGATAGTTAGTGATGCGTCATGTAGGTACCTACTATCGATTGACATTTGTGATCAAGTTCTTGCGGTTTAGATTTATGCACTCAATTCTAACCATTGTCTGTCCTTCACGTTAAATTTCACGTCCTTTTGACAGGTGGGTAAGTAGTAGGTAGGTACTTATTATATACGTATTATATTGTATTTATCTAGGTAGTAACTTAAAAATGTTCTTCTAATTTGAGCCCTGGCGCTACTGACGCGTCAAAATTCGCGTGTCCATTTTTTTCCAAATAGTTTATGACTAATCTTAGGTACCTAACATAGACTATAATAATGAAGATAGGTACCAAGTATAAAATCCTCATTAATTGTTTTATGGAATATATAGTTACCTACTTGCTACTAAGGAATATATTGAACTATTAGCAATCTCTCATAACGGTGTGATGAGGTTGCAGAACTCGACCTTAAACTCTTACGAATACTTAAACGATATTTAAATCGCCTGTTAGTCTTGCTATTACAGATAGGCAGTTGGCTAAATAATTATAATTGAAAGGGTACACCTATTTCTAGGATAGGAAAAAATATTTAGTCTTTTTTCTACGTCAAGGTCACGAAATATTAATTATTAAAAAAAAAACTGTTTTAAATAGACACGTGGGTGTTCTACTCTTGCATTTAAAATGCATTTCTAGATCGATTTTTGCGATAAACAGCACAGGGAAATATTTTGAGTGAAATGGAACACAGTGTGGGTGTATCAGAAGTCCGAAATTATATTTTGGGTACACATACGGAAGCTCATAAGTGGATGCTTAGTGAAGGCTGATTGTACCTAACTATCATAGTTTCAGAGATATAGACCTCTGAATATTTGTCACTGGTGTTGTGTTCTGGCCTTTGGGTAAATCCACAACTCTATTCAGCAGGGTTAACTTATGAGGGGCGGCTACCAATATTAACTAAACAAAACATACCAATCTTACATAGAACTATACATGTAGATATTAAAAGTTATTGAAATGGACGACGACAAAAAATTTGAAAAAACGTTCGAATTTAGATAAAATTTTTATACCATTCAATTAAACGTTTATTCCTCTATGGGCTGTCTCTCTTGTCCTGCGTAGCGGATGCTACATGTTCATGTAATAATCACCTATCTCACTGTTACTATGAACTGATCTGATAATGGAAGAATATAGAAAAGTACCTAAAACCTACTCAATTTTTTTTCGTTGTTTATGATTGCACAACTTTTTTTTATAGTTGTGCAACTTAGCTCATATCTCGTATAGACGTGACATCTCCTTCCATGGACAAGTTTGATCCAGTTTGATGACGTTGTGATGACAAATTGATTATGCATAGATGGGGGCATTGAATAAGAATCTCAGATTTCATTGCATCTGCGTGGATGCTACCTACAACTATGTTTGATGCTTTGTTCTAGTTTAGTCTATGATACTGATATTTTTTTGATTTAAAACATCTAATGGCGCGCTTGGCGAGTAAGAGCAACAGTTGATGCCGCGATGCCGTGATGCGAAAACTTCGAACAGCTCCGTGGCTCCTCGGTTCTTTCCGCCGCTTAGACTATGCCCACCGGCTGACTCCGCTCACTCGCTGCTACGACGCTTCTCTCTCTTCTCCAAATATCATGTTTCACATCTGCCAAGCGTCCCGCGACGGCTACTTTATTTTGGCTGTAAAATTTTACTTTTATAGGGCTGTTATGAGGTGATAATACTTGCATATTTCATGGTACGCTTCTTTATACCGGGCACGTTCATGACGAAGGTCATAAAGCGTTGTGGTGACTGATTTTCCCCGAGTAGGCCCTTAAGGTGCCAATAGTTGGGGTTTTATTTACCCTACTTACCGAATATCAGATATACGTAAAAAATTACAAAATTACTATGAATTTGCTAAAGATTCCATATACAATCATACGAACGGCTGTCCAAATATAAATTCAAACTACACCACTTTGGAAGGTAGTTAAATCTATTACTTAGACTCTCATATTTATAACTATCGCTCCTAATTATATTATATTTATCTACCCACTTAACCCACTGGCAGATATTTGGTAAGAAACATAAAATCAGTATTTGTCGTAAATACTTATGTCAATTTCGATAATATTCTTTGAACTCGGAATAACGCAACGAAGGTATTTTGGTCATCGTTCATACTCCTTTGCTATGTTTTTACACTAATGCTTCGTGGACACGACAACGGTATCCGCCTATTAGTTCTAAACCAGCAATGAATTCGGAATAACAGTGGCATGTCGTCATGGTCGGGTGATTCAACAGGAAACGATGCTATCCTTTGTCCAGTCTGGGGTCCTACGCATTCCCGCCCGATGAAACATGGGATGATGGCACGATGATGGTTTAGGGATGGTGTTATGGTAATTTATTAGTGGTCTCTCGCTATTTCCGCGGTTAACTTGAACCTCCAATAAGACTGTTTACGTGTTACATTTATAATCTTGAATTTTATCCGGCTTTGAGGTTTGTCTAACCCGATTTAATTAGGAATTTAGAGTGTTTCATAAGTTTGAAATAATACTTTACCATTTGTACGAGTACCGGATATACAACAACCTCGAAGAATTCCCTTTCGAACTAAAAAATAATATTCTAAATCGGTTCACAAATGGCGAAAATATCAATGATCATACACAAAAAGAAACAAACAGACGAACATAGAACCTCCTTCTTTTTGGAATTCGGCTAAAAAGAGGTGATGAACGTGATAAAGATGACAGATAAGTCCTAGTACCTACATAATGTTATATAATGTATGCAACATGTGTCAATAATCTATTACAATATTTAATCCAATGAATAAATAAAGCAAACTAAATGGCAATAAGGATTGATTTAGTGTAGCACTGCCCCTGTACTTCGACCTCATTAGTAGTATTGTTTTAATAATATTTTAACAATAAGTATCAAATGTGACACTAAATCTAAGGATTATTAAAACAAAACTACTAAAGAGGTAATGGGACGGCCCCTGATTAGTAAAAAAGGGGGTGTTGATTGATTTGTCAGACAGATCAATTACTAATGAACTCATCGGTGCACTCCCCTTTTTACTCATTATCTACTACGATAGGTAAACAACCATTCAGTAGTAGCCTAGTAGTTAGAAAGCCCGCCTTGAACGCAAGACGTGCAAGTTCAAACCCCGGCCAACACCTCTAAGATTTCCGAAATTCATGTGGACGTAATTTAAAAAAAAAATGATGGCCACTTGCTGAACGGTGGAGAAAAACATCGTAAGAAAACTTGCACATATATAAAGGTAGACTGCTAGGCAGTTGCATAACTTTTATATCTGTCAATTTTCGTTAGAAACCTAACAATATAATACAAGGCGGATTTGCAATACCTTTTTATTTAACGTAGGAAAATCCTTTATGGATGGGGGAAGTAGCAGGGTTATGTGGGAGTCCCGGCAGAAGGCTGTATACCCACTAAAAACCGACGGTGTACCAACTTCCGCTTATTTGCAATACCTACATTTTGTTTGTCAGAAGGTGAAGTTCACCCTGCTGAAGTTCACCAACCCGCACTGGGCGAGGGTGGTGTGGCCTGAATCTTCCTACTATTGAGTGGGAATGTGCCCGATATAATGGCAACAGGTTCGCGCATATTACATTGGGATCAAAATACGTCGGCGTATAGTGGGTGCACATCCAGTGTACCTCTTCTTACCCCTTCGGGGAATTAAGACGTGATTCTATAGGTAAACAGTAACATTACATTGTGAAATTTAATTTAAAGTTTACCTCAGTGTCAAAGTTACTCAGACAATGTTTACTCACCGTCATTCTTCCTAATACATTGTGTCATCGGTTCGTAAATGTGTTTTTGAGTAATTAAACATTGTAATCAGGGACCGGACAACCCGTTCAACCGCCCGTAGCCGTTCAACGGTAGAGTTATATACTTTGGTAACCCCCTCGAACGAGTATTCGTTGAACGCCTATCACATATCATTTAGAGTTCCCTTACCGAAAGCGGTATCCCCTAAATTTTAGGGGATAGCGCTATCAAAGTCGTTGAAGAGATTATCAAAATATATAAAGATTATCATTGTGCGTTGCGCTGGTTTGGAAGGGATTACCCAGGGTTACCCTTGGGTTTTCGTTCTCGTGGACGTTTACGTGTTGTTCGGCGAAGAATTGTAGGTGCTTATCGCTGAGTGCCGCGCCGTCTGTATTTGTCGTTAACCAACTTCAAAAAAGGAGGTACTAGACTGTTTTGATGTTGTAATTTGTATTAAAATGTTTGTTCAAGGTGGATTGGCAAACTTCATGAAATGAAATAAATTATCATTGTAGGTATTTCTGTAGTAGGATTTAGCGTCGTATTTTTTTCGTTGCAGTAATTGTGTTGAAATTTAGAACATATCGCTACTGAATAGGGCTTACAGCTTGTATAAAACTTCCTTAACTTGGTATTTACCCGACAATTGTAAATGTGGTTCTATTTTAAGAGATGGGATTCACACACAACAGTTTATATACAGGATGTTTTAGATGTCCGAAATAATACTTTGACGTTTGCATCAGTATCGGATATACAACTGAATGGTATAAAAATTTAATCGAAAATCGACCATGTTTTTCTAACTTTTTTTCCATCGTCAATTTTTATAACTCGGGTCTTATGTAAAATTCGCATGTTCTGTTTTGTGAATATGTTATAGTATGTACATTTGAGCTAACGTATATGCACCCAAAGTATTATTTCGGACTTCTGATACATCCTGTATATACCTACCTATCCACTGTGGATATTATTGGCTGCCGTTATGATTGTAATGTTTACTTTTATTTATAAACTAGCTGCGCACGCGACTTCATTCGCGTGGAATTAAGGGACCTTAATTCCTTTTTAACCGACTTCCAAAAAATAGGAAGTTCTCAATTCGGCCGGTTTTTTTTTATGTATGTACACCGATTACGCTGCGAGTAATGATCCGATTTACGTGATTCTTTCTTTGTTTGATGCCATTTGGTCCCATAAAAATTTAAAATTGTAATTGTATGTTTATTATGATCATTATTTACGTGGATGATGTAGTTGTATACGGCTTTTTAAGGAGTTTTCATTTACGTTGATTATAAGTTTTTGTTTAATACGGATTGTTTACAAACATCGAAACTTACCGCCAAAGGAGTGGAAAGGGGACCCCCCCTTTCTACTCTGTCAATGGGGGTCCAATCCGGACTACAGCATATCTCCGGCGTTAGTGAACCGATTTCGAAAAATCTTTTTTTGTTTAATACGGATTGTTAACAAAAATCGAAACCCACCCCCAAAGGGGAGGAATTTTTTTTTGGCTGTAAATATTTACTTTTTTAGGGTTGTTATGAGGGGGTAATAATTGCCTATTTTCAACGATTATTGACACTAAAAAGCGTGAAAAAAAAAATAACAAAAAAACAAAAACCGACTTCAAAAACCTAGGTGCACTAAAAAGCTAGAAATAACCTTATAATTTGAAGACATTTGAAGTCGGTGCCAATTCATGTGTGTATTTGCCTAGTCTGACGTAGATTGGCACCTACTCCAAATGTCTTCAAATTATTAGGTTATTTCTAGCTTTTTAGTGCACCTAGGTTTTTGAAGTCGGTTTTTGTTTTTATGTTAAAAATGTATTTTCTTAAATAAAATACAAGTAGCCTGAGTTACTTCTTATAACATCAGATGAACTGCCAGTGAAAATCGAACGAGCCTTTCCTGAGATTACCCCGGACAAATAGACCGGCAGACAGACATAAATATAATAATAAAGATTATTTGTTAGCTGTCATTTTGACATTAAAAACAGACTCTTTATTACTAAGTATTTCATTTGTTTGTATTGATAATAAGTAGAACGTACCTATTTGTTTATCTAAATTGAATTTCAAATAGTTCACAGATTGTACATAGCTAGAGACTCCAATTTTGTCCCACAAAAACTTGGACTAAACTTGTAAACACTTAAATATTTCTGTATCGCTCATATAAATCGGCTGGGAGAAAGACAACAATACACTTAGTTTGGTTTTACAGTTCAATAGAATCAACACGATTTTCTCGTTAACCTAATGTTACTATGTCATCATACTATAGGTACAATCAACGAATATTTGTGCTTACAGATCTCCATTAATTAAATAAATGTAATATTAATGACGCGTTTACCTTCAATCTATGCAAAACGACATTTTCCCGACAAAATTGACCTTACGCAGACACATGAGGAAGTGAGTAGGTATATTATAATTGCGAAATTGACTTTAAAGCCTCCCGCAGCACACTGGGGCGTCAATACATTGACTCTTCTTCTTTTCATTTTTTACGAAATGAATTTGAAATTTAATAGGATATGATGACAGAACAGAAAAAAATCATTCTTCAACTAAATAACACACTGATAGAGCGAGCGAATTTTGATGCGTGAGGGCGTGGTTTTTGCCACAGGAATTCAATATTTATGTATACTGACACAAGAGTTCGTATTGGCTAAAATTTTAACGCGCGAATGTTGACTCACCAGTTTGAGGAAACTGTTGTGATCGCGGCCTCTGATAAAGTATGAGTTAGTACTGACATACTCGAGGCCTTCTATGAAGCAAACCAGCGATTTGTCTCGTCTGAAGATGACAAGGAAATAGTAAAGTCATAATTAAAAAGGTTTCGTTAGAAGTTAACGCAACTTTGGAGCTTTACATCTTTTATTAATGAATCTATCAATCTTTTACGTTAACTAAATTGGACACCACTAACATTATTGCCTTTTCATTCACACATTACGACTGTGAGAAGAAAGATCAATAGTTTGTTTAGTGAACTTTAGTGTAATTGGTTTGGTGCCAACAGGATTAACGACATCGGATTAATAAGTAAGGGTTAAAGAAATTTCTTACAATGTTAAAATGTCACTGCAGTGAGTGATAAATATTAGATTATTTTGTAATCATTGGTCATACCCAATCCTGCATATGCTGCCACCTTTCCGACGAATAACTCCCATTAGAACTCATACTAAGATTGATTTTGTTTTTATATTTTGTGGATGAAACTTGGACGTCGTGTAAGGTAGGTCAATGATATCAATTTGATATCTACTTACAAACGAATCCTACCGCTTTTAACCTGAGTCGCTATGTGCTGCATATTAGCCTTCAGTTAACTAGATATCTATCTGCTATGTACCTAATACATAATTATGTACCGAAAGAGTCGCTGTATGTTGTGTCGACTTAAGTTACCAAAGGGCTGTCTAAGTTTCATGTTTGCAGATGTTCTATGTTAATTTAATATAGTCAAGACCGTAGGTCAGGACGAAATTTATGTTGTGGGTTGCGTTTCAGGGTTGTTCATTAACGCCATTGAGGTGAACAGCTTGCCAAACGACTGACATTCAATTCCCTATCATAGCAACTTTTGGGGACCTTTTGGGTTGTTTCAAAGTTTACAACCAAGTAGTTGTAGCATGTGCGCCAAGACTAGATTTATGTCACGGAATGTTATCGCTTATGGGGACAACCGCTGATGGGGTCACGCAAGGTCAAATGCGATAGTGTTCTCGTGACCCCTTCACAAGACAGAAGGTTTACCGTGAGTTTTCAGCTGGTGACGCCGCGGACACACTAGATCGTCACAAATCGCGCGTCAGAATGTTTGCTGATACCAAAATTAACTCTGTGTCAATTTACATAATAATTGAGTTTCTGTGGTTAAAAGAACTGTCAATGTCATATCGTTGGAGAAAGAAATGTTTGTATTAGTCAATACAGTACATTTAGGTATTGGAATAATGATCGACGATCGCGTCTTGACGCCCCAGTGTGTTAAGAGACCGAGTCGTGTGAGATCTAAAAAGGTAAAAATTTATGAGTTGTACATTTTAACCGTAGCTGATTAGGTTATATAGCCAAGGACAATCCGATTAGCGTTCATAAAGTGGGGTGCGTCCATCATAATAAGGAACCTCTGAGTAGTTAATTTAATATTCTGAGTATGACTCGTTGAGAATTAAATGACATATTCTGATGTTTAGACGCCCAAGGGAAGAATAACCCCTAAATGTATAGAAATTACAAACGTTCTAAAACGCCATTGTAAATTGATTTTGAACATACTTTAGTAATAATACATCATCACGCCAGTAATAGGCAGAGGTGCACTGCAGTGCGCCCACACTTCGTTGATGTATTTTGGTCCCAATGTAGGGTAGGGTGGTATAAGATTGCGCAGTTTGCAATCAAAGGCTCATAAATTGCAAAATACAAATGTTACCTGAGATCATTTATTTATTTATTCATCCTTATTAACATGGTAACAAATTGGCATACTTATTTTAACAGAACATAGATAATCTTCTTAGTAATTAAATTAAAATAACGAAATGGAATTTGCGCAATTTTATACACCTCAGTGTGTAAAATTGCGCATTGTGGTCGATAAGATTGCGCAACTTTCTGTATTGAATCTATGAGGAATGTTGTTTCCCTCCGCATACTGATATGCTGCACTCCTCAACCCTTTTGCCGTTAATCCATAAAAAAAATCTAAAGTGTGTAGGTGATTGCAGAAGTCTTTTACGACTTCAGGCAAAAATGTAGTATCAAATCTGCCTAATTTCGTTCACATTTTGTTTGTTATAAACGAAATCGTAAAATATACTATCTCTGCCATTCCTAAAGATGAGGCTACTGATCTCTTGCTTTCGCCTTTATCAATTCACTTCCGAGCATCTTTCATAGTCTCTTTGGAACAGACCTGGCGATATGTTTTGCTTGTTTGTGTTGACATTCTGGAATAATACAAATCATTATAGAACATAATCGTATTTGAAATAGAAAGCAGAAATAGCAGATTATCTTAATAATTTAAAAATATGTACCTAGTTATTAATTAACTATAAGACTATAGAAATTGCAAGCGTGTAAAATTGCGCGCGCAAACTTACACACGTCCTAGGTGCGCAATTTTACACACTTGGATGCTGTCTAAAGATCGCAAAACCACTGCCATCTCTTAGGAAATATTCGAACATCTTCCTTCGATACCGAAATTTGTGTAGTAGTACAATACAAAAGCTTTAAAAAACCGTTGGGATTATTTATCTTGTTCTTACAATAACACATTAATTTTCTCAAAAAATAAGATAAAAAGTCAATAAAAACTTTGTACTCACATATTTCTTGTGATTTCCACTGCATTATTTTTCTTTCTTAGTAGCGTAAACCAGTATCGATAGCAAACAAAACACGAGTAAAGTTAGGCGCGTACGTCACTCCGTTGACCTGTACTGACGAGTGCGCAATTTTACCGCCCGCGCAATCTTATACCACCCTACCCTAATAGGGGGCCAGCCTATTGCCTATACCGGGCACATTCTACCTCAATACGAGGGAGTTTTGGGCCATAGTACACCACGCTGGCCCAGTGTGGGTTGGTGAACTTCACACGCCTTTCTATAGACGTGCAGGTTTCCTCATGATATTTTCCTTCACCGTTCAGCAAATGCTAATCATTGTTGAAAATGAAACACTTCAGTACTTTAAGCAATTTTGTATGAGGGATATTTCTAGATAGGTCCATACTTACTTAATCATTGCTGTTACTAGGAAACTCAATACTTTCATAACATAGACATACTTACTTATAATATTTACTGTTAGGTAATTAGGTAGGTATTTATAGGTAAGTAGAACTATCTATCTATGAACTCATAGATAATTAAATGAAACTATATACTCAACTAGCTTTTGACCGCGACTTCGTCCGCGTAGATGTCGAAAATGGTTCTAATAACGTTTGTGCCAAATTTGAAGTAGATTGTCTCACAAACAAACTTTGGCCCCCTTTTTCATCCTCTTAGGGATAGAATTTCGGAAAAACCTTTCTTATCGGATGCCTACGTCATACAAAGAACACACCTTCCAAGTGTCAGGTCTCTACGATCAGCGGTTAAGGCTGTGCGTTGATCCGTCAGTCAATCATTCAGGACAAAGCATTTTCTAGGTAGGTATAGATACATAGATTAAACTTAATTTAAACATTATTTTTATTGATTTACATATTGCTACAGAATCAATTTACCATGATCCCTAGGTGTCATTTTATTATTTCGTCATATCTTTATCTATTTTGACTATCTTGGGTAGATGATAAACCTTCTGTAGCTTCCGTTTGTTGATTAACTTGTTACAACAGCTGACTAACTGCTAATGACGCAAGAAACTGTTGGTATGTTGATATAGTTTTTTATCTTAAATGACACGGTTCAAATGGTAAATGAAATATAGGAAATAAGATGAATAATACTTAATAGTTCACAATATTTTTTACCCTTGTAGCACAAGTGACATCATAAGACAAAGCGGCTAGTCTTGTGATGTCACTTGTGCCGTGTGAGAGCATATAACGCTCAGGAGTGAAGCTTTCTATCTGCTGGAGGTGGTTGATAAGCATACTTATATTGGTCTCGTCATTGATAGCCGATTCTGCTGGGGTCCTCATAAAGACCATGTATGTAATAAATTAAGATCCATCATCAGTAAAGTTAGCGTACTAAAATATCAATTACCATATAAAACACTGAGGATGATATACATGGCCTTAGCTGACTCGATTATCGGATACGGACTAAGTAGCTACGACTACGTAGCTACATACTACTATAAAATAAGAATAAGAAAACTGCTACCGACGTCAAGAAATAATGTAAGAAATGTAATTAGTATAAAGAAAATAAGATATAAAATAAGCACAAAATAAATAAAAATACTGTAAAGACAAATCATCTTAAGAACCAGAAATGTAAATTAGAAAATAAAATAGGATAGTACCAAGCCTGTAATACCACTCTAGTATATTTTGTAATAGATATATTGTAATAGATACCATAAGAAAACTACAATAACACTGTCATAGATATATAAGATTGTAAGAAAATAACATCTTAGTACAAATAAGTGATGTAAAATAGATTATATAAAAATAAAGACACCCTATCCCCTACGATTAAGAATAAAGAAACCAATCCTGCTACGAATCCCATTAGTATATTAAGTTCTCTGATAGTCACGTCAGAGGTTTAGCTCGCGGGCCGGGCCATCAAAGCGCCCGGTCAGGGAAAAAAAAAAAAGTAGCCACGGTAGAACATATAAGACCTACTTGGACGATATCTACAACTACGATTGTTAAAAATTATGGTACCGAAACATATAAAACGTAAACTTGAAGATAACGACAAGAAATTATATAACCACTGTAACATAATGAGCATATTTGATAGGATTACATTCAATATTTTAACAAAAACTTGTAAGCCTGAAGTATTTATTGTTCGAAAACACGAGACCAAGTTACATGAGGGAAATTTTACATAGAAATATGTATATTACATTACCTAAAACTAACAATTCGTACGGGGAACGAACCGAGGAATATTTGATTCCTTTGTCTTTAAACAAACTTCCGGAGAATCTCCAAATGGTCTATATATCAGATTTCAAAAAACTTAAACCAACTATAAAAAAACATTATGTACCGATGCTAAGCAAGTAACAATGTTATATGTGTATTATTAACGGCTTCCTGATACCCAGATAGACCCTACGAGGTCTGCGTGGTACAGCTTTTGTAAATTGCAGATGTAAAACGTTGTATATTGTAAATAAATTAAAAAAAAAGATGCAAACACTTAAATTTTTGGTCACGACTGTTTGCACAAAAAATCCACTATAGCAGGTTTGTAGATGGATTATAATTTTTATAAATTTGGGATTTATCCCTCTACTTAACATTCATAGGATGATTTTTCAATCGTCTCTTCTTAGCCCTTTTTTAAGGTTCCGTACCCAAAGGGAACCCTATTGCTGAGACTTCGCTGTCCGTCCGTCCGTCCGTCTACCAGGCTGTATCTCATAAACAGTGATAGTAATATAGTGATAAAATAAATATTTAAGGGGGCTCTCATACAACAAACGTAATTTTTTGCCGTTTTTTTAGATAATGGTACGGAGGAACCCTTCGTGCGCGAGTCCAACTCACACGTGGCCGGTTTTATTTGACGAATTTGTTGGGAAATGAGAGTACATACATTATTCGACTTTTTGTCTAGGGATTGCAAAACCGAACTGGGAGTAATAAATTTAGAAGTAAATGAAGAGGATAATAATAATCTGCTTTGGTATATTCAAAATTGTAAGTTTAGTTACGATGACTCAATGTATCCATAGAATCCTTGTGATGCATAAATCCTCGTGCATTTGACTCACAAAGCTGGGATTCATTTTCCTGATCAAAAAAATCTATTTTTCCTGTACATTCAGAAGAAATCTCTATTACAATACAGGAAAATGATCTAACATCAATCTGAACCCGGGTCGTGAAGTGAAGAGAAAAAGATGCTTTAAATTCTTTCTTATAAAATCTCGACGGCTACGTCACGCACGACTTAACGTGTTTTTTCTTCCAAGCCCGAGTAAAGACACTTCAAAATAACTAGAATCCTTTCCTTGAGCCATGATCATGACAAATGGCTGTGGTCACATGCTTTAAAATTTGTTTTAAGACGTAATTATTCTGAGTTTTCCTCTTTGATAGATGGGTATTATTTTCTTGGAACTCAACGCTACATTCAAAATTATACCTATACTTAGTGTAGGACGTAGTTATATAGAGGAAGTTCGACTGAGGCCCGTAACTATCGATATAGAGTTGTTGTCACCTTACCACCTTGTCACCTTTTGTCACCCTGAAGCCATTACACTAGTCATATTCTAGCTACTTTTGATACAATCTGTTGTTTTCATGCTTTATAAAATGAACAAGGATAGTGTTAGGGGACTTGGAACCCTGGTGACGTAAGATCATTGTTCGAGGGAGTGTAACATCGAACATTAGTTGGCTCATGACTGATGCCTTGGAAACAACACAATGTGTCTCAGTGCGTCATTCGATTTCCTGATTATGTAACTTTATTTGTAACGATATTCCTTATCTTACTTAATTCAATTTATTATCTCGGAAGCCCTTTGATAAGAGGTTTTTCCATAATTCGCGTTTCCTAATCGATATTCTTTCAACTATTATTGCCAGCTTTTTACAAGCTCTTATTACAAGCTTTATACTAACTTGCAATGTATATATGTCCGGGTGGAATCTTGCAACTGAATTTTAAATCAGTTATCTTTAATCAACCGATTGAGCTGAAATTTGGTATACACGCTTATTTTGGATGACAATGCATGCTTAGCTATGTGACGTCATTCTAGTTCCAATATGGCGGATTATCCAAGATGGCGGAATATTTTTCGTAAACTTCAATTGTTTCTAAAGAATTTTCCCATTGTGTTGAGTTCTGCTAAAATAAGGATATACTGCATATAGTTTTATTGTCACGTAAATTACCACGCGATGGGTTTTCCTTACATAAAACAAAATAAATGATAACGTCTTGAAAATACTGGAGCCCGCAACGTCAATTGACTTTTTTTAAATGTGGGTTCGTACTCTGTGTAAAATAATCAGTTAAAGGAATATCTGTGGTACGAGTCACACGCCCGCGCGACTGTTCGCGCCATCGATAACACTTCGTTGAAAAATGTGCTTATTTGATGAGTAAATAGAGTTTAAAATTGGTCGAAAGCAGAATCATCAACGTAACGTCATCAATGACGCGAATGAATTTAGTTCCAAATTCGCGTGGCTTGTGCTAAAGAAATTCAATCTTTATCACGACTTCGTACGTGCGAACTTATATCACCATAATTATTTTCAATTTTCCCTTCTACTTTCCATAACCTCCTACTATGTATTAGAAAAAGGTGAATGTAATCGGTAAAGTCGTCCTACAGTTATGGCGTGACCAAGGGAAATAGGGATTAATTTTCAGGGTTCCGTATCCAAAGCGTAAAACGGGAACCTATTACTAAGACTCCGCCGTCCGTCCGTTTGTATGTCTGTCTGCCTGTCCATCTGTCACGGCTGTATCTCATGAACCGTGATAGTTAGACAGTTGAAATTTTCACAGATGATGTATTCCTGTGGCCGCTATAACAACAAATACTAAAAAACAGAATAAAATAAATATTGAAGAGGGCTCCCATACAACAAACGTGATATTTTTGCCGTTTTTAAAGATAATGGTACTTGGTCGATTTTTTTATTTTTGAATTCGCTCGCCGCAGTATGCTCGCCCTGAGCAGATTATGATCTTCAGAATTTCCCATAGGTACCTACTCCAATTTCAATTTCTAAATTTAATTTATCAATACATTTTCCTTCCTTCCCTGTAGTACTGTCATTTCGTTTAAATTTTATCATTACCTATTATATACAGAGTGTATCACAAGTCCGAAATAATATTTTAAGTACATATACGGTAACTAATATGTAGACGCTAAGGCAGACTATATCTATCATAGTTCCTAAGTTACAGTCTTTAGAATATTTGTCACATGTATTGTGTTGTAGCCTTTTTGGGGCTATTAATTAGTAACCTATTATAACCCTATTTAAGAGTTTAAAATACATCTACAATGGGCGACAACTATTCACAATACAGAACTAGAAAAATTCGCATAGTATGAGAGATATTACTTGAATTTAGAAATGAAATAAAAATCTTGTTCGATTTTTTTCTATCATTCAGTTGTATACGTGATACTCGTGCAAACGGTCAAGTATTATTTCGGACTTCTGATACACCAATATACATGAACGACCTTTAGCAACGTTTTTGGAAGGTAATATTTGATTAGCATTCAATCGTGTGATTTGAGTTGGTATTGTTATATCTGGTTTCAACCGGTTTCATGTCGATTACAAATTGTAACTAATAGTAGCGACCATAGCGCGGGGCCATATTGCAAATTATTTCTTTAATTGGTAAACAATTCAATTAATAAACAGGTAATTTCGTTATTTGCCACTTTATGTGGAAATATTACTTGTTATGAACACTTATTTAAGTGCATAACGCATTTATGTCGAAGCTATGTAGTTTCGTTGTCAATGCGAGCAAATTTCGACGCGTGGGGGCGTGATTGTGCTATATAGTATAGCAAAGAAGGATGCTATATAGTATAGCATAGCATGACATTCACATTACGCGATATTATCGCAAGGATTTATAGTATATAGCAAGCTCAGTTGACGGGACGGCCGGGGGTGAGGGGGGAGGAAAAGGGCGGCGCGCGATATGCATAGCATGAACTCAACGCATCGCACCAATTTATAGCTTATAGTAAGCCAATAATATATAGTACAGTGTACAGTGAACGTGTACAGTGTGCGCGATATTGTTGTGCTATGAGCTATATACATATATTATTATAGCGTAGTCTGAAACCCGCTTGAGTTTTACCACAGAAATTTAATTTTTATGTGCCTATTTTGATATTGAGTGCGTTACGGTATAGGCAGTCATTGACGCCCCAGTGTGTGTGTGGGACTTTAATAGAAGGACGAATTTTCGCTATACGTCCTCAAGACCTGCTAGCTAGACCTAATAAATTTAAAAAATAAAAGATTTTTAATATTTTGGAACCTGAGACCTTCCAGTGCAGTAAGTCAAGCCTTATGTCCCTTTGCTAGTGCAAACACCACGTAGAAGATGCCTTAACGTGAAGCAGTTGCTGTGTTAAGTGTACTGATATTTAGGCAACAACTTAAGCGTCTCCTAGTTTATTAAAAACGAGTATAAGTCACACGAGTTGCACTTATATGACGTAGACGGTATTCTAAACTTATCAATATTGGTTTATTGTTTTCCTACAAGTGTTGATACTTATAAATATCCAATTAACAATATCTGTACCCAGTCACTATGCAATTTAAATCAATTCAAACGAGAGTCCATTGTCAATAGATAACTAACAAGAAATAATTTATTACAGTTTGATAATCTGATTTGCTTACTGAATTTAAAGCATTGACTGTTTCCCCGAGGTTTATTAAATTGATCGTAATGCCAAAATCTGTATCTAATATTAGACTGCGTGAGTATAATTCTTCTCTGGTATTGACACAAAGATGCTTCTTGCTCTCATGGCGTTGCTGCTCCTAAGAAGATATTACTCATAATCCTTACTATTTATCATTTTAAAACGAGTAACCATTGAGTTTCTTACCGGCTCTTCTCAGTGGAAGCAGCATTCCGAACCGGTGTTAGAATCTGACTATTTGTTAATGCTTTTTGGCCTACACGAATAAAACAAATTTGATTTTGATCTGAATATTATAACACGAATCCCATCCTATCCTACTAATATTATAAGTGTGAAAGTTGTGAGGATGGATGGATGTTTGTTACTCTTTCACGTAAAAACTATGAATAGGAATGTCAATAACCTCTATCTGTCAAATGTCACTTGAAAAGTATGGTTTGCAAAAAACTTATTTGCATATCAATGGATTATTTGCATTTTATTATTTGATTTATTATATCGATTCCCCTTTGTGCATTTTTTTTCTATCAGTCGTAGTACTAATATATTCTATACATCACTCAGCAGGGTGATTTTAAAACACTCGGAATCGAATTCGGAAACGGAATCGGATCTTTCCGTCACGGATTCCAGCCATCGCTATTTTGATTTCCGTACCCGACGATTTTTGACATTTCTCGTCGGATAAACCCATCCGAATCGACGGAAAGTTTCCGACACCTTTTTCCTCGCGGAAAGCTTCCGAAATTAAACAAAAACATAAATAAAATACCAAATTTAAGTGTTATCTAAATACTTGCATAATATTTAAGGTAAGTCAGTACTAAAGAGTGTTTAAAATAAACCCATTAACGTTGTTTTATGGCCCTTTACATTATTGTGAAAATTATTCCCTTCAACCTTCGATAGGATGGAATATTATCTTAGAGGAGACAACATAGGGCGGCTGCTGTGCAGCGCCGGCAAACAATCGTGCTGCATTATTAACTTCGTGGTTGTGTTTTTATTTACCGAAATACAGCGCCATGCGCCATCTATGACGTAGCTCTGAAACTTCATGGTTGCAAAGGCGTGATGTTACCCTTCACTTTCACTTTGACGTATCAGTAAAAATTTTCGAGGTTCGTTATAACCAAAAATAATGAAGGAGAGTAAGTTTTAAATCGATAATCTAAATAAGTAATCAATTTCCAATTTTATAATTATGATAAGTGTGTTTATATAAGACTTTTTGGCCAAAAAAATTTGTATTAATAACTGTTTTGTAATCGAATTTTATTTCTACCATTTCTACCATTATTAAACGTTCTTTGTAAACGCACACAATCTTTCCGACGTCGGAACTTTCCAATTGGCCCTTCCGTCCGCTATTCAAAATCGCGTTTTGACATACCGTCGGAAACGGAATCGACAACTCGAAGTTTTCGATTCCGTTTCCGAATTCGATTCCGAGTGTTTTAAAATCACCCTACAGACCACAGAAAATTTCGTTATTTGGTAAACAATTAGGCATATATCATTGGCTAAACAGAGGTTTACATTTATGTTTTTGATGGGATATCATTACTTTTTGTACAGAAATAATTAGTAGGTACTTATTCATAATAAAATTAATACCAAAGGGTGGTTTTCCACTCGTTATATATCCACGTGAAGACCATAATAATGTTAGAATGATCGTCGTTAGGGACTTATAAGCAGCACATAATATAACTAACATAACTCAAATAGTTGGTATTAAAAATAAAATATTCTTCAATCATGAAACAATAAACTTATAAGGTAAATCTTATTTATTAGTATGTTAGAATGATCATTCAATATTTTATAAATAACTTTGAACATACAACCTGCATAAAAAATACATTTATTGTGATAGGATACGAACGCTGGACCCTGACGAATTATCCAACCGCATAGCCCACTAGGCTATGCTAACAGATACTTTTATTATGAAAAACTTGACTGGTTGCTCATACTACCAATGACGTCATAGAGTGAATGTTCCTAACAAAATCAATTAATTGAAAAAATATTATAAAATGATAAAATTATACTAGTTTCACATTTTTTCCTTTGTATTTACCCAATTATCTATCTGAATGCCAAATTTGAACTCTCTAGGTCATCTGGGAGAGGCTATGATTTTTGATCTATAGGTCAGTCAGTGTAATAATTCCGATTTTTGGACGATTATATCTTAAGAACCGTTTGAGGTGTGTTTATGAAATTTGGAGCACATATGTATCTCGCAAGTCTCAATAGATGAGCCAAATTTGACATGGTTATGTTAAATAGTTTTTGAGTTATAAGGGGGTCAAAAGTCGCTCCAAATGGTTCGTGTAATATTACACACGGTGCTGCAGCCAGCTTTTATTGGCTGGGCGCACTCCCGTGCGCCTTGATAGTCTACTTACGTCAAACATTATTTTTTCCATAATTTGATCTTACCAGGAAAAAGTATACTTAAAGTCGTAACACAAACTTATCGACTTCTACTTAATACTCGTAGCTAATTTTATCATCGTGGGGAATTCCTCATGGACTCCTGTACCCTCTGAGGAAGGCCTGCCGATTGTGCTGAACTCATACGGTGGAAACTAATCTGTCTTATCTGCAGGGCCGTCTTAAACTAGGCTGGGGCCCTTGGGCACACATGAATTTGGGGCCCTTTTGGAAAGTAGAAAAAGCGAATTATAATAAAAAAAAATTACTAAGTTGTTGTTAATACCCTTGTAAATACCTTCTGATAAGATTACTGATTTGTGAAAAAAATGTAATGTGCCCGACAAAAATGTTTTGAGAATAAATGTGTGAGAGAAATTGTCGGTCCTTCGGGGCCCCCTGAGAATGGGGGCCCTTGGCACGGGGCCCGTGTGCCTTTATGCTGAAGACAGTATTGCTTATCTGTAGAATTTGCCTTACTAGGGATAAAATTACCTTATCTTGTCTATTTTTGCCTCAAAACATTGATGTGACTTTATCCTTTACCGGGGATAGAGCAATCATCCCAATATTCTTGTGATGATGATCACTATCCATAAAATCTTCTAACTTACCACCGATAAGAACTACTACTGCCCCTTTACACGACCTGTCTTGAAGCAATGTTTTTATTTCTTTCAGTTATTGCCAGTTAACTTAGTACAAAATCTTTGATTATTATTTCAAGCAGAGCAAGGACGACCGCCTTGAACATAAGGGTTGCAAGTTCATATCCCGGGCTCGCACCTCTCGATATTCTTTTCATGTGCGAATGTCGTTATCAACAATGATTACCACTTGCTACAGGGTGAAGCAAAACATCGTGAGGAAACCTGCACGTCTATAGAAAGGCGTGTGAAGTTCACCAACCCGCACTGGGCCAGCATGGTGGACTTATAGCCCAAAAATCTCCCTCGTATTGAGGAAGAATGTGCCCGGTATAATGGCAATAGGCTCACCCCCTATTACATTGGGACCAAAATATATCGGCGAAGTGTTGGCGCACTGCAGTTCACCTCTGCCTACCCCTTCGGGGAATACAGGTGTGATAATGTATAGTATTTATATAAATCTGTAAAAAAATATCAGTTACTATCGAAACAACAATGGTAAGGCCCCTGGTCCTAAAACTATCGATAATTTCTGTGAATAATATATTGGGGTCATAACGGGCCCAAATCCCACGGAGGACCTTCTTCCACTTAATGTAAATACAAAAAAAAATATTTATCGCCATAACAATATCCGTAATTAATCGGCATTGGATGAATAAGCGCGCAAACAATTAATAGCTGTATAACATTCTTTGAGGTTCTGGCGTTTCATGTCGCAACGTCCCCAAACCGTTATGGTGGCATTGTGACTATATCTGACACAGATCACCAGACCCCCAAAGGTACCAGGCCCAGGGGTGTGTCGTAGTCGTCGTGATGTGGTCAATAAATATTACACAAACTTCCCTTTAACTCACGATGTGAAACTTTGCGTATTGTTTTACGTTTCTTAAGATGTTGAGCTTGTAAGAGTTCAGTCCCGTGCCACGTGATTGAGAACTTTTGTCGTGGAATGTTCTGGAAATGTTCGTGCTTTAATTTGAATATCGAAACTCAACTGGCAAAGACTTTTTGTGACATACTATACTCTCTATCTCAGTTTCATTTCATACGAGAAAAATCAACATATTCCGTGACATAAATCTGGTCTTTTGATCGTTTCACAGTTGTCAGTCACAGTGTCTGGGTGAGTCTTGTTATTAGTATCATATCTTAGCTTGCAGCATAACATTAGGTGACTTGGCGAACTTCGTGTCACCTACAATTTTTCTTCTTTCTTTAAACCCCCTTTATTATAGCGAACAAAACGAATCGGTCAAGCCGTTCTTGAGTTTTAGCGGCACTACCGAGCAACACTATGCAGTCATTGGTTAGCATGTATAAAAAAAAATACGCGCCGAATTGAGAACCTCGTCCTTTTTTTCGTCGGTTAAAAAGAAACAGAAGATGAGGTACATTAGCTACCAATAAGTACAATGCAGAAATGCGATCCAAATAAGAATAGGAATGCCAATAACCTCTTTCTGTCAAATGTCACTTGAAAAGTATGGTTTGGAAGAAACTTATTTGCATATAAATAATAATAGTCTTACATCAAATTTAAATAAAAATGTTAAATTAGTAGTAAATTGCCTTAATATAATATTTAATTATTTAAAGTCATTATTCGTTTTCGTTCGTCACAATATGGCGCAAAGTCGATCCTATTCTCATTTGAATCGCATAGTATATCACGTAACTAATTTGCGTAACGAGTTGAAACTCTTGTGGTCTGCGTCAGAGGGGTTGGAGATTACATCCCTCATTTGGGTTGCGTGGTTGGCGTTTCGTTTCATCATTGCAAGTTTCTGAAAGTGTGGACATGCCTTCTTACCGAGACCGCGATCTACGTCATCGTAACGAAATAAAATTACAATTTTTTCCTACGGGCACCCCGCAGGTGTACATTTATATAAACAATATTTTTGTAAGATGGGTTGGTAACTTTCTGAAAATTCGAAATTGCTGCGGTTCAGTTTTTAAACCGAAACTTTTTGGTTACATAATCCAATGTGATTCGAAATGATTAATGTACTAATCCTTAAAATATTGGTTTCGTAGCGTATACCAAACGAATAAATATGTTCACCAATAACTTACCACCTGCATGACCGTGTAGACATTAGTTTTATCTCTTTCAACTGTCAGACTTGTCGAGAAAATTACGTCCTCTCGAGATTTTTGTACTGGACATGCCTCGGTGTGACGTCATTCTCGAAAAATTTCACAGTCGAAAGAGACAAAACTAATTCTACGCGGTCAAGTTAAGCCTGCGGAAACTAACAGCTGGCTTTACCATGTGTGTCATCATCATCACCACAATCACACCTGTTATCCCCAAAGGTGTAAGCAGAGGTGCACCCACACTTCGATAATGTATTCTGGTCCCAATGTAATAAGGGAGCGAGCCTGTTGTCATTATACCGGACACATTACCCAACAATAAGAGGAAGATTTGGCTAGCGGACTCGCTTGCACAGTGTGGATTGGTGAACTTCAAACGCCTTTCTATAAACGTGCAGGTTTCCTCACAATATTTTCCTTCACCGTTCATCAAGTGATAATCATGATTGAAAATTATATTCGCACATCAAAATCTCAGTAGGCCCAGGATTTGAACTTGCATCTCTTATTTACATCGGTTATTTAAAATATCGTCCGCAATTCTTAGGTAGGTCATATACGAGGTATTTCAGAATACTACCTACTTGTGTTACATCATTTTTCGCAGCAAGAAAAACGCAAAAGTTACGCGACTGAAATAAATGAGAGCTATTTATCACGGCGGAGTTATTTATAGCGACGCTTTCACGTAATGTAAGTACCTATTGTACTGTAACGCTGTATGGGTTTTCAAGGAAAGAACACGTAACCTTAGGCCGTCGATAACTCGCTCGAAGTAGGCAAGTTTATAAATATCTACCTACTTATTAGGTAAACTAACTAAACGTATAAAAATAGAGATAGGTAAGTAGGTGTTTAAAAAATATTTAAGGGTCTAACCGGACATTTTTGATAGGTACCTGTTGCCCGAGTATCTACCTATTAATAATACCTAATTGATTAAATAAATAACTATCGCCAGACAAGACGTACTTATCGTATTAGCAAACTAAGTAAAATGGACTGGGGGCAATCCCAGTGAGGTGGCACTGGGATTGTCCCCAGTGACATCGCTTTAGGTGTAAAGCGGGACGAATTCACATGGTGCAGTGAGCCGGACGGCCCGCGCTCAAACCACTACTACTACTACTACAGCCCTTTTAACGTCCCACTGCTGGGCACGGGCCCCCCTCAATGCGAGGGAGATTCGGGCGATAGTCCACCACGCTGGCCCAGTGCGGGTTGGCAGACTTCACAGATCTATCGAAAACTAGTCCAGTTCTCTCAGACGTGCAGGTTTCCTAGCGATGTTTTCCTTCACCGTTTCATAGCAAGTGATAATCTCGGATGAAAATGAGATTCGCACATAAATCCCAGAGGTGCGAGCAGGGGTTTGAACCTGTACACTTCGATTGCAAGGCGTGCGTTCGACCACTCGGCTACCACTGCCTATAAACCACTACACTAAGCCGTAGTCGTCATTAAATGGAATTAGGAAGCAGGTCTCTACCGGTACCTATACGTAAATTATTATATGTTTATCTTTTCGTATGTTATCTACTTACTACCGCCGATAATTTTTGTCGGCTTATGAATTGACAAAATGTAATCTAATCTGACACATTTCCTTTGTTTCTTTCATGGCTTTCTGCGTGCAATAACTGTATGCCTACCTTAAAATGCCTTATCTTAAATACACATCAATCCTTCAAATGTTATGAGAATTCATAAAAAGGTTTTCATATTTTTGTACAATCAATTCTAGGTGGTATAACTGTCCAAGATTTAAGAGGCTGAGATGTAAGAAAATGGCATATGCAGTCAAAATAAAACTTGACCAAAGCAAAGGTAGCCGAGTGGACGAACGCACACTTTGCAATCAAACTGTGCAGGTTCAAACCTCGGCCCGAAACTCTGGGTTTCATGTGCGAATCTCATTTTCATCCGAGATTAACATTTCCAAAAAAACGGCAAATGAAAACATCGTGAGGAAACCTGCACGTCTGAGGGAACTTGACTAGTTCTCGATACACGTGTGAAGTCTACCAATCTGCACCGGGCCAGCGTGGTGGACTATAGCCTGAATACTCTCGCATTGCCCAGCAGTGGGACGTTAAAAGCGTTGTAGTCAGTAAAATTAAAGGTACCTAAGTACCCGTAAGGAATTGATCAAATATATCAATCGGCAGCTGGTTTCGATCCACTTACCTTTAAGAGGTTATTGCTCAAATCCTTTTACTATTAAGGGCACATTGCCTATTCTAGGTCTACTGGTTGCCCTTGGTAATCCAACTACCTACTCAGTGCAACATAAACATATTCGCGTTACCTACGCGAAAGTATTTGCAGTTTCGGCAGAAATTTTCCTGTTGATAACATTGTTTTGACATTAGTAGACAGATGAGCTAAGAATAATTTGTTTACGTTTTATATTTTAGTAAAGTGTGAGTTAATGTGAGGAATATTTTCTTTATCTTTGCTTAGTAAGTATTACTTAGCCTATGCGGTTTAGCGATTTATTTGTCCTTGACCGGTGAGAGATACAAGATAAGACTTTTATCACGAATTCTGACGCACCGGGTCACTATCATACATTCGTAATGCATACGATATGAGAATTGTTGCCAAATATTTTTTTCGAAAATATAGTATTTTCCAGCCAGAGTCGTAAAATATTTAGTACTGTAATGCTCCACCTGCCTATCCTATACTAATATCAAGTAAAACTACCTAGTGGTCGTAAAGCTATCAAAAATGGCCAAGTGATCCGTAATCGTCTAGTAAATACCGTTGTGAGACCGTTAGTAACCTAAATCCTTTTAGTGATAGATTGGCATATATACTTCTCATCAAAAAAATCGAAACACTTTCGTTTTTATTGTTTTTGTCCTAATTTTTAAAATTACTCATCATACAAAATACGAAACCTATGAAGACTTAATTTGAATTTAGAACATTAACATTAGGATTTATAAACCTCATACTACTCACTATTAAATGACATTTTACATTTATTCCTAAATATACACATTTTTCTGATAATCCTTATCAAATCATAAACTGCGAGGTGTTTCGATTTTTTTGATGAGAAGTGTATATAACTAAGCTACCTAATAACAGCTATGAGAAACTCTACATAATGTCACCTATTAGCCCTACCTAACTAGCGGCAAGAGTAAGGCCCCTCCCCGTCTTACTAGTGAGAATCGGCAGCCAATCTACTGTTCCCTCCTCCGCTATCAGCTACAGTTAATAATGAAGACCAATCATTCGATCGTAACCGAAAATATCAAGATATCGCTGGCGATCAAGTCTAGAGGGATTATTCCTTTACATAGGTCGTCGTCTCACCAGTGACTTGTTAAATTTACGACTCGTCACATTGATCGACTTGTCTGTGGGACTGCCGCCCAAGTTAGTATAACGAGACTTCCAGGTGTCCCCGATCTTACTTAGGGATTCTTTATACCCAAAAGACCCTTCAACCAGTATCAATCCATCAACTTCAATAGTAAATAGAATGATCTGTAATATTATAATGAAACATTATAATAACTTTAGAATGCTTATATTATCAACCGAACTACGCATAATTCTAATAATCTGGATCCTAGAAATCCTATCTATTCTACTGGAGTCCTAGTCTTAGTGAAGATACTGATTCAGACATGATCTTGGTGTGTTTCCCCATCAATCAGAGAACGCGGTGTTTCACATTTACATCTAATTGCGTATGAAGCTCCTATAACCCCATTTACTCACGGCAGTAATATTATCAATGTCTGTGCTTATTTCCTGGAAGAGCTGGAATCCTACGTCCTATCTTTCTAGACGCCAAGACCCTAATTACCTCAATGACGCTGTCAATCTCTATCCATCAATTTTAAATATAATTTCTTCCTTTGCTTTGCAAGGAGATCGTAATTAAATACTAAAACCTGTGTTTATAGAGAGTTTCTTATAGAATATATAATATTAATAATTAAATGCTTATTTTATATTTGTGAATGTAACAGACGTATTACGGATCGTTACAGTACATTACTCAAAAATATAGTACATTCACAAAAATCCTACAAAAACGTGTCAGTCCGTCCCAAATCTCCATGCAAGGTAAACATAAATATAAGGATGCGTATTTTTTCGAGAGATGTTGCTATTTTATACAAAATAATGAATGCTTTAAAGTTATGTTGATTAAAGTGTATGGTACTTTTGCGTACTTTTTTTTTCAACAGTATAACTATATACTGTTGTTGCGTACTAACGCAGTGCTAAAATATAGTACAATACCTACTATATTTCATAGTACGGTTGGCAAAGCAACCCTAACAGAGACATCTTAATATATCTCACTTTTTTTTTTAATGGACTACGCTGTTGGCCGTGAGGTGGCCTTTACAGCTTTACCGGAGGAGTGGCGAGCGCAGAGTGCACTCCAACCAAGGCCTTAAGGGCGGAAAAGGATGGCAACTAGCTCAAGGGCGCCACAGAGGGCAAGACCTCGGCTTGGGTAGTTACCGTGAGGGGAGAGGTAGTGACTGTGCTCCTAGGTGCAAAGATGCATCTACGGAAGAGGGGGTGGTAATATATCTCACATCGCGTCAGCGCCGTCTTTACGGGTTCAAGGGGTGACGGGTACCCGGGTGCAGGCCTAGGGGGCGCAAGCCGATCGCCATAGATTTCGATAGGTACCTACCTACTACACTGAGACCACGCGAGCGGAGCCACGCACGGGCACAGCTAGTTCCATATACATCTTAAGTATTGTTCTACTAATAAAGACGCCGCATGCCGCTTTTCGTTTCTGTACGTGTCAAACCGTTCGCGGTGTGCAAGATAATTTCAGTCTTATTACTACACTGCTAAGAATTTAAATTAATTGAACACATGCGCGGCAAAATCCAGATCAAAGAGCGGGAGCGGGGTGCGCGGCGGCGCGGCGCGGGCGGCGCGGCGGCGCCGAATATCTATCATTTCGATTTTTCCTAATATAATACAAGCATACTTCAAAATTAAAACGTTATCAAAAATGTAGGCATGATCCTTTGGAAACATAACGCAATACGACGAATTTGACGTTTTGTTTCGACATATTATGTCAAATTAGAGTTAATGTCCAATGTTTTATTATTATTAAGTCAGTACAAAATCTGACAAAAATTAACAGTTAGGTACTATTGAAACAACTATACTGAGGTGGTAGTTGGGCCCTAGGTTAATACGTACGTTTAGTAAACATTGTACACTAATACGAGTAGAACACAAAATACAAACATACCTATTTATTTGAATTGGCCTTGTTTTGCCTAATTAATAAACAACCTATTCAAGTGGATTGCGACACGATCCTTTAACATTGCTTTTATTGTCTTTTATTACTAACAAAAAAGCCTCTGATAAGATAAATTGAACACTATAATTGATGTGTATTGCGCATAAATTTGTTTATATTAAAATGGTGAGTCTAAATTGCGAGGGTTACGTAAACGATAGTCGTGTACAACCATACAGAACCATGGAAAATTATTTATTTATGATTCGCTGATTGAAGTAGGAATCCGTATCGTTTGTTATGTAGAGTTAAAGGTATTCTTATTATTCAGCCCGTTACCTATTTTTGGGAACATATCCTTGTACATACTTACTTTCATTTCGTCTTAAAATAACTTGAAGCCGTTGACTGGACTCTGTCCTACCTTTTCATTAACATATGACAACAACACTTAATACGGAAATTTGAATATTATCAAAACACCATGCACTCTGTCCTATACTAAAAACCTATACTTTGAGCTCCATATAATTGATTTCTTACAGTTAAAGTTACTTTATGGATCATGGCAAGTTATTGGAACGACTAATGATACAAGGAAAGTAGAGGGTCAACGCTCCCGAGGCAGATCACCAACAAGATGGACAGACCTCATCAAGTCCTCAACGAAGTGTACCCTTAATGAATGTGCACGTAATGCTACTGACAGAGAGAGATGGAGAAGTCTCACTAAAACCGCAACCAACCAATTAGACTATCCATGACCACGACCACTCCGCCAGGAGAGTACGACTAAGAAGATGTATGTTAATATCGCCCAAAAGTGTTGCTTAAAGTGAAATAGCCCTCGATATGATCAATTATTTAACTATCTCATGTGATACTTGAACATAAGTCCATATGAGAGGAAATAAGTATTATTTCCGTAAAAACCGGGTTACAGTGAAATCTAGTATAGCTGTAAGGCAAAACCCAATCAAAACTGTCAACAAACTTAACGTAATTCCCAATGAAACTACGTTCATTCTAGATCCGGGCTTTACGTAGGTTACAGATAAAATCTATTTTCGGTACAAAGTGGGTAAAGAGCCGAAGCTAATCATTAATTACGTCCGTACAAACTTTATAAGGACGGAAACTTTGGTAATTCCACACACAATGTAATATCACGTCCGCGCTAGAGGTGGGTTAAAATGAATAATAGCTGTTGTTACTGTTACAGTTCCTTAAAAATAACAGTTCCAAATACCTGTTCCTAAAATAACAGTCTGGTTTCGCATCGGCATCAATCTGATCCGTTAGTTACGCGCGCGTTGAGTATTTCTAAAATGCTGGAAGCAATCTCGTGTTTTTAGGGTTCCGTAGCCAAATAGCAAAAAAACGGAACCCTTATAGATTCGTCATGTCTTAGCAAAGTAAAATAAGAGCAAATCTTTCACATAAAATATCGCTCTAAAACACAAACCTTGAAAATAAAAGGCATCTGTTTTGTTCTACGAAACCATAAATTTAATGTTACGTGTTGATGATAAATTTACATTAAATTAGTTTTTCTTTTTAATTGGTTTTTATTTTCTTAATGTTCTTCCTACCCTATAATCACCTATTTGTAATCGTTATTTTATAATAATTAGGTTAATGTGGTTAATCAAATCAATTCAAATAAAACATTATCCCAATGTATTATTTCACTATGTCTATTGGAACCTATCCGGAGAGGACCGGTAACAGATTGTCTATCTCACTTCATTTACATAGGAAGAAATGAGAAATGTATAATAACTTTTTTTTTTTTTTTGAAGGACTTACACTGTTGGCCGTGAGGTGGCCTTTACAGCTTTACCGGAGGAGTGGCGAGCGCAGAGTGCACTCCAACCAAGGCCTTAAGGGCGGAAAGGGGTGGCAACTAGCTCAAGGGCGCCACAGGGGGCACGACCTCGGCTTGGGCAGTTACCGTGAGGGGTGAGGTAGTGACTGCGCTCCTAGGTGCAAAGATGCACCTACGAGCGGAAGAGGGGGTTCCTCGACCTCGCCGGCGAGATCGGTGTCTGTTTGAGGCTGGTGTAGGTGTGTTGGTGGCCCTCTCAACGCCCGGGTTGAGGAGGGCGGTGATCGTGTCGAGAGGATCAATCAATACGTGCCGCGGACGGCGGCGACGGGTTGATGACGTGTGCGCGGGGTCTGGCTCGTAATTGCCGGCGGCGACAATTAGAGGATTTAAATGCGACGCGGCTTTTTTAAAATAGCGTTCGGACGCTATTTTTAAGTGTTTACGAATTGAGAAGAGGCCAAGGTCGGAATGAAGCCAAGGTCGGAATGAAGTATAATAACAGATACTGGTGGAAGAAGAGTGACTGTCGGGCAGGTACTGCGATGGTCGTGGGGGGACACATTGTTCCGCGTCACAGTTAGAACAGGTTTACTTTAGTGACTGAAATATCGGAACGACCGCCAGAACAGTTTGTTACTTGGGATAACAAGTATTTTGTTCTGCATATAACAGTACGGAACTGTGACATTTAAATACGTGTTATTTTTACGTGTTGCGATAAATACGCCTCATTCCTAGTCCGCGCGGGGACTTCCAAATGAAATTAATTATTGTTGTAATTACGATATCACACCTTACGTAAACAAGGCGTCTGATACAAGATGGATGACGTTATAGCTCAGACAAAACACGCGCGCGTGATAAATTTTTGCCAATACTATAATGAACTGTATTGACTCACAGAAGAAGTACATTTTTCAATGTAATATCGAGTGAATTTTGTTGCGTGGCATATACCACTAAAATTTGATCTGTGTGTTTACAGAATACATTTTGAAAAAAAAACACGTATATTCGCTCGTCCCAGTGAGTATATACTCGTACGTAAACAAGGCGTCCGAACCAGATGACGTTAACGCCGACGTCACATCCTTGACCAGTGAGTCATATTCGGTATTATTTTATGGTATCAGGAGATCTATCAGTGTTCTTTTATAATTCAATTTCCGGTAGGTATATGCGAGTTACTTATTTTATTTATTTATTCAATATGAAGATTGGATACAGAGTTAAAAACCAGGCTTAGGTTTGTCTGGATACCTACTAATGCACTCTTTGTTAGTAATCTTAACTAAAGTTATTACGCTAGTTACGTTAGATAACGAACACAAGTAAGTAATACAAATATGTATATAAACAAGTGGGGATATTTTTTTGTTACCTGGGTAGATTTGAAACATGTTTACAACCTCGACGAGCCTGTATTACCCACAATATTTAAGTTTTTATTGCTTTATTTAAACTTTCTATAATTTTACTTACTTGACTTCTACTACTACTACTGGGTACTTCGACCAATGAGACCGACTTTGGTCTAGTTTTAGAAGTATTTTGGCTCATTTAGGTGTCTAAATATCGTTGCATATAGGTACATAAAATGGACTTTTCAGATAACACATCGTAGGATCACTCGAAATCATAGATAAACATTTTTTTTAATCAAAAGGATATATGAATCATGAGATAACGCCGGCGCGTAAAAAGCATGACTAATTTTGAATTTATCATTCTCTCTCAGTCACGGGAGTCGGAAATTAACGGGTATCAGTGACGTGTCCGCTCGACGAATTATCAGGCGAAGCCTGACGTACACCGAGGCGTCGACACTCAGACGTATTTTTTTTTGCCGTACCAAAGCATTCTGTATTGACTCCTTCAAAAAGTTCAGTTTTCAACTAATTGACACTGACAGCGTGTGCGAATTTTGACACGTGGGGGCGAGGCTTGTACCACAGAAATTCAATCTTTTTGCATATTGACACAGAATTCGTTTTGGTATCATCAAATATTTTAACGCGCGAGTGTCGCCGTCCCAGTGTGCAGGAGGCTCGATGAGATACAAAAATGACAGTATGTATGAGTAATCAGTGGGGATAGTTACCGGTAAATTACCGTTTAGCATGCAAGCAATTAACACCCACCTTCACTGTTAGTATCTATTAAAAAAAATACATTTCTACAGAACATAAAGTTATAATAATAAAATGGCTACTGAACAAAACTCCTCTTAAACAAATTAATTTCCCTACTTATTTGCAGAACTATTGCAATTCCGCCAAAACGGTCAATCATTTGCTCGATCCATTTACAGATTAATGGTATTCGCGAATTAATGATTATTCAGTGGGTATGTTTGTTATAACATCAAAACACGAATGAAGTTTCAGAAGGGTAATATTTATCCACGTTTAATATTTATCCAATATTTATCCATTTACATTTACACCACGCCACGGTAATATTTATCTATTACCGAGCCTACCCCTACTACCGAAATAAAAAGGTTTCAGGTAGTTCAACCATGGGTTTACGATCGCTATGAAGTCCGTCTTTGTGAAATATTTGTATGGCAAATTAGTTTTTCTGGTTGTACAATTGATCTAGAATAATAACTTATCGAACACTAGCGGCCCGTCCCGGCTTTGCTCGGGTTTATAATATAGCCTTAGAATAATTACACATATTCTAAGAATATAGCCTATGTTACTCAGTGATAATGTATCTTTCTAACGGTGAAATATTTTTTGAAATCGGTCTAGAAGTTTTTAAGTTAATTCGTTACATACAAAAATAAAAGTCTTTCCTCTTTTTATTATTAATACGTATTAGATATAAATAGGCAGGCGTAAGGTTAGATTTCAAAATTAATTTCGAAGCTATGGTAAATTAAAAAAAAATGTGTTCTAAAATTCCTGGGCGCAAACGAGTATTAAAAACAAAATATTTGTTACGATCATAGACATTAGTGATTGCTCAATTTTGGCAACTTTATGGTTACAATTAAGGAACTGGATACCCGCTGGTGCAAAAAAATATTGTGACAGATTTAAGACAACAAAAAAAAATTGTTTTTTTTTTACCCACATGTCACCCGGATTTTTTCTTGTGACATTTCAGACATGTTTATAGATACTAAAACCTTTTTGTGTTGATGTGTATCTGCGAAAAGATAACATTGACGCCAAAATTGATGGTGCAAAAAAGTATAATAGAGTTGCTTAAGTTTTTCATCTCAAGTAGGTAGTTTTTGATTATTATTTTGGGTAACCTTAATTCGATGGCTATTGCGCGGTGCGAATCGCGGAAAATGTTCTTTTGGAATGACCTCTTTCGGACCATGGTCTGAAACGACCAATGTTTTTTTTAAACTTTGATGCTTTTCTACTTATTCTCGAATAGTTACAAAATATAATGTACCTACATTAATATTTTAGTTACGACACAAATAATATAGATTTCTAATTCGATTATTTCGATTAAAATGTTTCGAGCTACCTAAAAGTCGATTGCGTTTGGATCTCGGCGCGCGCGCAGCGTCAGCGATCGACGCAATATCGTTTAGGCAATATATAGTTTCAGTAACGCAGTTTCATAACAGTGAAATTCATAATAACCCGCCAGATGGCAATGCCAACTTACCGGCTGTCAAGGTTGACTTAAATGTTATCTGTATACCTACCTCAACCAGTTATTAGGTATATCCATGGAGGTATTATAATGGAGATGGCATTTCGAACCCGCGCTGCGGTAATTTCTTCTGGTTTATCTGACTCCGCCATTGTGGGTTTCCCTTATAGTTGCCGTATACTACAGGTACATGAGATAACAAAAATGGCGGAAAAATCACTGCAGAACTATAAGAACGAACACAGTTTCAGACGTCCAATTTTGGGCGTGAATATGGCGTCTGCGTACATTAGATTGTCGATGTCAAAACGTAGGTACTTTAAAAATAAACGGATGTCAATGAGACCAATTTCAGTCAATTTTTTTTGGGAAGTCTTTTTGTCACATTTAGGTATCTATACTAGAGATGAAACGGATATCCGGTAACTATCCGGTATCAGGCCTTGTTTTCACTATCCGGCCGGATACGGGATAGTAATTCAGTATCCGGCCGGATACCGGATAATAAAGTTAAAAAAAAAAACATTCTTTTACACAAGGCATATCATACCACAGTAGGTATGGATACCGTTTATTTTTATAATAGCAAATACAATTGGCAAATTGTGGTGAATGAATACCAAATTTTCAGCATTTGCTGGTAAGAGGCGACTCCGCTTGGTTTCGTGAACCAGACCAGCTTCTGAAAATAGCCTTTCGCTGTAAACGCTACTGCCAGGTGCTGAAAGATAAATTCTAGCAAACCTTAACAACTGCGGGTACTGATGTAAATTAACTGACCAACTTATGTATGGGTCGTGATTGCGATCGATTCGAGATGTCTTTAAGAAGCGTCATGTAACGCGATAAAGGGTAGCCGGATATCCGGCGCTCCGGTCTGGTAGCGTGCCGAATAACCGGTATCCGGTATCCGGCCAAACCACTATCCGTTTCATCTCTAATCTATACTTTCATATATCATTGACCTACCTATTTACAACATCATCACCCATATTGAGGGTTCCGTACCTAAAAAGGAAAAAACGGAACCCTTATTATAGGATCACTTTGTTGTCCGTCTGTCTGTCTGTCGGGGTGTCAAGACCCTTTTTCTCAGAAGCGCGTGAAGGTATCAAGTTGAAATTTATACATAATGGCTGGTTTATTTATTTATTATGTGTATTTATTGTTAATAATTACTTGACATTAATAGAATGCCCGCTTATTGCGGGTGCAGCCATATTCCTCATATATTACTTCATTATATGTCATGTCATTAATTTCGTAGAAGAAAAAGAAACAGTGTGTTGTCATAATATTTGTCAATGGTTTTCTCACAAATAATCAATTCGGGCCTCTAGTAATTAAAGCATAAATTATCCTATGTGTCACGCATGTTATTCGGTTCTACTTACCAAGGAACTTTAAACTTTCTTAACAAAATAAAAAAATAAAATAAAATACATACGCTTCAAATTGAGAACCTCCTCCTTTTTGAAGTCGGTTAAAAAGTAAAGCAGTCTGTTTAGCTAGGTTGCGTAAGTATTTTGTGAAATTGTTAGGTGCATACCACCATAAAACGGCTCGACCGATTTTAATGATTTTTTATGAATATTTGGTAGGTATGAGAATAGATCGTAAAGTATAATCCATTCCGCTAGGTGATTATGGTATCTAGAATTTTTTTTACGCATCGCGGGCCCAGCTGGTATTTTAATAATATGTTTTTATTTGTAAATTCCCCCTATCGATATACCGGATCTATGCCATCTCTAGTAGTAGGTAGGTAATATTTTAACAGTAGATATTGTACAATTTGTATACTATTGTGCAATTAATCTCAAATAATTTTTCACGATTTATGCAGTGAAGTAATGAGTAAGCACAAGTATTCTGTAGCAAATGGTCATAGGGAAAAAAAAGAGTATTAAAAACAACACATGTAAACAGCGGGTTATTTTTAATTCGATCAAAGATAATTCTTTGGTCGAATAGATCAAAGTTTTGGTTGTTCCGCTTGTTGTCTATGGTAAACACTCGTGTGACGTAGCAGAAGCTCATATGAAATATACTAAGCACCTACCACCCACGGCCTACTAACAAAACAAAGTTACTAACCTACTCCAGTTTGCCGCCCAAAGTAACTGAATGCCTCTCTAATTGAGCGCACAGCCAGTTTTCCTTGGGCGTTTAATTTAGGTTCGACTAATGTTGACTCAAAATGACCTTACTTCAAATGCAATAGTTGATGCAAGTTAATTTTTGCAATGGCCGCGCTCGGTGCAAGAAACGCACGAAACCGACACGCTGACGAAACGAGAAGATGCAACTTCATGCAACTGTAGATTATTATAGAAACGGGATGGTAGGTACCTACCTATATGGTGCAGTTATCTATAAACTTGGACTTATGACATGGAGTTATTAGAACGGACTGAGATTTTTTTCGAAACTTAAAAACGATAGCGTTAGTTCAAAAAGTTATATACATAATACCTTTCACCTTCAAGAACCCTACAGGTCCTTTGTCCTTGGGGGATGGGAAATTGTACTTACTTTAAAGTTAACTTACTTTAAGATAGTATAAAGTTAACTTTGTAATACACGGTGTAAACTCAGTGGAATGATTTTTGTTTTTGTGACGTCTTCTGGAATGCACGACCTCAGGGAGACTCAGTGTCCTATTTGTACCTACACATAATATCGCTGAAGTATAGACGTTACTTAAAATCTTGCTATCTTTTTTATCATACTTATCCCCAGATAATATACAAGTTTGAATCCATTTACAAACCTACAATGGTGTTTCCAGTGCAAAAGTGTTCTACAATGTTCCTATAAATATAGTTAATTTTATAATGTACCGTGGAATACTGCAACTTTGACTGGATGTTGACGTTTTTTGTTCGTATATCGGAACCTATTTATTATTACGGCTTTTAGTGAGTTTAAGACGGAAAACAGACCTTATAATATCTTTCCAGATAGAACCCAAATGTGTTTAAATCATGCTGTTTTTCACTTTTTAAAAGACTCAACTTTGCCTAGAAGGATATCTCTATAGATAAAAACGTGATCTTTTTTAGTTTTTTTTCCCGGTGCATAAGTCACCGTGCTGTTACTTGTCAAAGTTGCAGCATTTTACGGTATCAATATCAATTAAGTTTGGTGCCAACAACACATCATTAATATAATATTACTTAAGTAGTTACTAAACCAAATAAGTTCGTCACTGCCGAAAAACTCGTATCGAAATGTTACAAATTGCATCATTGGACCTCCAAAGGTAATGTTACTTGTATGTTCTTCGCGATTTTTGCCCGAGACATTGTGGCGAATCCACTACCATTAGTACTTGCTGAAGTTTATCATCGTTAAGGTTTGAACCAACGAGTTATATCTCAAGGAGGACGTTTTTCCCAATGACGAAAGAAGATGTCTATGGCTTTTCCTACGGAGATGGCATTTCGAGCCCGCACTGCGGATTTTTTCTGGTTTATTTGACTCCGCCGCGCCATTGTTGTTTTCCCATATAATTGCCGTATAGTAGATACAGGTAGGTACATGAGATAACAAAAATGGCGGAAAAATAGCCGCCTATACGAAGAGTGGAGTCGTTATGGGTACACTGTTTTACACACCCAATTTTTTGTCACTTTCACTGTCAAGATGATACATGCCATGGGAGTAATTCACCCATTTCGGTAAATTTTGGATGTCTTTGTGGCACAATTAAGTAGGTATCTGTACTTATTATTTTTAAGACTAATGTGTTATTTTTTCATGGTAATGCAAATACACTAGGGTTAAATCGATTGTAATTATCACCGGTAATCAACGCTAGTGGATCGGCCGCTGTTGACTCAACAAATGGCAGGGTTGCCAATCATTTGTTTCCAGCGATAAGTTGCTTTACCTGCTGACCCACTGACCCAGTGGATGTGTACGAAATCTTTGTGCATTTTTTTCGCTTAGATTATGCCATTGTGGTGGTTACGTCGTTAGCTATACTGGTTTATCAGGCAATGTTAATAATTGCGAGTTAATCGCATAATTTAATTACGACAACACCTTGTGTATTGCGTCTATAGTTTGGCCTACCTACATTAATGAGTATCTAATCACATTTGCTTCAAAATATTTTAATTAGATAGATATTGCATAAGTAATACATCTGAAATAAACACCAGTACCAGCGTTGCCAGACGTCCCGATTTTTAAATCAAAATTAAATGTCCCGCGCGGGACAGGCTCACCCGCCGCTTTTGGGAGATAACTCGACCATGCACGTAGTGTGCTGAGGAAGCGTGGGTAGGTGGCACAGACATAGTGTGTACTGGGAGAAAGAGGGGTGCGTCACGCAATTAGTGCGTGTGACCGTGGCAGCTTCTCTTTCTTCTTCGCTCTTTTCTTATTCTCATTTGTTTACTGTTTTTTTTTAATTCTGAAGACGAATAAGACTCAACTATTTAACGATAGGGTAAATCTGATTTAAAATATTATATTTTTATTGAAATATATTTTTTATGGCTTATTTTGCTATCTATTGTCCCACTTTCGACGAAAGAATCCCGCTGTTTTCACTCAAAAAGTTCCAAAATCCCGACTTTGCAAAAAAAACTGGCAACGCTGACCAGTACCCACTTAGTACCTGAACAGCCGTAGGTAATTTAGTTTAGGTCAAGGTCATCAGATTGCCTACATAAGCTATCTGCTGAAATTGCATTGTGGAAGGTAATGTGTCAAGAATCTTTAAATTTTCAAGGATTTAAACGGCTTTGCGCATGCTTTGGAAATGGCATATAGATTACACGATCATTGCGCACAAAGTTACCTACAGCCCATTACTTATTTTAATCTTTGCCTACAGCTTGGTTGGACCCTCGAACAATTTGCAAAGCCCATAGTAACGATATGAAATAGTAGTAATCTGTGGATATGAATAACAGCAAAGCCCTTGCAAAGCCAGAGCCAGTTCATTGAGTGTAGTAGTAATCTGTGGTTCGTGAAATCTCGTCGTAGATAGAGAAAGTGAAAGACCGAAATATATTTGCATCTCTTTCATAAATGGAAAAATAGTTAGTTTAATTGATGTACGATCAAATAGCGAACTTGAAAATCGTGCAAGATAAAGGTGGTGGCTGTATATGTTTTATTTCGATAAGATAATTTAAAATATTAAGATAGTTTTTGGGTCAAAGATATTTAATTATTTTTTTCCTTATCGTTTTCTTATATTTACGCGAATACTATACATTGAAATTAAACTATTTTACGGATTTTATCGCGTTTATTTACTATTTTATTTTCCCGACGTTTCCGCACCGCCATTATATCAGATTTGATAAACCGCATATCCTCGCAAAAGAACACCGACTCCGACCAAGGATGATACGCGAGGCCATTGAAATTAAAAAACATCCTAATTTCAATAGGGAAGATGGCTGGGTGCTACCACCAACTTGGGATCCAGTAATCAATATGATTAAATCCAAAACCAAGTGTACCATTGCAAGACCTCAGGACACCGTAAGCACTTTCTGCGTGGATCGGACCGCAAACAACAACTAAATATGAGGGTACCCAGTTATTAACTATGACATCAGGACGTCTAACACCTCAGTCCCCCCGTGACCATGGTTGCTGTAAAGCAGCCGAAACGTCGGGAAAATAAAATAGTAAATAAACGCGATAAAATCCGTAAAATAGTTTAATTTCAATATTTTTTTCCTTATCTCCCTTTTACACAAGTACTTACTGCAGGATGTTTGAATCTTTCAAAACTGTTGCCTTGTGTTAAATAAAATGTTCTAATTGTATTTAATAAAAGATACCTGTATCTATTTTTTCCTATATCTATGCTTTGCTCTACTTTGCGAACCATTGTTTTGAAAATCTAAACCAGCCACACATAACATATAATGCTTGGATACCAAGAATAGACATTATTCTTAACGAGAATATTTTCATACTACGTTTATTGTCTATGCAGCGTGCTTTCGCTTCTGAAAAAAAGTGGCAGTATTGTTTATGGTATCTACTTGACAATCATGGCGAGCACGTCGAGGTCTGTTTTCCTAATTTATTTATATTCCCGTTTCGTTTATATCGACGTTATTTATACATAGTACAGCCGAATAAGTTTAATCTTTACTATGTTATTACGTAAGTTATTGACGGTGCTAAATAAGTGCAGTAGTGCTATGGTGGCAAAGTTGTTTCCCGATGGTTTGATTTCTACTTGTTGATGAATGACGAGCCTACTTTCTTTTATGGTTTTAGAATCGAGGCGAATAAGGTGGTGTGCTATGCGCATCCAGACGCCCCGCTTATCGAGGATTACAGGGCTGGGGACATGATATGTTCGGAATGTGGCCTCGTAGTCGGCGACAGGTATGTATTTAAAAATGTTTGGCAATATTTACGAAATGCATTGAGCTTTCGACAATTGATGTTGTGTCGTAATAATAACAAAGTTGTTGAAGTAATGCGGGTGATGCATTTGGTTTCTATATTTCGAGGTCATTAAATAATTGATGATTATTGTGTAATGGATACGTAGAGTATATCAGATACGCATAGTTAACAATAAATCAGCGCGTCCGCAGATTTATGCAAGTACAGGGACACGTTATAAAACATGATTGATCCTTATGAAATTCATCTTAAATGATTAGATGCATCTTTTTATCCATTATCTTGCTTTCATAAATACAACACAGTGATTGTCTGGTCTTTGAGAATCAAAGAACTCATGTCATCTAGTAATCCCATTGTCAGAGTCGAGAATAAAATCTTTGTCTATCAGTCACATAAGCAACCACATCACATTTATTTCCAGAGTTATAGATGTTGGTTCGGAATGGCGTACATTTAGCAACGAGAAGTCCGGCGTAGATCCGTCTCGTGTTGGTGGACCTGAAAACCCACTTCTCTCCGGCGGTGACCTCTCTACAATCATAGGACCGGGCCGAGGAGATGCATCGTTCGACAGTTTCGGTGTTTCGAAGTATCAGAACAGGAGGAACATTAGCAGCACAGACAGGGCTCTGATTAACGCTTTCAGAGAAATCAGCACAATGGCCGATCGGATAAATTTGCCTAAAACTATCGTTGACAGAGCCAATAATTTGTTCAAACAGGTAAGTTTGTGTTTCTTTATAAGCCCTCAATTCTACTAACACTATTGGTTAATAAACTATTGTTATTTAGTTAGTAGTTTATAATACCTATTATAGTCAATAGGTGTTTTTAAACCAGAAAATTTTTATAACAGCAGTGGTAGCCTCCTTGGTAGAACACCCACTATGAATGCAAGGGGTGCAAGTTCAAATCCCAGGCTCGCACCTCTGAGATGATTTTCATGTGAGAATGTAATTTTCAATATTGATTACCACTTGCTGAACGTTTAAAGAAAATATCTGTTTGACTATAGAAGGTCGTGTGAAGTTCACCAACCCGCACTGGACCAGTGTGCCACCACAGACTAGATCTTCGTATAGTGGGATAATGTGCCCAGTATAATGGCTATAGGCTCGCCCCCTATTACATTGGGACCTAAAACATTGGCGAAGGGTGCACTGTAGTGTGCCTCTGCCTACCCCTATGGGGAAAACAGGCGTTATGATGTTGCATGCTTAATGGAATACTGACCTAACTCAAAAACAATGTGGTTGAAAAATGGTCGTTAGAATGACCCTTTTAACATTTATATTCAGAATCCTAAAATTTCAAAATGCGTCTCTATTTTAAACATGCACATTTAAAAGTTAAATGTAGAACAACACACTTCTATTTGTTATGTTAATTTGCCATAATTGTTATGGACTTGAGCACCTGTGGATCATAATAAACATACTGTTATATCCCTGTGTAGCAATGTTTACAAACAACTTGGAATATAATTACAAATGAACAGAAATGAAATTACAAATGAAATTATTACAAATAGCACAGATAATATAAATTATTTTTTTACATTGTAACTCATGCCTAGTTCTGAAATTCATGAAATTAGACTCCTAGATATATTTTAAACTAGTGGCCCATCTATATATTGTAAACGGGTTTTCTTTTTAAACATTTTGCGATAAATAAATATAGCCTATGTTACTCGGTGATAATGTAGCTTTTTTAAAATGTTTTTACGTATATTTGTTACATACAAAAATATAAATCTTTCCTTTTTATAATTAGAATCAGAATCAGAATATTTTTTATTCATATAAACCAATACAGGCACTTATGAATCGTCAATAAATAGTAAAAATAGTAGCTCTACCACCCATTCGGAATGCATTTCCTATGGAGAAGAATGGGCAAGAAACTCCATGGTTGCTTTTTTCAAAATAGTATTAGTGATAGATGTAGTATAATATGAATAATGTAATTCAATCAAAGAGGGTATACTAATTCTTAAAATATAGCTTTACTGCTTGTTCATACGCTGAGTGTGTGTTGTGTTATATCAACGTTTCCCACAGGTACACGACGGTAAAAACTTAAAAGGCAGAGCGAATGACGCGATAGCATCCGCGTGTCTGTACATCGCGTGCCGGCAGGAGGGCGTGCCGCGGACCTTCAAGGAGATCTGTGCGGTCAGCAAAATCAGCAAGAAGGAGATCGGCAGATGCTTCAAACTCATCCTGAAGGCGCTGAAGACATCGGTCGAGCTCATCACGACGGCCGACTTCATGTCTCGGTTCTCATCAAACCTGGGACTGCCGAACTCCGTACAGAGGGCGGCCACGCACATAGCGAGGAAAGCCGGCGAGCTGGACATCGTATCTGGCCGCAGTCCCATCTCAGTGGCGGCGGCTGCCATTTACATGGCGTCACAGGTATGTACAGTCAGATCTAAAATAAATATAGGTATAAATTCTCTTATCTTTATGGATTTCATGGGCAAATGCCATTTTCAATCATGGTTACCACTAGCTGAAGAACTTGCCACATTTGGTGAGGGCAAACATAGTGAGGAAATCTGCATGTCTATAGAAAGGCGTGTGAAGTTCACCAACCTGCTCTGAGCTAGTGTGGTCGGCAATGGGCTCGCCCCCTATTACATATTGGGACCAAAATACATTGGCGATGATTTTGTGCACATCAGTGCACCTCTGCCTACCCCTTTGGGCACTACAGGCTCGATGTGTTTTATTTATTACTAGCTGTGCCCGCGTGGACTTTAGGGAGATTACCCGGAAATATGGGTATTATTTTTTTCCCGCGGAACCCTAATGCTTTTTCTAAAATTAAAGTAGCCTAAGTTACGCCTTGGAACGTCAGCTATCTGTCAGTGAAAGTCCCATTGAAATCGGTTCAGCCGTTTAGAAATTAACCCCAAACAAACAGACAGACAGACAAAAAAAAAAAAAATTGCGTTTTCGTTATAGGTATCGTATATACTTTCATACGCATTTGGTAAAAAAGTGTTATTTTGATATTACAAACAGACACTCCAATTTTATTTATTTGTATAGATATAAATAGATTAGGCGCCAATTAAAAATTAAATCTCATGTCTCAAGCAAAATTTCCATGTACTGTTTTGTGAATTTAATTAGCTGCCTCTTGCGAATCTATCCAGCGTTTTATAGTCTCTTCGATACGCGCTCAGGCGATAGTTGTGATAAATATTCAACTACCTTTAACTAGGACTATGCTAATCAAGTAAAGCCAGTCTTCGCTGCCGTATGTGTACCTGAAATATTATTTAAGCCGGCTAACACATCCTACCAATGTTATAATAGTGCAAGTTTGTGAGGATGGATTGATGTTTGTTACTCTTTCACAACAAAACTACTGAACGGATTTTGATGAAACTTTACACTGTTATTGGTTATACATCAGAATAACATACATATAACAATAATACATCATCACGCCTGTATTCCCCAAAGGGGTAGGCAGAGGTGCACTGCAGTGCGCCCACACTTCGCCGATGTATATTTTGGTCCCAATTTAATAGGGGCCGAGCCTATTGCTATTATACCGAGCACTTTCCCCCTCAATACGTGCGAGATTTGGGCTATAGTCCACCACGCTGGCTCAGTGCGGGTTGGTGAACTTCACACGCCTTTCTATAGACGTGCAGGTTTTCTCACGATGCTTTCCTTCACCGTTCAGCAAGTGGTAATTTGAACTTGCACCCCTTAAGTTCAAGGCGGGCGTTCTTGCCCACGAGGCTACCACTGCTCCGATGAAGTCATCAAAAATTTTTGTATTTCCAGGCATCGGAGGACAAACGCAGCCAGAAAGAGATAGGAGATATCGCCGGCGTCGCCGACGTCACGATCCGGCAATCTTACAAGCTGATGTACCCGTTCGCCGCCAAACTGTTCCCCGAAGACTTCAAATTCGCGACACCCATAGAAGCACTGCCGCAGATGTAATTTACTTAATTCATAAATTTTTGAGTAATTAGTACTGATAACCGTTGGCCTAAGAATACCATTTGACCGACCACTTTAAAGACAAGAACATCACTACCATCCCTATATTTATTCAATCATGAACCTTATCGCATTGGCAATAAAGTCGATTCTGTTGTACACAAACCACAAATAAACTATATTTCATGGCGTCAGATTCACTGTGTAGCTTATAAATTACCAGGGTGTCCACTTTCTGAAAAGTCAGGGAAGCAAAAAGTGGTGAGGGATTGTCTGGATCTTATTTCTAAGAGTTTTGTTTTCTTCGTTTTCCAAATTTGCGTTAACCAGCGACGATGATAATGATGATCTCACAGTCGTAATCTTGAAGATATTTTCATATGTTATCACCATGATTTAGTTCAAAATGTGATATTAAATATTTCTTTTTCTTCAGAAAAGATATTATAAGTGTCGGGAAAATTTTGCGAAGTTGTCAAGGAAATGTCAGAGTTTTTTTTTGCCATTTATAGTGGATACCCTGATTATTGCCGTAAGGGCGGCAATACGGTTAGTTTAGTGTAGTACCAACAACATGATTCTTGAACACGTTTGCACTATACAACGTTATTGTAAACGATTTGTAGATTGATTTGAATTTCTATAAATTTCCAGCTTAACTATATGGGTTTCAAGCAAATTTGCATCTAATAGTCTTTCGAGGATGACAATAATACTACAATAATCTTATTTTTGTGTAAGATTGGTCACAGCATTATATCAAATCATTATTAATTTCGTTTGCATAGTTTTGATGTGATAATATCTTTTTGTTAGATAAAAAAAAAACTGTATAATTTTAAATATGTGAATGATGGTATCAGATTGTTTTTTTTTTAATGATTAAACATAGTGATAAGTATTAACTCTGTTAGACAAATTGAAACTGTTCCTGTTTTTTAACAAATTAAAAAAGTTGATATTTTGTGTTAGCTTAATATGTTTTAGTAAATAAGAAAAAAAAATGTAACGATTTAATATTGATTCTACAGCCCTTTTAACGTCCCACTGCTGGGCACGGGCCTCCCCTCAATGCGAGAGGGATTCAGGCCATATTCCATCACGCTGGCCCGGTGCGGGTTGGCAGACTTTACACGCACGGGTTGGTAGTTTTTGATAGTAATTTTAGTATAAAATCTGTTAAAAATGGACAGTATGGGAACACCATACTTTGGTGGTAAGACCCCAGTTGCTGACGTATTAAATATAGGTCCAATGATCGATTCGTTTCGCGAAAATAAAACTAATGGAATAGTTTTACTCTCAATTGTATTGAAACAATTGATTATTTGTTCGGTATTTGTAGCTATCTCGCTCTAACGGTTCATAAAACATTCAAAAAGTCAAAATCTTTGTCTGTAATTTAACTTGTAAGTTATATTATCTATACTACAGATATACTATTATTTGACTCCATTTTTTAAGGCATAAAAATACATCTTGTATCAATGGTAAATAGAATATGACTAGTTAAATTCCATCAAGGTGACAATATCTAATGTCTACACTGCTCTTATTCTAGGTATAATTGAAAAAAGAGTTTTTTTTTGTGAAGAACTTACACTGTTGGCCGTGATGTGGCCTTTACAGCTTTACCGGAGAAAGATGTTGTTTACATGCCCTAAAAAATGGAGTCATACCAACCGTGTTAGCATCTTGGGGCCCAGAAGTCCGAAATAATAATTAACTGAAAATTTACTTAATAATATAATAATCTACGTTTATTTAATGAGTATTGGGTGAACAACTGAAATATAAACAATTAAGCAATATTCGAATATGATTTTCTTTTAAATATGTTTTGTTTTAAAAGCTCCTTTGATATAATAACTCTTTGTTAGTTACCGTTTAAGTACCTAAAATTTTATTTCGGACTTTTCATATACCCAGTATCTTTATTGACGGTTACAATGTATATTATATGTACAGGGTGTTTCAGAAGTCCGAAATAATACTGTGACGTTTGCATCAGTATCGGGTATACAATATAAAAATTTCACCGAAAACCGAAATTATGTGTGCCCACATTATTAGGTGAAGGAAAACATCGTGAGGAAACCTGCACGTCTATAGAAAGGCGTGTGAAGTTCACCAACCCGCACTGGGCCAGCGTGGTGAACTATAGCCCAAAAATCTCCCTTGTATTGAGGGAGAATGTGCCCGGTATAATGGCAATAGGCTCGCCCCCTATTACATTGGGACCGAAAATACATCGGCGAAGTGTGGGCGCACTACAGTACACCTCTGCCTACCCCTTCGGGGAATACAGGCGTGATGATGTATTATTATTGATGTATTATTACATTATTTCCGACTTCTGATACATCCTCCTGTATATTGTATTATTTCCATGTCCCTCTCTATAGGACTGTCGGTTACCAATTAGGTAGCGACTCGCTACTAATAAATTAGTTTGTAGAATTGAAAGCATTTCATATAACATGCATGATGACTAAGTAATCAGATAAGAAGCTTAGCTTATTTCGTTTGTGGCAAGTGTACTGGGCTTTAAGTCCCCGTATCAGGCCCCTTTAAGTCCCCTATAAGGCCCCTTTAAGTCCCCTTTACGGGGTCATAAGTCGCGCGACAAATTGTTTGCCAATAACAAAACGAACTCTGTGTCTATATACATAAAGATTGATTTTCTATGAAGCCACGTCCCCACGCGATTATGTTTGCTCGCGCTGTCAATGCCATTCGTTGAAGAATGAACTGTTTCTTCGTGTTAATAAAGTTCGTTTTAGTATTGGCAAACTCGCTCGCGTCCTGACGCCGTTAGTGTATCCGGGGTTTTATACCAAGGACTCTCTTTTGTATGCTAGCTAAGAAAGTTTAGATTTTTCTTTTCAAATGGACAAAAACGAGGAACAAATAACATTGGTAATTATTGCAATTGTTTTTTAAGCAATCTTTTTAGATTTAAAGGATTGTCCACTTAAATTGTCTATGATTCTGTCTCTAAAACAAGCTGGCACACGGATTATTATACTATGTGTGACCTTCAGTTATTTTAAAACATGGATGTATAATAAAAGGACGACTACGCACCTCTCACGTTGAAAGTGAAGTAAAGTTTATATGCGTTCTGACGGCGAGTGCGAGGTAAAACAACAAGCGATAGTAAGTCGCTATGGGTGCTTCACTTCTGTGTACCGAGTATCCGTCCGACCTTTTTGATGCGTTCATGCTATGGAATTTATAAACTGTATTTTTTATAATCCGACTGGCATATAGACGCAAGATGCAATGTCCATGTTTCTTGCTTGCAAAATGCCATTTGTGATGTTCGTATAATCATTTCATAAGTTTTTTTTTGGTAAAGGTGCATCGCTCATTTTGAATGTGTGTGTGTTGTAATTAGATTTAATTTTTTAGTAATTATGAATAACGCCACAAAATAAACGTATATTAAGTGAAACTCGAACTTTTATTGATTACACCCAGCAGGCTCAGCATGGCAGCGAAGACACAAATCTTATGTCTTCCAATTTTTGAAACATGTAGCATGTGCTTCAAGACTAGAATTACGTCAGGGAATAATAATATGTTAGTTTTGTCTCTTTCTCTCGTATGAAATTAGAAGACGTGTTTAGAGTAAGGCCCAGTCTTGGCATGCATGCCAACCCCACAGGTTTGTTAAAGAATATTTTCACGGTAAAGCCGTCTGCCTGATAATTACAGAATTATCGGAAACAAATATGCAGTAGTACCAATTGGACGTATATTGGAAGCAAAACCAATTCACAAAATAATAAAAAAGTTATGTATACCAAACGATTCCTAATGGAAGTCTTCAATCAATTACAAAGATTCCATCGAAAAATAAATGCAAATTGCATTTGTACCGCCAAGTTACCATCCCACATGTGATACCTACATATCAAACTTCAAGCAGCCATATCTCAAAACTGACTTGATGTGGATTGGATCTTTTTTAGGGTTCCGTACCCAAAGGGTAAAACAGGAACCCTATTACTAAGACTTCGCTGTCCGTCCGTCCGTTCGTCTGTCACCAGCCTGTATCTCATGTAGTTAGAGAGTTGAAATTTTCACAGATAATATATTTCTGTTGCCGCTATAACAACTAAAAAACAATTAAATAAATATTTACTGGGGCTCATACAACAAACGTGTTTTTTTTGCCGTTTTTATAGATAATGGTGCGGAACCCTTTGTGCGCTATTCCGACTCGCAATTGGCCGGTTTTTTAGGGTTCCGTACCCAAAGGGTAAAACAGGAACCCTATTACTAAGACTTCGCTGTCTGTCCGTCCGTTCGTCTGTCACCAGCCTGTATCTCATGAACCGTGATAGTTACACAGTTGAAATTTACACATATTTTATATTTCCGTTGCCGCTATAACAACTAAAAAACAATTAAATAAATATTTACTGGGGCTCATACAACAAACGTGATTTTATTGCTCGTTTTTATAGATAATGGTACGGAACCCTCCGTGCGCGAGTCTGACTCGCACTTGGCCGGTTTTTCTTTACCTACGTTCATGTTTGTATGGAAGCGTTGACATCAGTGGCTGGATTAGAGGATACCCTGAACCCGTAACAAGAGCTTTTAAATATCTGTTGGCGATTCAAATCATAGTGAGGCTAGCAAGCGCGCCAATACAAGACATGAAATATACCGACGTTGTCTCTCTCGTATGCATTAAGAAAGTGTCAGAGAGACTCGGCGCGACATAACCCGTGGCTGATGTTTAGTGATACACGTGGCAGCCTTGCAGGGTAATACCCGGGTACGTGAGTAGACTACGAAGGGCGTCGTAGGTAGGTAGGTACATTGTCGGCCCTTTTGTTCGTAATTTATTTAAACCAACATCACGCGCGCGATTGCGTGAAAGTAATGTGTGAATTACGGCGACTTTATATTACTGCCATGACATAGAAGAAGAATTAGTACCTAGATAACATCCACACGTATTTTATGTACCTACATAAAATATTTATTTACGAAATATTTAAGTACCGATTTTCCAGCCAGGGGGGCAATTCTCGCATGGTCGACATTATCTCTATTTCGACATATGTTAAAACAAAACGACAAATTTGTTGTTTTGTTTCGACATAATTATGTCGAATTAGAGCTACTGTGGATTTTGCGAGAATTGACCCCCTGGTGGGTGATGTGCCTTTTTTTTAACATGGGAAAATACTTTATGGATATCCCTTCATCTTGGGGGAGATGAAGGGATTATGTAGAAGTCCCAGCGAAGCCGTATATCCACTAAAAACCCATGGTGATCCAATAACCCGCCATAACAGAGGGCACACAGGAACGCTTTCGCACACATCCGTTACCCCGCCAGCGGCAGTCCGCGCGAGCAGACACCTCCTCCACACGGCGGCGTGGGCCACACCACGCCGCCGTCCTCCTTGGAGTCGCTTTATTGTCACGCCGGGCCCCCACCCTTTGCAACCACGACCCCTAAGGTCCCTACCAAGTGGATGGTAGGGGAAATATTTTAGGCGTACTTAATTATTTTAGGCGAACCCAGCATTATACTTAAGCATATTATGGTGAGGTACTTACGTACGAATGCTTGACACTGATTTCTCTGACCTTATCAGCTGTGCGATATAAAGTATAATTGAATACAACCCAAGACAAAGTGTTTATGGGTAAGAAATAGCACAGTTGTGGGTCACCACGCAACCATAGACTACTTAAAAAGTAGTAAGTATATATTGACTTTTTAATTGTTATTGTGCCAGATGTTTATTGGATAATGTTTTAAGCCCGTGTGTAATCAAGATAATTTACACCTCAAGCTTAAAGATAAATGTTACCTAGCGCGCAAACATAGGTCCCTGCCTAGTAATTCGTCTATTTCATTTACGGATGAGGGAGTACCTCATTTAACCTTGCAAGGTGCCCATGAGTTATAACTCATTTGAGGTGAGGCATCGCTCGGATCCGTATTCACCTTGATCGCTTACGTAGCTTACTCACTCACACGCGACATGATGACATGATTAAAACTTTTCTCACCAACTTTTACATGCGACGTAAGGTGGAAGGGAACGAGTGATGCATATTGAACGAGTTACTCGAATTGAACCAATACGTTCACTACGTTACGTACGTAGTGACTCGTTCAATTTGCCAACACGAGTACTTCAAAAAATGAGTTGACTCATGAGTGTGAGACACATCTCTACTGCCTAGTAAATTAATTCCAATTTCAAAAGTCGTTTATTTTTTAAACAGTCCCTTGTAATCACCACTTAATCTATCGCTTTAAATTAAGTCGTCAATTGAAATTAAAATAAATGGAGGGAATGAAAACCCGATCAATTTGTATCGCGGGCTTTTCCCGAGCTACGCTAGGCTACGCGCCTACGAGACTATCAACCAAATATAATTCAGTACCGCGTAAGCTTTCGTAGAGAGTGTACGCGTCGGCCGTTGGTATAATTTTACGCGCGTAATCAAACACGCTACTGTTGTTTTAAATCCAATTAAAAAAGCTGTGTCAATGACCGCTAAAACGCTTATAATGAGATAATCGTGTGATTAGTAACTAATATGTGTCCGGTTTCGTTTATAGTCGAAGGAAAATGGTTTTGAAGGATATTATGATTTTGGAAAAATGTTGATGGAGTCTGGCGCGCGATGTGTTCTTATTGGATTGCTGTGGATCTTTCTGTGTCTCTGCGACGTGGATGGACTTATAGGTAATTTATTTAATTTAAATATGTACTTACCTCTATAATTTATTCAATATTGACTGGGTGGCAGGCCCTAGAACAATAGAAAACGTATTGATGTAGTAATTTCAAACACTTTGAAAATGTGATGACTATCTTCTCATAAATAAATTAAATCCTTTAAAAGTGTTTAAATTTGTCGAGAAAATGACGTCACACCTACTCAAGGTAAGACGTCATTTTCTCGACAAATTTGACAGTTGAAAGATATAAAACTTATGTCTACACGGTCATGCTAAATCTGCTGATTAGATATATAGGTTTCTGCTGTTAGCCATGAAGACTGACGAACATATGTTATTAAAACTGAATGGGTGCTTGCCTAAAGGTATAATATTTTTTGTAATATATCCATGTAATTATCTACCAAATACTTTTAATAATTAACAAAAAGTTAGATACCCGATTCGAATTGTCTATCAAAGGTATAGAACCTAGTTATCGGCCTTGCCTAAAGCAGAGATCCGATTATTTATCTATGCAAATGGGGGCTTAGTGAAAACCGGGGTTGGCTAATAGCTATATCTATATATCGAGGGGTGAAAGGCTATTTGACTTAAACGACAGTTTTGAACTTTACAGGAGAGCATACTCAATCGACGCAGAAAAAAATGCTCATTCCAAATATGTTTATAAGTCAATATCGCCCAAAAGTGTTGCTTAAGTCAAATACCTTGTCAACCCTCGATATAGAGTCGTATAGCATAACAAACATGCACGGCTGCGTGCAAACGATTGGATTTTCCAAATGTTTAACTAGATAGGTATTGATTATGAAATTTCATGAAAATGGTCACGTAAGCCTTAGTGTTTATAGTACTATATTCACTTGTAGAGAATTATCCCGGCATCCCTATTTTTCGTACCTATTTATTACAATAAAAACATGCTGAATAGGTAGGTAAAAATAACTAGTTATAATTAAACAAAAAAACTGAGCCGTCGCGGGACGCCTGGCAGATGTGAAACATAAAACATAGTAGTCGCAGCGGCGAGTGAGCGCAGTCAGCCGGTGGGCGGAGTCTAAGCGGCGGAAAGAACCGAGGAGTACGAAGCGTGGCCGTATTTAAAACTATACTTTATTCATTAAGTAATAGGGTTGATTTAATATTGTTGTGGCGAAGCGTCGGCAGATCTCGCCACGCCAAAAATCAAGTTTACCCCTTACCTATAGATGTTACACATACTCATTCCATGATCATAAGCAAAGCTATGCCTTAAAATGGAATGCGGGCGATCCCAGTTACATCCAGACTTGGGCCAATTCTGAAATGGCCATTTCCACTGATAGAAAACGAAATCGCATCCACCTGCGTGCCCCTTAGCATGACATAAGTTTTATCTCTTTCAACTGTCAGTGGTGTCAGCACGCATGTCAAGACAAGACCTCTGTCACAGATTGGCTCGGTCGCTCTCTGTCTTATTTCATACGAGTAAAAGAGACAACATCAAGATATTTCGTGACATACGTCTAAACTTGGCACTCATGCTACAAGTGCAGATTCGTCGAGAATATGACGTCACACCGAGCCATGTCCAGTACAAGACGCTCGAAGTTACGTCATTTTCTCGACAAATCTGACAGTTAAGAGATACAAAACTTATGTCTACACGGTTATTTTAAGCCTACTGGTGCAAGCCAAGCAATCTATGCTCAAACCACTCGACCTACTCATCGTCAATCTATTAATCTTTATGTAGCTGCCTATAGGACATTAGGAGGTAGGTTTCGCAATACAGCCGCGCCTATGAGGTAACAACAATCCCATGCTAACCGCACGCAATGATTGAATTAAAGTTACCTTTTCACTTATTGAGTAGGTATTGTGGGTATTGACCGCCATCCTGCATTGCGTAACAGACTTGAAATAAATATTGTAAATTACTTATCATTGACATATTTGTGTCAATTCTGTCATAACTAAATTATATTTTACTAACGTACTGTCCCGGCTTCGTACGGGTGGACATTTTTTTAAAACATTTTGGGACAAATAAAATTACAGAAATGTAAATGCAATGGTGTTAAGAGCATAACTAATGAAACTATTGCAGGAAAACAAGTTGGTCGATGGTAATGGGGCTAATTCGTTTGGGACCAATTTATGACTAAACTAATTTTATAGCACTAAACATACTGCCGTGAGAAGGACGCCAATACTGTTTAGGTTTGTGTCAAAAGAATTAGCACAAATGCGTATAAATTACATAAAGAGAAAACAAATTTAATATACTTATTACTTATCCGCTACATGTTAATTAATGTTTATAAAATTAATTATTAGGTAGTTATCTACCTAACAACATTGGTGTCAGCTTATCAACAATCTATGAATAAGCAATTCCATCGCTTTTGTATGTCATCCAGTTTAAAATTTAACATTGAGTTGACAGACTGACAAATAGCTTCTAACCCTTCGAGCCCTTCGTAATAATTCCGAACGAATATAGCTCAGATGATTATTCCGTACGAAATTATGACAGACGGGATTAATCCGCGGAGGGTTATGTTTTTTTATATCGACAATTTTAAATCGATAATTTTGGGGAGAATTGACGACCTATTGTTATAGACCAGAGACGAGTATGTATTGTACTATTGTATTTTATTTTATTATCTACTAGTCGAGTTCGCGACTTAGTTTTGATTTTCTTTTTTTTTTCCGTATGAACCTTCTACAAAGTATTAGAAAACATAAAAAAACAATAATGAAATGGGCAAAGTCGTTCTCATGTTGCGTGACCAAGGGATAAATAATATAAGAAAAAAAATGATTTAAAACGTGTCTATCACTTCAGAATACTAATAGATTGGTTAGTATTACTACAGCATTAGGTATTACGGTCTGACTGAACAGCACTCGAAATATTCATGTTACTGTTATTTCGTGAGAATCTTTTGAAGTTTTATTTATAAACCAGACATCAGCTATAAAAAAAGTTATGTCGACGAAATCATTGCCAAAATGTGATACCAGAAGGCTTAGCATGACCACGTAGACGTAAGTGGTATAGGCTACTGCCAGATTGATTGAAATGTCGTCACTACGAACGTTTTCGTGCTAAGCCTACTACTTCGATTTGTCTTCCTTTTTTGTCCATTTTAACATCTACAACGAATCTCTATTTATTTTGCAAAAATACGTTTTAATTATTGTATCATTTTAATTGCTAAATTAATAGTTTTGATTATATTCGTTACCTAGCCCCGTGCTCACTGGGGACTTAAAAAAAATTTACTCTGTGCTAATATATGTAAAGTTTTAATTTCTGTGATAAAAACTACGTGACCACTCGTCGAAATTCGCTTGAGTCATTGATGACATAACGTTGAACAATGAGCTTTTTTACAAGTTAATAAAGTTTTGCTATTACCAAAAAGGATTTTGCGAATTCCGGAAAAAAGACTTTGAATGTCTCGTTCTTCTAATTCATTATTTCTAATTTTAACTATCGAATATTTTTCGAAACCGAATATTTTTTACGCATATGAACACTAAATCAGTTTATCAAACATTATTTATTTTCGTTAACTTCCAAAGTGATAAAATATCATTTACAGATCCAAAAACCATTAATAATGATATCACATACGTTTACAAAATACCCTCCAACAGTGACTGTAACGTGATCAATCACTCTCGATGATAATGGCGTCGTTAACGCGATGTTTCGCACCTTGACGTGTCCCGCTCTTCCTACCAGCTCTACCATGAGTTTTACGTCAACGATAGCGTTAAAGTAAAATATTTTAATGGTAAACTATGCTGGGTATCAACGTTTTAATATTTATTTATCGCCAGACAACACATACTCATCGTATGATCCCAAACCAGGCAAAGCTTGTACTGTGAGTACCGTACAATGGAGTGGGGGCCATCACAGTTATACTCAGACTAGACGGCTTAGCATGACCGCGTAGACACAAATTTATCTCTTTCAACTGTCAGATTTATCGAAAAAATGACGTCACACCGAGCCATGTTTAGTACAAAAAGCTCGAAGTGACGTCATTTTCTCGAGAAATCTCACAGTTGAAAGAGATAAAACTTATGTCTACGCGGTCATGCTAAGCCTTCAAGGCAAATTTCGAAATAGATGATCCAATCCCTTGTAGAGTATTGTTTCAATATTTATTTATTGTTTTATTATAACACGTATTGGTTACGATACTGGTATAGCGGATGAAGAGGAAGCTTACAATTAGCCTTATAAATATTTTTCAGAGACTCTATAAAAGCTCTACAAACCTGTGGTAGAGTCACACAGCTATAGAGGGGGATCAGCCAATAATTGTTTACAATTCAATACACTCTCGATAATTATGGTCGTTATAAAAATAGTATTTATGGGTTGTTTAGATGCGAATTGCCAGCTAATAGTAACCCCTATTTGCTCAATACGCAGAATGACAGAACAATAAAAGTTGAAAAAATATAATGGTATTTTTTTTTTAAAACAAGCTTTTAATTTTCGCCCTTAGTTTTTCGTGTTCTCCTCAGCAAGTCCTTTCATTGGATACCCATACTGTGGTAGTGCAGAAAAAAGAACTATTCCGCCATCTTGACGCCGAATTAGAATGACGTCACATAGCTAAGCATGCATTGTCATCCAAAATAAGCGTGTATACCAAATTTCAGCTCAATCGGTTAAAGATAACTGATTTAAAATTCAGTTGCAAGATTCCACCCGGACATACATACATAGCAAGTTAATATAAACCTTGTAAAATGATAGTATCGTAGTCATCGACTCCACGCTGCGACAAATTTTTCTGACGTTTACTTAACATCCGCCATTGCAGTTCCACTTTGTAGTTGCCGTATACTACAGGTAACTACAATGGCGGATGTCAGATCTGCGTTAAAAAAATTGTCGCAGACGCGTACGCAGGGCGGAGTCGGTATGGGTTCTCTACTCACTTACGTTACTTTGCGTTGAGTTACGTTACGTTACGTTACTGTGTGATCGTAGTTCAAAAATGAATGGGATAAAGAACGCGCGCGTCAATTTGTTTTCGAATAATAAAACTCCTGTATTGACTCATAGAAAGAGCTCATTCTTCAACGACATGATAGCGTGAGTGAATTTTGACTTTCATTACAGAAATAAAGTTTTTTTTATGTTTCCCAAAGTCCGTGTTGGCATTTTTTAGGGTTCCGTACCCAAAGGGTAAAACGGGAACCCTATTACTAAGACTTCGCTGTCCGTCCGTCCGTCCGTCTGTCACCAGGCTGTATCTCATGAACCGTGATAGTTAGAGAGTTGAAATTTTCACAGATGATGTATTTCTATTGCCGCTATAACAGCAAATACTAAAAAACAGAATATTACAAATATTTAAGGGGGCTCCTATACAACAAACGTGATGTTTTTGCTCGTTTTTGTATGTAATGGTACGGAACCCTTCGTGCGCGAGTCCGACTCACACTTGGCCAGTTTTTTTTATTTTCTGTATTCAATCAATATTCACCCGGTTTATATGCGCGCGTAGGTATGACGTCCCGTTGTGGTCGGGACTTCAAGATAAAAGTAATTGTTATTATCCTACTTAATAATATATTTCAGGTTTATTCAGACTTCAAAAATAAGTCTCAGAGAAAATATTTCGCGCAAAGCATCGAAGTGGAGTTTCAGGCTCAATGAAAATATAATGCGACACGACAGTCGACCAAATGGGATGACTATTTGTTCAGCTGAAAACTGATGGTCTCATATAAAAATATCTGAAAATGCTTGCCTAGAAATAAATATAGTAGTATGCTCTTCAGAAGCCTTCTTCTTTTTTAACTAAACGAATAAAATTATGAAATTTTAATAGAATAAGATGAGGAATACCTGCGTATATTTAATGATTTTGTCCTTGCTATTAATTATATTAGTAAATTCAATAAATACACATCTATACAAATAAATTAAATGAAAGCGTCTGTCTGTAATGTCAAAATAACTCCTTTTTATTATACGCATACGAAAGTACGCTACCTATACCGGAAACGCAATTTAAAGGAAAATCGATGTCTGTCTGTTTGTTTGTGGTAAACTCCCAAACGGTTGGCCAGATTTTGACGGGACTTTCTCTGACAGATAGCTGATGTTACAACGAGTACTTCTCAGGGTACTTTAGTTATGTGAAAATGAATAGGGTGCCTTAATTCCGTGCCTACGAAGTCGCGGGCTCAACGAATTATTGGGTATCTTGAAAATAAATATAAAAAGTTATTTATTTATAGAAACAATTACGTACAAAATAACATTTAAAAACTAAATGTAAAAAGAATTACTAATTAAAAAGGTCTTGTCCGCGAGGGATGGTGGCAAGAACGCTGGCTGCATTTCCTCGTTGAATAGCGAGTTTGATTCGGTGAAGGAGGAAAGAGCCAGCCCTCTTGTCATCTGTGGAGACGGGTTAATTTGTTATATTTTTTTCTTTACATGTTTGGCGCTTTGGCTCCATGGGCCTAAACTGATATTTGAGTTCGTGTTTATCAGGAAACTCCATGAAGTGGGTCACTAGAGGTCGCGTGTGTGCACAGTTGCGTCCGACAAGACATTTCCAGGAAAAAGTCAATGCTCACTCGCCTATTTTCAAATTTTCTATACTACCTTCAGTGCCGGACTAGGGAACTTGATGCCCTAAGCAATATTTCCCTATGACATCCTTAAGTGAACTACAAATAATGAATAAAAAAAATATGTGAATACGTATCGTAGTATGTGTTGTATGTGTTGTTGTTTTGTTCCTTCTGCCCTTATCCCATGCTGGGTGGGGTCGGCACAACATGATTTCACATGTTGTCGTAAGATCTTGAAATTGATTTAACTTTCGTGTGCCCGTTTTTTTTTCTCGGTCTTCTATGGTGGGCACCAGACGGGATGCCCTAAGCAATTGCATAATAGTCCTTAGGCTAATCCAGGACTGGATTAACCTGGACCTTACTCTAAACGTTTCAATAAATAGGCTAGTACATCTTTTAAACCATGACCATGAGGACGGCTTGGTCCAGTGGTTTTAGTGTAGACCGCTTGACTCACTGAACCGGGTGGGTGCGGGTTCGGTTTCCGCCAACGTCAAATTTCAGAAATGATCTTTTCGAAACTGGTCTGGGTGTAACTGGGATAGCCCACAGTGGATTGTATGATACCCATAGTACAAGCTTTTCTTAGTTTGAAATCATACGATGGGTATGTGTTGTATGGCGATATTTTTTATGTGTTGTTTTTCTTAATTTATATGTTTGATTCGGAAACCTGAAGACCCGGATACGTTAAGACGCACGTTTTGCCAATACGAAAACGGATTCTGTAACAATGTAAACAAAGATCAAATTTCTGTGGTAAAATTCACTCGCGTCTACGATGTAACTTCGTTAAAAACTGAGCTTTTCAGTCAATATTAATAATAATTAATTAATAGTCTATTTTGGTGTAGGCAAAGAATTGGATGCGCGAATTTCGACTCTCTTGTCGGTGTAGGGCTTTAAGCAACTGAAAAATAACGCATTTGAAACACTACATAATATTTTAACTTTACCTCGTTTGTTTAACACGATTTAAATGCAACACATCACATTTTATGGGTGATTTAATATTAAAACACGATGCGATAGGCCGTAACTTTATAATTGATGTCGCTTAATATAAAATAGTTGCGGAAGAAACGGTATAGGTGTCTCGTTTGTAAAAGTGCCTTTAAAACTTGTAGAATATGAATAGGACCAATAAATAATGAGATTTTAATGGAAATTACCTAATTTTGAATGGTTATCTCTAAATTTATATAAAATTTTCGTAGTAGGGTCATCTACACTATTGATGAACTCACAAATACTTGCCAATAAAAATATGTCGTCGGTAATAATTTTGTTACATGTAGCCTAAATTAATACAGGACTGTCTATTGTAACAGTCATGTATTAATTTATGCTGCATAACAATAAATAAATTAAATTGATAATCATTGGATTATCATTTTTTTTTTTGTAATATATTGTTATTAATTAAGTATTGTGGAAACGATTCACAACGCGTTGACTACACCCTCGTCTCAGAGGGTAGCACCCTCTACGTATTTGGTGTACATTGATTTCTGCCATCATCCCTTCGAAAATTTCGTGTTAAAACATAGCTTGAGTTGACGTGCATTGTTTTATAAGTGCTTATGAGGGGCGCCTATATTTGTTTGACAAAGTAGTAGGAATTCTTCTGAAGAATTTTAGGTGTTTAGATACCTTCCAGGAGGGGTTGCTTTTCATATTTATAGCGCCGGAAGTGTTGTAAAGAATTGTATTGTTCGACAAGATAACCACTCAAATTAATTAACAAAAATTAAACACAGGTGAACTAAGCATTATTTAACCGACTTCGAAATAGAAGGAGCTTCTCCATTTGATGAGTATGGTAATATATATACTGCTGTCTATTGAGCATATTTTTTTCTATGATTAGAAGCATTGTTGCCATCGCAATAAAGCTATAAACTTTTTATGCTAAAAGCTTTATGTACTTTAAATTTCAGCTAAAAGTAATATTGGGCCAGTTTTTGTTTAAATTGTTTTTGTTCAACTATTTTTTTGTTTTTGCTAAAGGCACTCTGAAAATGTTTATTAAGGAGCCTAGTAAGCGTCACCTATTACATCTATTTATCTACTGTAAGATTATGTACTGATACTGTATTTATCTACTGTCCGAGAATTGGTGCCTCTACCCTACTGTTTATTAACACATGTAGGTACGTACATCGGGACTCCCTTACAATTGTCTCATCACGTACACCTTCCGAGGAAAATTGAATAAAATTGCACTTAATTCCATCTCATCAAAGTCTGATTTACAAAAATTATTAGTCTCGTTACTACAACCAGTTTAAATTGACCTCCTTCGGTAATTTATTTAATTTATTCTGTTCTGAGTTTTAGTGGATTAGTACAATCGGACAGTGTAAAATAAATTGGTGCATGGATATAACGTTGTTTTGGATCGTTGTCATGGCGACGCTTGATCCAAATTCGCTAAACGACAGGGAGGAACGTCTGACAGAGATGACAATACGAGAATATCTGGAGTTAGAGAGAGATGGCAGATGAGGGTTGGATTATGTGCTTGTATGCGCAGTTAAATTGCATTACGACTGTTCGATGGATCGCAGTTCGGTCTGCTCGCAATTTCAACCATCGAGGGAATCTGTTCTAACAGGACAAAATGTGAGATAGGTCAATTTTGTTTCTCACTCTCGTTTGAATAAGCGGGAGAGCGACTGGGTGTGACATAATCCGTTACATGAGTCTTGTCGTGTCAAGTATGCTAGTCAGCTTTACCTTTTTCTGGCTTGCTGATGATGGTAATAAATGGTCTTTATACCTTGAAGGGGTAGGAAGAGGCGCATTTCAACGTTGATGATATGGCTGAATCTATTTCAAAATATTATACTACTTATGAAATGACAAAGATCTATCTAACATATGAATTTGATCCATGGATTTTTAACTCAAAACTTTAATTCACAATAGTAGAACTCTGTCTAACTCTTCTAATAATACTGGGGTAATGTTGTTAACCTGAAAAGTAATTTCAGTTATTCCCACCCTGACAGTATGTTGCCTTACTAACGTATTATTCTATATCTTATCATTATTATTAAAAGCAGCTCTAAAGGCAACACACTGGAGCTATATGTACCTGGGTATTTGTATTAAGTTTTGGCGATTTAAAAAAAAATCTGCCTACTGAGTTTTTTGCCGGATCTTCTCAGGTGAGGTCGCGTTTCGATCCGGTGGTAGTATAGTAGTATATAAGAAAAAAAAATGAAAACTTGACAATTTGTAAGTGCCCCATAGGCCTATACAGAATTTGACTTTGTTAAATAATTAAAATTCCCAACTGCTTATCAATTTAAGGCATCCATTACGACAGTTGCGTACAAAATGGAGCCGAAAAAGGTTCGGCGATGTACCCCAAGGTGAGCCCATACAATATGCATGTTAAGTACAAAGGGCTCCGTGCGGGAATGCCGGCCCTATGAATTATGCAGGCTTACCTTCAACGAGGATTTACACGTAAACTTCCATTATTTGATACTGTAACAAAAGACGGCGTGCATTTTACGGTTTTATTAAAAAAATAGCTATTTTGGAGTTGCAATAAGTAATTTGCAAGCATGACGGATTTTTGTGGGAGATTTAATTAAATTATTATTATTTTTACGAAATGAGCGAAATGATTATATTTAATGGAATAAGATGAGGAATGGCTTCACCTGCGACTAGCGCGGGTATTTCGCCAATGTCAAGTAATTAATAGCAAGGAAAAATTCAATAAATACACGTAATAAATAAAAATGAATGATGACAGTGATAAAGATGGCGGATGAATGATGTCCAATCGATTTAATTAAATAATATTAAATAGAATATCTTGGTGACATGTACAGATTGTATAGATTATATATAATTAAAAACATAGCGACGTTTAAAAGTCAAATTGACTCTAACGCCATTTTAGTAACATGCGACGAAACCGAAGTCAAAAGACGGAGAAAAATTCGCTGATTTCAACGATATATATATATAACTAAATAAGGCCCAAAATGGCGCTTAAGTCACTTTACCCGTATATTTAGTTACTAAGTTTCAAGTCCAACAAAAATATGTTTGAAATTAAACCGTCACCCCCTAATTCCACCCCTTAGGGGATCGAATTCCGAAAATGTCTTAAATAGGACTAACCTTAACGAATTTCATAGCAACCATAGACAATTAAATCGATGTCGGTTCACAAACGTTCAAGAAAAAAAAACAAAAACGTTCGGGTCGCATTGAGAACCTCTAGTTTGAATTTGGTTTATGAGACAATCGTCCATTACTTATATCAGATATTTCTAGAAGACAATAGTATGGCAGGTATACTTTTTAAAAATACGACAGGTAATAAATAAAGAATGGGAATCGTTAAACGATCGATTACCGTCATATCGTTGTGTAAAAGCTTTAAAATAAACAATGACACGATTAAGCATTACCGTTGATAGCGCAGTAGATACGCCATAAACGCTGTAAAAGCTACGATTGGTATGCCCGTCCGTTATTCGTATAAATATTGATGAGTAAACAATGTAATACTTAGTATACGTTACATGAATTGCGGTTCAAAATGTGCATTGCCTCCTTACCACCAACTCTCTTGTGGTAATGTGTTTGACAGTTAACTTAGTACAAATTCTCACATTATTCTTTGTAACATGGTTTGTTTTTATTTTTAACCGACTTCAAAAAGGAGGAGGTTCTCAATTCAACCCGTATTTTTTTTTTTGTAATAATTATATAAAAATTAAATTGTTGGGATGCCCATATGATTAAAATAAAAGAGTTAGACGTAAATCTGTCAAAAAATATAATTCACATTATAAAAATACTACTATCTATAAAAGGTGGGTACTCTGGTATAATACATATTGAAACATTATAAAATTGATCAAATATTGTTTTCTTATATTTACGCGAATACTATACATTGAAATAAAACTATTTTACGGATTTTATTTTAAGAACACCGACTCCGACCAAGTATGATACGTGAGGCCATTGAAATTAAAAAAAAACATCCTAATTTCAATAGGGAAGATGGCTGGGTCCACCAACTTGGGATTCAGTAATTAATATGATTAAATCCAACACCAAGCGTACCATTGCAAGACCTCAAGACACTGTGAGCACTTTCTGCGTGGATCGGACCGCAAACAACAACTAAATATGAGGGTACCCAGTTATTAACTATGACATCAGGGCGTCTAACACCTCAGTCCCCCCGTGACCATGGTTGCTGTAAAGCAGCCGAAACGGCGGGAAAATAAAATAGTAAATAAACGTTGAAATTAAACTATTTTACGGATTTTATCGTAAATAATAATAGTAATAATAGTAATAAACGTGATAAAATCCGTAAAATAGTTATATTTCAATTAAATTTATCAATATAATGTTCTTCAAATCCCCAGTATAAGAGGTTTAAATGTTGAGCCTATAATTTATACGGATTCAAAATGACGTGTATTTTAACCAATACCAAGCGTGAAACGCGTAATATTCATGGTAGCGCTGCAGAACTAAGCTCTACTCGACGTAAGCTAGGTGTGTAAACAATAAAACATTATTTTTATTATGAAATTGTCTATTTTATGTTCATGTTGACATAAAAACAATAAAATTAAGTTAATTATTCTAATATAAACACATCACTAGCTTTTATATTTTGTCAAATTAATTTTATATTTATAACTTTGTTTGTATAACTTTTTTTAGCACTAAACTACAGCCCTTTTAACATCCCACTGCTGGGCACGGGCCTCCCCTCAATGCGAAGGGGCCATAGTCCACCACGCTGGCACAGTGTGGGTTGGCAGACTTCACACATCTAGCGAGAACTAGTCAAGTTCCCTCAGACGTGCAGGTTTCCTCACGATGTTTTCCTTCACCGTTTCATAGCAAGTGATAATCTCGGATGAAAATGAGCTTCGTACATAAACCCAGAGGTGCGAGCCGGGTTTTGAACCTGCACACTTTGATTGCAAGGCGTGCGTTTGACCACTCGGCTAGCACTGCTAGCACTAAGTACTCTTTTTATATTTATTTATTTTATTTACCGTAATGCGTCGATTTTGTGTAAAAGGTAAAGATTAACGGTAACACTTTGGTCACGTATGTGCCGTGTATCAAACTACATCGTGATTTAATGGGAGCCATTATTATTTCCCATTAATAACAGTTACGTGAGGCAAATTCGTACTCACTATAATTACTTTACTACTGTAACAGATATGCATGAAGAAAATTGATAAAATAAACAGTTACTGACAATGTTATTAATTTATATCAACATCATACTAACGAGTTATTAAATCAAAGAGGGAGCTTTTCCTAACGTTTGACGGTTTCACATGTCCAATTTTGTTTGTGACTTTGACGTCTACGTATCTCATAATTGTCTATGTGAAGACGTATAAGACGGCCGTGGCATCAATAAGACTAATTTCAGTGCAATTTTTTTGGACGACCCTTCGACACATTTAATTGTCTATACCTTCTAATATCATTGATCATTACTATGATTTCTTTACAAGCAAATGGGTACTGCAGGGCTACCATAAGTTAATAAGTTTTTCTATCGACGGTGATTATGTAAAATAGGTAATGAATATGGTGTGTACAAACATACAATTATGTTTGCATCTCTAGTTTGAGATAGCCATAATTGGGACGCGTTAAATAGTTAGGTGGCTATACATTACGATGTTTAAAGGAATGGTAAAGTCTTATTCCGGCCACCAATGTCATGTTTTGATACTAGGTAGTGTCATCTTAGTTACGGAAACTACTAGGTAGTATCATCTTTGTTACGGAAACTACTAGGTAGTATCATCTTTGTAATAAAAACTACTAGGTAGTATCATTTTTGTTAAAAAATCTACTAGGTAGTATCATCTTTGTAACAGAAACTACTAGGTAGTATCATTTTTGTTACAAAAACTACTAGGTAGTATCATTTTTGTTACAAAAACTACTAAGCCGTATCATCTTTGTTACAGAAATAGTGGAAGAACAACAATGCCATGACACTGAGTTCCGTCTGACGTGTCGCGAGCTCGACTCTCACATCGCGGTCCTTGAAGCCTGGTACACCTCCACCGAAGACTACCAGAGACTAAACACAACCGTCCCAGAGGCACTCAGCCTCAAAACCGAAAACGATACAGAACTAAACAGAGTGTACGTTTATTCTAGTCCAAACCACAATGGCGTGTACTTACCCAAGAACTTCACAGAAAAATCGAACGCTTCGGTAAATGTGAACAGTTTTGATAATCTTCTGAACTATTCTGCAAGTGTTAATATCACGGATGATATTGATACGTGGGTGTACTGGAATGATACAGTGGATGTGTTGGATATGAATGTGAGTGAGGGTTGTGGTGTGGGTTCGTTTGTGAGGAGTTACGGGAGCTGGCGGGAGGGTGATAAGCGGAGACGCCTTGTACAGAGGGAGACATCTGTGGACCTGAGAGCACCAGTCAGCTATCGGTAAGTAACATTTATTTGGATGTACTTAATTAAGAAGGGTCCACATCAAGTCAGTTTTGACATATGGCAGCTTAAAGTTTGGTTATGTATTATATGTACGATGGTTACCTAGGTGGTAAAAATGCTATTTGATTTTGTTTTTCGATGGGATCTTTTTTGTTGATTGAAAAGGCTTGTAGAAACCGTATGGGTATCACTGCATTAGACAAAGCAGTCGCCATATTTTTTAATATATCGCATAACAAACACTAAAACTTTACAATCGCCACTAGTATTGACCTAGTTTACAAAACGGACGGATGGACAAAACTTTTAAAAATAACAAACCACTAAAAATACCGAAACAGTTACATAAATCATCTAATTTCGTCGGTAGATGAAAAAGGTTTAACTTGTGAAGTAGCAGTTAGTCGCGTGAGCTGATGTTAACTGATATATTGTTATTTATGTTCTACACTCGAGTAAACGTTTTTTTTGTAAAAGTTAATTTAAAAAAAAAACTAAAAAGAAACAATTATTTGCTTAATAAGTTAATAGCCTAATTTTGTTACTAATTATTGAAGTTTGTTTCAAATAACAAAACTGAGTTATGTAAAGACATAAACTGGATCAATTATATGTAAGATAATTATGTGATTTTTTTATGTGTTTCACGTGATCCAGCTGTCACTCAGGTTTTGTTAGGCAGGGTTCCCACTACACCGGACCGGCAGATCTGCCGCGCCGGTAAATCTACCGGAAGGGCTAGTGGCTGTACAATTTATATGAAGCTATTCACATTATCCCGGGTCTGGCATTTTTGCCGAGCCCGGCATTTTTACCGAGCGTTTTGTCACTACGAATTGCCGGTAGAACGACCGGGCCCGGAGTAATGTGAACGAGTTTGTGCCGGTATCTGTCCCCCGCTCACCCCGCTCGTGCTCCCCTCGCCCCGTCCGTGTTCCACTCACGTCGTTCGGCTCGCATTTTTTGGTAAAAGTAGACGTTTAGCATGGATATTCAAGCAGAAACTTTAATTACGCTTGTCCAAGAGAGACCTGTTCTGTGGGATAAGACCGAAGACGTCTATAAAGACAAAAACTTAAAGTTAGCAGCATGGCGTGAAGTTTGTTTAATACTGAAACCAAACTGGATGAAAATCGATGAACTGGATGAAAAAGAAAGAATGTGAACACCGATGTAATGTGAACACTCTGTCCGGTGTCCGGTTTCCGGCAGATCTGCCGGTCCGGCGTAGTGGGAACGCTGCCTTACTGGTAGGATATTTTTTTCGTAACAAAACATTATTTGGGTTGTACAAGAGTTGGGCGAGAAGTTCATAAACAAATTACTTGGATTTCATTCAAGAACTTAGTAATTGGGACATGACTTTTTATTTAGCTCGAATTTAATACCAACAAAAATAAAAATTCCATGTTTATAAACTCATGTCTCGTTATTTTATTTAATTACGAGCTGTGCCCGCGACTTCGCCCGCGTGGACTTTAGGGAGATTACCCGGAAATATGGGTATTATGTTTTTCCCGCGGAACCCTAATGCTTTTTCTAAAATTAAAGTAGCCTAAGTTACGCCTTGGAACGTCAGCTATCTGTCAGTGAAAGTCCCATTGAAATCGGTTCAGCCGTTTAGAAGTTTACCTCAAACAAACAGACAGACAGACAGACAAAAAATTTTAAAATTGCGTTTTCGTTATAGGTATCGTATATACTTTCATACGCATTTGGTAAAAAAGTGTTATTTTGATATTACAAACAGACACTCCAATTTTATTTATTTGTATAGTTTAATTATATTCTTTAAATGACGGCTTGGTGTAGTGGTTTGAACGTACGCCACTCGGCTTACTGCACCAGGTACAGGTTGTACAGGTTCGATTCCCGTCAGTGGCAAATTTAGAAAATGGTTTTGTAGAAAGTTGCTATGGGGTGTAAGAGGGATCGCCACCAATCCAATGTATCGTGCCCATAGCACAAGCTTAGTTTGTGCCATACGATAAGTATGTATGGTCTGGCTATATGTATTTATATAAATAACCCATAATATGAATCTAAAATAACGGATTAATAAGCATTTTACTAAAAATTCTATTCACGGGTGGTTCTATACCATATTTGTATGTACCAGGCTACCAGGGACTGGTAGGAGGTTGGTTTCAGTTTAGTTATTCACAAGAGACGGTGTTTTATCGTCCTCACACGTACCTATACATTTCAATGACGCTGTAGTTCCCACGGGAATACTATAATACTGTTAGTAATAAGTAATTGTATTTCGAAAGGGTCAAACTCAATGTCTTTGCTTTAGTAAATGTGTCCTTTTGTTTTGAGGTCTGATAAAATATCGCCAAACGATAAAAAAATAATACCATGTTATTCCACAACGATTGTGTTAGTACACATGCCTTTTGCTAATAAATTATTTTTTTATTTATCTTTGCCACCGATAAATAATTAATTAAATCTTAAAATGCCCTTCTATCAGAAGTTTTTATGAAGATAATATACGATGTAGTATAGATGCCATTGTTTTCGATGCGTTCATTCCTCACGATGTCAAATTGACGCACATCTTTAGTGATTTCGGTGGCAGAGGTTATCAAGTGGGATATTGAGGGCGCGATAACGGTGGGCAATTGATCTTACTACTGACTTCCGTGCTAAACTTGGAAATAAAGCTTATATCAGCTGAGTTCCTATATAAATAATATAAGCACTTTTTATGTATAAGGGATACTTGACAATATTTATTTTACTTTTTAATCGAATATATATTTTCGAAAGACCTGTGAAGTTCACCAGTCCACACTGCGCTAGCGTGGTGGACTACGTCCCAAATCTCCCTCGTATTGAGAGGAAATGTGCCATGTGTGAGAAGAATTGATAACGCGGCCATTTTAGAAACACAAGATCTGCAAATAGTAATTCACACATGGATTTATTTTTCTAATGTAATTTGTATTTTGGTATTAGCCATGCCATATCTAAAACTGGAATATGGTTTGGTTAGTCTTACCTTTGCATTACAGTGGGTTGTGCGGCCATGACTACTAAATGAACGTCTGATATTTCTACATTTTTATTAATAGATTGTGTTGAAAAGTTTAAATTTTACGATGGCTTTGTGAACTATTTAGATGTATCTAATACTATGAGGAAATAGTATTAAGGAATTCGATCACACCGTAAAACGCGTAATAAATATGAAGGTATGCGAAAGTCATAAATTATTCTTTTTATTTCGGATTAAGTGGACCCGTGTTTTTAGTGCTGCAGGCGGCGGTGTCGGTGTAAAGCCCTGCCACCCAACAACTGAATGTCAAAACTCGAGCGGTTTTTTTGCCAATACTAAAACAGACTGTATTTAAGTATAGAAAAAGCACGTTTTCCAACGGTAGGTCATGATGACGCGAGCCAATTTTGACACGTGGTTGCGTTTCTGTTTCCAAAGAAATTTAAGCTTTATGTATATTGACAGTGAGTCCGTTATTGGCAAATATATTTATGCGCGCGTCATGACATACCAGACATGAGGTGAAAACCTTACAATATTTGATACATTGGGTGTATTAGAAGTCCGAAATAATACTTTAGGTACGTTAGGTACGCTCATATGTGGATGCTTAGTGAAGACAATTTGTACGTAACTATCTTAGTTTCTGAGTTAGACCTTTGAATATTTGTCACAGGTGTCGTGTGCTGGCCTTTGGATACATCTATAACCCTATTCAGCAGTGTAAACTACACTTATGAGGTGGCGACTACCAATATTCACAAAACAGAACATGCAAATTTTACTTAGGACTCGAGATATTATCAGTTATAGAAATAGACGACGAAAAAAAAATTTAAAAAACAAAGTCGAATTTTGACCTATTTTTTTTATTTTTTATTTATTGTTAGGAAGATTTACAGACTAATAGTATTAATATATTAAGATACAAGTAATTAGTCCCGTGCTATTAACAAATCTTCACAGATTTTAACCATTAGTTGTATACCCGATACTGTTGCAAACGTCAAAGTATTATTTCGTACTTCTGAAACATCCTGTAGATATATAAAGATAGAGAGAATTATTTATTAAATTTGTTATTGCTATTAATTACTTGACACTGTCAAATACCTTCTACTTTCCGTTGCAGCAGCAGTAAAAGAAGAAGATGAAAGTCGTTAAACTAAAATTAGCTCGTTAAAATGTCACTTGTCACTCCCGTACCTATACTATTCCTATCATTTGACAATCCACCCAAAAGGACACCGGTAGTGACGAATTCGCTTTGATCAACGCTTTTATAACGCCTGTAATGCGTTGCGGTATTTTTGGTAAAAATAATACATAGAGCAGGGGTCACCAAATGGCGGACCGCGGTCCGCATCCGGACCGCCGACCCGTTTAGTGCGGCCCGCGAGAACACAGCAACTTGCACTACAGAGACCGAAAAGAAAAATGTATCCCCCGCATTATCTTTGTTGATGTCAATTCGAAAACGGCCGGGCGAAGTAACGAGCTAACAAGCGAGAAATAGTTCGCGGATTGTGAAAGCCGCAAAAATACCTTTGTATATAATAAATATTTTCTTCTATACAATGATGTGCGGACCGCGATGGTCATTTCATTTCTTAAAACGGACCCCGAGCGAGACTAATTGGTGACCCCTGACATAGAGTATCAGAACTCCGAAATAATATGTATATTCTATCTATACTAATATTATAAAGAGGATACATTTGTATTTTTGTATGTAACGTAGAAACTTAAAAACTAAGAGACCGATTTCTCAAATTATTTTGCCGTTAGAAAGCTACATTACCACTGAGTAACATAGGCTTTATTTATTTATCCCAATATGTTTAAAAAAAGTGTCCACCCGTGCGAAACTGGGACGGCCCGCTAGTTAGATATAAAACAAATATATACATATAAACAATTTGGCATTTTGGACTCGAGATATTACAAGTTTTTAAAATAACCGGCAAAAAAGTTTTCTTCTGAAACATCCCGTTCGATCTAGGAATAGTGATGTCCTAGGTAAATAAGGCGCTACGATAATAAGAAGAGATGTGTAATTTTGTTAAAATGTGACTTCTTACGCACCGCAAACAGTAACTTTTCAACTGCTTAATTCACTTTATTTTACGAGTTAATTAAAATACATCTTACCACGGATACAGATATCTACATCAAAGGTAATTTTAGCTATAATTAATGCGTGTATGAGCGCTGTGGTATTCGTAACACCATACAGCACACTGGGGCGTCGCCGACGCTCACCCATATGTTTGCTATACCAAAACAAACTGTATTACCCATAGAAAAAGTTCATTCTCCAAATAAATAACACTGACAGCGCGAGCGAATTTTGACGCGTGGGGGCGTGGCTTTTACCACATACATTAGTAGCCTACCGTGGTCAATGTGGAAAACTCTAAACCGGCTTCGCACTGGAGTGGGTCGCTGCAGACTAAACATGTGCAAGTGGGGCTTCAGGGATCCCACTGTGGTGATCCCGCACAGTCTATGCCACACTTGCTGTCTTGTCCCCTGTGTTTCAAACAGGAGCACGACAACCCACTATACGACCACCTTATCCCGAATACCCGCCTCAAAAGCCGGAAGAGTTTTCTGCGCCACACACGGGCTACCACCTTGACACCTTGCTCCCTATGGATGGAGAGATGTCCCACTCCATTGGATTTTCTTCCCGTCAAAGAAGAGCTTCCACCGGGGCACGACCTACCGTGCTGCAGACTAAACATGTGCAAGTGGGGCTTCAGGGATCCAACCCTAACGCAATGCGACTGTGGTGATCCCGCACAGTCTATGCCACACTTGCTGTCTTGCCCAACCACCTGCACCAGGGAGGACCTATATGCGGCCACTCCCAACGCGATTGCTGTGGCAAATTTTCTACAAAACGAGGTGTAGACCATTGACTCGAAAAGCAGAAGAAGTAGACATTATGCATATTGGCACATGGTTCATTTTGGTACTGGCAAAATCATTGAATCGCGATCGTTGACCCCAGTGTATGGGGGGACCATCAAGACATGGTGTTCTTAACTCGCCACCTCAATATGTAGGTCGCGTGCTTTAATTAGTTCCGTATTAATGACGGTAACCAGTCATGGTGCTTTGATTGTATTTACTATATATAATATCTACTATCTATCTATACTATAGTCTTGCAGCAATATATTTAAGAGCAGTGGTAGTCGAGTGGTCGAACGCACGCTTTGCAATCAAAGTGTGTAGGTTCAAACCTCTGCTCGCACTTCTGGCTTGCATGTGCGAATCTCAATTTTCATCCGAGATTATCACTTGCTAAGAAACGGTGAAGGGCAACATCGAGTGGAAACCTGCACGTCTAAGGGAACTTGACTAATTATCGATAGATATGTGAAGTCTTCCAACCCGCACCAGGTTAGCGTGGTGGACTATGGCCTGAATCTCCCTCAAAATCGAAAAAAAAAATATTCGTGTAGGCCAACAAGCACTTACAAATAGTCAGATTCTACCACCGGTTCGGAATGCTGCTTCCACTGAGAAGAGCCGGTCAGAAACTCAATGGTTACTCTTTTCAAAATGATAATTGCGAGTAATACATTCTCAGGAGCAGCAATGCCTTGAGAGCAGACAGCACCTTTGCCACAATACTAGACAGTTACTATTAATACTAAAATACTATAAGTGGTAAAGCCCATGATTTCTGTAAATTTGAAAAGAATACGTGATCGTCTATAATGTAGCGAAAGTAGATCTGACCCAATTCTATTGGTAACTCTTTTAATTATAAAACATTGAATATTTAAATGGGCGGGGTTCAAAGGTGTGTATACACTCAACTATTTATGCGGGGGCACTGGGGCGTCTTTGACACCATGCGTTAAAATGTTTGCTAACGCCAAAATGAACTGTATTGACTCATCTACTACTACTACTACAGCCCTTTTAACGTCCCACCTATGCGAGGGGGATTCAGGCCATAGTCCACCACGCTGGCCTAGTGCGGGTTGGCAGACTTCACACATCTACCGAGAACTAGACAAGTTTCCTTTAGACGTGCAGGTTTCCTCACGATGTTTTCCTTCACCGTTTCATAGCAAGTGATAATCTCGGATGAAAATGAGATTCGCACATAAAGCCTAGAGGTGCGAGCCAGGGTTAGAACCTGTACACTTTGATTTGCAAGGCGTGCGTTCGACCACTCGGCTACCACTGCTCATAGAAAAAGTTGATTACTCAACGGAATGATATTGACATCGTGAGCGAGTTTGGACGCGTGAGAGCGTGGCTTTTATTTTAAAAATATAATCTTTATGTTTATTTACATAGAGTTCATTTTGGTATTGGTACAAAAAATACGCATGTCTGTTGATGCTTCAGTGTGTCGGAGGCCTAAGCCGCTAAGTAACATCAATCTTGTGTGAGACACTCAATAAACAATTTTAATTACTGACACCTGTGTATATTCCCTAAAGAGATCGGTTCACTTTGTAGAGTTTCAGAGCTTGGTAGAGCGTCGTAGAGCGGGTAGCAATATACCTAAAGATAGAAAATTGCTTGTTAGAGATTCAGAGTTAGATAGATCATCGTGAAGCGAATGACAATCGCTTTGATATAGAGTCACTTGGTATAGCTACTGAGTTTGGTGGTGTATCGTAGAGTGTGGCAATTGCTCTATGAAAATGTACAAAGATAGAACATTTCTTGGTAGAGATTCAGAGTTAGATAGAGCATCGTGAAGCGGATGACAATAATTTGATATAGAGTCACTTGGTAGATCTGAGTCTGGTAGAGTATCGTAGAGCGGATAGCAAATGCTCTGTGGAAATATAGTTAAGTACGAAATCAGATGACACAGATTATGTATATCTGCTACCTAATTTAGCTCATTAGACCCACCTGTATGTCACAAATCAATCAATAAGCAACATAAATAGCTTAAATAATCTATAAATAAGAATGAATGCAACTCGCGAGGCGTGTTTATCTACTCAAGATTTATTTTTATTTGTGCCATCGCTAAATATGGCGCCGGGAACATAAAAGTTAACTCACAGCCATAACTAATAGATACAAATAAAGAATTGTAATGTTACGTCTGTATAGATGGGTACACGGGTATATATTGCGAACGTTTCTATAGCGTTTTTTACGAAAAAAATTGACATTGTAATTAATATTTTAAACTGCAAAATGGACTTTCTGTACTATCCCAAATATTCCAATTGACACAATCATTAAAATGTTTAGATTAGTTCCAAAATCATTTTTTATAACCCTAAAAAGATTTGATGAGTATGGATGAACAGTTTTCAACAAATTAATTTAAATCAAAGTCAAATCATTTATTCTGTATAGGCCTATGGGGGCACTTACAAATTGTCAAGTTCACATTTTTGTTCTTATATTCTACTATGCTACCACCGGATCGAAACGCGACCTCAACTGAGAAGATCCGGCAAGAAACTCAGTGGGCTGATCATTTTTTAAATCGCCAAAACTTGTCACAAATACATAGGTACATTCAACAAACGATCAAGTTTAAGTAAAAAATATATATTTGTTCTTCAATCATCATCTTCTAATGTGTTCTTATCGTGTTTGAGCCATCATCTCGTAGTTCATGTAGATCTCATTTAGCAGTATTGTTTTAATATTACTTCAGATTGTTTGTCAGTTTAACTGCTATTATAAGATAGTAGGCCTCGAATAATATTCTTATGGAGTTAGTTATAGAATCGGCAGTATAATTCTTATGGATTTAGTTATGAAATGCTAACTTTACTAATAAAATAAGATTCGCGTTTTAGTTCAGTATTGTTGTTTATTTTATACCTAGGCGCTACATACCCGAACAAAATAGAACCACGTATGTTTCCGGCCCGGGCCGGTAGCGCTGCTTCTAATAGAGTGCATACTGAGGATTCCTCCAATGCGAACATTCTTTTACGGCCCGAATGGCCCTGTTTGGATGTTCAACCAGTGTTTTAGGAATTCATTGGCGGCCAATATTTATTTATTTACACATTTATCCGAGCGGCTTACTGCAGTGAGTTTATTAAATCATGAATTACCTGCGAAAGTTTTTACTCACAAAATAAAAAAATATAATGTGTTGATTCATTTACGTCCTTTACCCACAACTGCCTTGAAATCAACTTGCCTTGTTTTCAAAATATAACCTGTACTAATATACATAAAGATTAAATTACTGTGATAAAATCTACACGACCGCAATGTCAAAATTCGTACGTGTCATCGATGACATTTTGTTGAAAAATGATCTTTTCTTGTAGGTGAATAGAGTTCGTTTTGGTTTTAGCAGTGCTTTACAGTGAGTATAAAAAACCGGCCAATTGCGAGTCGGATTCGCGCACGAAGGGTTCCGTACCGTTATCTATAAAAACGGCAATCAAAACACGTTTGTTGTATGGGAGCCCCCTTAATTTTATTCTGTTTTTTAGTGTTTGTTGTTATAGCGGCCACAGAAATACATCATCAGTGAAAATTTCAACTCTCTAACAATCACGTTTCATAAGATACAGCCTGGTGACAGACGGACGGACGGACGGACGGACAGCGAAGTCTCAGTAATAGGGTTCCCGTTTTACCCTTTGGGTACGGAACCCTAAAAATTACTTCAAATATACATATTTACAATTATCTATACTATTAGTTCTTACATTATGTAACACTTTTTATTAACGAAACCATTTAAATATTCTTCAAGGATCTTTGTTTTTCGACGCTGTTTTTTAAAAGTTAAAAGGGTGAGGGTTTTCATCCGATATTTTTTACACTCGATCTGAAGTTGGTTCTAATTAATTGTTTTGCGCCGTAACTTTGGCCATTATCGGGTTCTCAAATGGATCGAAAATATGTAGAGAAGGCTTTTTTAAAAGTTTAACTTCGCTCAGGGGACCGTCAGAGCATTTTTTCCTGCTATTAAGAAGGTTAGAAGGTGAATTTCGACGGCAATTAGTTTAAGGTAATGTAAGTTGAATTTAAAGGTGCAATAATAAAACTTATGTCTACGTGGTAATGCTGAGTCTGCAGAATAAACTAAAAAGTAGTGAGTATTGGCGCTAATTCTGTTATACCACACTAAACTACAACTAACTAAAAGTATTGCCGCCCCGTCCCACTCATGAGTAAGTCGGCAATATTCTTAGTGCTGACTTACATAGTTCAGTTCTAATTGGTGTACAACATAAACTTGGATATTGGACAAATAGGTATCCGAGAAGAATTTGATCCCTTTTCGAGTTTAATTAAGCGTTACCAAGCCAAGACCCCGAGTTTTGGCTTATCAATTATTCCACCGCAGCTTTTTTTGGGACCTTGGTAAAAATTTTCCTTAAAATATTTTCCCTAATATTAAAAGGGATAATTTAATGACGTTATGTCGGTGAATATTGCTATGTCATCATAATTTCTCGCTGTCACGGCTAATCCACGGTATAATTACGCCGCGGGTCATGGGGTGCCGGCAGAACTGGGTCAGACCGCCCCGGCAATCGTATTTGTGCCACTGAACTACGTCTACTAAGCATAACTTTACGCTACTGAAAAATATGGCTAATATTTCAATGATTACTACTTGCTGAACCTTGAAGGAAAACATCGTGAGGAAACCTGCATGTTTATAGAAGGCGTGTGAAGTTCACCAACCTGCACCAGGGCCAGCGTGGTGGGCGAATGTGCCCGGTATTATGGCAATAGGCAAAAATACATCGGTGAAATGTGGGTGCACTGTAGTGCGCCTCTGCCTACCTCTTCAGGGAATATAGGCGTGATGATGCATTATTATTTATTTCATTGAATCACTTAGTTGCTTAGGGAATTGAAATTAGTTTAGGAATTTTGTGTATTATTATATTATTGAAATGAAATATGTATGTCCTATTTGTTTATGTATAAGCATTGAGCCCGCACACATGTGCGTCTAAACGAACACGTACATTTTTTTGCTACTGCCAAAATGAACTGTATTGACTCATAGAAAAAGTTCATTATTAAACAAAATGACAATTGGCACGATTTAATTTAGACTGATGGAGATTTTATCACTTAAATTCAATCTTTATGTATATTAACAGAAAGTTCGTTTTGGGATGGTTAAAACATTTGAGCCGCGGCTTTTGACGCACCAGTGTGTAGGAGGATTAAGCCTACACTCGTATTTAACCTTTACTAATGTAATTGATGGAATCAAGCGTAATATTGCGGAAATCCATTGTTAATACAATAGTAGAGAAAGGGACCCACCACTCACCCTCGGAATTGTTTAGAATCCCAAATTATAAATCAAATAAATTTGATCGATAATAGAGGAAACCAACAAGACCGAACTCCCTGTCAGTCGAGAGTCAGTATGTCATAAGTCATGGACCCTAACTATGAGCAATCCTCCGCAGAACAATCAAATCTAAAAAAATAATTCGACACGTGTTTCGCCTCTCAACGAGGCATCCTCAGGACGGTTGGGATGCGAGCCCAGCCCAGCCGATTTATAATTTGGGATTCTAAACAATTCCGAGGGTAAGTGAAGGATCCCTTTCTCTACTATTGTCTTTACTAATGTACACGTCTACTTAAATGAAACACATTAAAATTAAAACTCTCCTTTCACTTTTAATTTGAACATAAAAGTAACATATCAATTAGTCCCGTATAAAAATAAAGTTGTAGAACAATAACTATGATTATTTTTACGAGATGGCCGCCGACGCCGCCGGTGTGAACAAAAGCTCTACAGAGATGTTACAAACAGTTTCATGTTCCACGATTTGTTCTCTGTGTAGAGTCACCATATCGACTGAAACTCCGGACAAGACACATTTATTGTTTTATTATTATCAAGACACATTTAGATAAATTTCAAAATTGTATTAATTTTCATGCTTTATACAGGCTGTATGAAAATTGGAAATAATAGTTTAACGCTTGCCAATGGCATTAAAAATAATCAATATGCCAACACCATTTTTCAGTTCAATTTATATAAACTTGTAAAATCTCAAGTTATATGCAAATTTTTCAAGTGTATTTTGAGAATATTAGTTTACTCCACCATATGTACCTAAAATGTTATTTCGGACTTCTGATCCATCCTGTACAAGACAGAAATATAAGTGTCGAGGTGTCTTTTATACACTTTTTTTTTTTCAAACATAACAGAATGCGTCAGAAAATATCCGGTTCATTTCAAATTTTAATTTCAATAATTGACTAAAAGCCAAATAAAATCGACTCTATGTTCCACACCGCTTCGTTGCCAGCCACGTGGCGGCTCTACACCATGTAGATTAAAGTAATTATCGTTAGAAGAGTCCGTTTGTTTTGTTTCAATTGTGCGTAATTGTTCAGAATTGCGTCGAGATTGGTAGAGTCAGCTGGTTTTAATGGCACCAAGATGTTACATCTACTTACTATATATACTATGTATATATTTTACGAGGATGTATTACATTGATTTTCGTTTCAGGACGCCTGAAATTATTATTAAGGTGAAGGAAAACATCGTGAGGAAACCTGCATATCTATAGAAAGGCGCGTTGTTCACCAACTCGCACTTGGCCAGGGTTGTCTAATATGGCTTAAAAATTTATTTCGTATTGAGCGAGAATGTGTCCGGTATAATGGCAATAGGTTAGTTGGGCAATGGGCGAATTGTGGGCGCACTACATTGAATCTTTGCCGATGATGATGTATTAACAACGCAACGCACTTGAAAGGCCGGCAACGCACTTGCGATGCCCCTGGTGTTGCAGGTGTCCATGGGCGGCGTTAGTCACTTACCATCATGTGAAACGCCTGCTCGTTTGCCTTCCTATCTCATAAAAAAGTTATTAAATAAAATACACCAGGATACACACATCTATTATCTATTATTATATTCACCAAATTCATCAAAATGTACCTCTATGTACAATGACATTACAACGCAATTCTTATGACAATGAAACTCTTTAAATATACTGTGAGCAGACAACCAAATTCATATTAAGCTAATAATGGAGTTAGAAAGATACTAAATAGATAGCTAAAGAAACCTTTGAACGAAGTTTATACAAGGTCTGTGATAAAAATTATAAGTAATTTTTTACATGCCGATTCTGAGCAAAAAACAGTTCAGTGTTCATAAAATTTTCATTACTTTTAGTTGGAGGGTACTCAATTCCTCCTGAAATCCTTTTCACGGTATTTCCGGATGTCAAAGTATCCATCGGCGGCTTGCACAGTTCACACGACCCCATAAAGTACAAGGTTTATTGCGCGCATCGCTCAATGAATGAGGCAACGTTTTTATGGTACTTTATAAATACATTGATGAGTTTTACGAGTGTACACTTGTCGGAACATTAGGATAGGGCCACCTCAGAGGTTCTTAATATGATTTATTACAAATAAGATGAAATAATAAAATATCTTATACAATAATGCAAGACAAAAAATCAATATAGTCGATTATTTGAAGGTTAATATCATTCTTAAATCGGGGTTATTCCTAATCCGGTATAATTAACTATAATAGACTTGTGACATTTTTAACCGACTTCAAAGGAAGAGGTTGTTAATTCGACCCGTATGTTTTTTTATAAAAATATAGGAATATTACCATAATCAAAGTGCCAAATCTGACAACCCTATTACAGTCATACAATTAAAAATCACATTTAAATTCGTCTAGTTATAAGTTCTTATATTGAATAAAGTATCTAACTTAATGTCAGTCAAATGAGCAATTCGAAATTCAAATATTCTTTTACATCATAATGTTTATGATGTGGAATTGCCAAAATGATTAAAAAGTTGAATACATAGACAATTTTATAATTAATTTTATCATCAATGAATTGTTAACATGCATAAATAACGAATGCGTTTTTTTAATAGAGCGATGTAGTGCGGGACTAATGGCGTTCTCCAGCATTGATTTATGAAGCAATGCAAGATGAAAGTGACTTATCTTTATGTTTAGTGGGCTTCTGTAGGGCCACTGAGCATTGAAATGTAATTAGACAAAGAATTTTGTTTCTATATTATTTATGGTCGGAGATACAAAAGAACTTTATGTATGTCTCTGAATGTCTACATTTAACCGCTGTTGTAAATTATACGAAGGTACCTTTGTATAAGAAACGAATGTTTTATAATATGAAGTATCTATAGTTCTGTATATTTTAACTGTTAAGTAATATGTATTTCTTTATTTTTCTTCTGTCACAATAGTTATGGGTCGCCAAAGATAAAAAGCAATTACTCTACCATCTATTTAAGAATGAAGTTTCAATCAAGAAGGGCATAGAACTCGATGGTTGAGTACTTTTTTGTCCTTAATTTAAAGACCATTAAAGTTAAGCCTTCCTCTCTTTTGTTTATTTGTAAGAAAAAACTATATTGCCATAAATTATCTACTATACGTTCTTGTTTTAGTTGAGTAACTTCCACTTCTACTACAGCCCTTTTAACGTCCCACTGCTGGGCACGGGCCTCCCCCCACTGCGAGGGGGATTCAGGCCATAGTCCGAAACGTTGGCCCAGTGCGGGTTGGCAGACTTTACACATCTATCAGGAACTAGTGAAGTTCCCTAAGACGTGCAGGTTTCCTCACGATGTTTTCCTTCACCGTTTCATAGCAAGTGATAATTTCGGATAAAAATGAGATTAGCACATAAATCCCAGAGGTGCGAGCCGGGGTTTGAATCTGCACACTCCGATTGCAAGGCGTGCTTTCGACCACTCGGCTACCACTGCTTGACTGACTTAACTCTTCTTTATTGTTGAGTAGCACAGTGAAGTACTTAACTACCGCTAAACGATTCACACGGCTACGTCCACGATGTTCCCATAACGAATCAAACGCAAACTGTATTCGATAAGACGATGAAATCGATATCATCCGGCGTATCGAGTACAAAAGGTCCGATTGTCGCGCCGCCGCCGTGCGCCGGCGCATCACGATTTGAACTCCTGCTGTTCGGCTATTAGATGGTCCTCAGTACTACTATTGTGCATCAATATCAAGCAATATAAGTTGGGTGGAAGTGTGCCTTGGATATGAATAGATGCATAAAGGAAGCCTGATTATGTACTATAATGTATCATTGAAAAAACGGGAAAATTTTACAAAAGTGTAAATTATAATAATGCTCTTGGAAACGAGTGATCGCATAGTTTATTGCCATAGTAAAATACCACTAGCTTACATTTTTTTTTCTTATATAGGTACTACTACCGGATCAAAACGCGACCTCAACGGAGAAGATCCGGCAAGAAACTCAGTGGGCTGATCATTATTTTGAATACCCGATATCATTGATGTTCTTTGTTTTAAAACATTGAAGTTAAAACTAAGGGTACCGAGCAAATGTTAGGTCTGTGGGTAAAACTGTTAATTTTATGCGTCTGTGTCTCGGCGCCTTGAACGTGTACAGATGAAGCACTTATTTTTTGAAACCCTAGCAAAACCTCACAATCAAAATGATTGACGTACAAACATAAAAAAACGCTCTATATTTCATCATAGAGCAACCTAATAAGGGCACAATTACAGCGTCCAGTCTCTACAAATAACACTTGATTGGCTCTCCATGTTCGTATCAAGAATGTTTGGTCTGGCACGGAATCGAACAGCTGGTAATGGGAACGTTACGAAACGCGACTGTGCTATGGGATCAACTGTACATCATAATTGAGTGTACAAACAGCTTGAGTATTATATCCCGTTAGAACTACATATAAGAAGAAGAAATTAATACAAATATTGCTAGACAACACACACTAATCGTATGATTCTAAACTTGTACTATGGATAATAAATATACTGGTGGCGATTCTAGTTACCCCCAGGGCAGGAAATATCCAGAAAAGACCTTTTCCAAAATTTCCGACCATTTTAGAATCAAACGCACGACCAGCCAGTGCAGTAAAACCGAGCGGTCTATGGTCAATGAAGCAATCACTGCAGAATAGCAGTGGTTACATTTTAAATGATGAGATTATGAATTTGTTCATCGATAGTGGGTAGTTCAATTAAATATAGTTATTCCACTCATTTTAAAATGACAATTGCTATATTACCTACAAATCAACATTCCATGGTACAATAATGTTAATAAAAATATTGCCATCGTAATTTTGATGCAATTGTGATAGACTTCTGGTCACCAAAACCATAATATCAATATCCTTCTCGTTTCCAATCGAAATCAGATGTCTCCTCAATATATCTGAATGTATGTAGGCTCCATTCAATATCTTCGAATTCATAGAAAGATAATTTATATCATATTTCTACACGTTTAGAGTTACAATTCGTTTGATGGATCTGTAAAAGCAATTTGGGAACGACGTTGCGACGCGACAATATGGCTTTCTTTCCTTCACGAAACTTGCTAGGGATTCTTACGTGGAAGACCTTAAGGTTGAAATTCCCGTAATAAATAGATCTGAAGTTCTATCATTTTCTTGGAAATGGAAGCTCCTTATTATTAGAGTTTGGTACAAAGATCGTTCCGGCGAAAACTTTCTATTGAAAATGATATTTTTAATATGAAAGATTTTCTTTATGTAGACATTGAAAGGAATTCATTGGGTGATTAGAAAACAAGTGAAACAGAAAAAGTTCTTAAATCTAGGGAAAGAGTATTTTTCATACTTTATGGGGTTGCATGCCTTTCGCTACTACCATACTACAATATTCTCAAAGATTTATAACAATGGAAGTTTCACAAACATATAAAGTGTATTAGACCAAAAGTTTTTTATTAATTTGCGTGCAAATTTTATCTAAATACAAAAGTTATTTCAGGTGTTTTTCTATGAAAAGTGTTGCGTAACGACGCGACGAACCAATATAATTCGGCATTTTATTTTAGTCTTTTTATTACTTTACTTACTTTACTTTATACTTGTTTAAAATGCAGAAATCCGAATAAAATCTTACTCGATCTAAATTGGTTCCTAGCTTGTCAAGTGTTTTTTCTGCCTCATGTTACATTTGGTTGGTTAATAATATTTGGTCTGCTTCTTTTAATACGTCTGTGGTTTTACGGTTCAAATACTTTTTATTTCTCAAAAGAATAACATTATAATTCATTCACTGACATGAGAAATCTAGGTTTTATAATGTTTATAGGTTTTAAGCCAAAGTATTAATAGTACAATGCAGGAAACAACGCAAGACGTGAGATGTTAAAAAAGCTAAATAGTAAGAGGGTAGTTTCATACTAAAAGCTACACGAGATAAGATAGTTCGTTAATAAAAGCCACACAGAGTTAGATGAAACAATTACTTGATGTGCCCTATCGAGCGTGGTTGAGAAGAATCCCCTAAAATGTGTTCCTTTACCATTTTCTTGAATATTTGCATCTCTTATATATTTCCACCTCCTCGGGTATTAGATCTGTAGTAATAATGAAAAGAACATTTTGTCTAGACTATACCTGGCGATTATACCAAACCGTTTTGTATTATTTTATAAGGAAACGTGTACTTGTAAAAATGTTAAATTGGGCTCCAAGGTTACTTACAATCGTTGTGTAACAATATAATAATATCTCTACTCTAACTAGTCTCAAAATCCTAATCCGCGGGTAAAGTTCCAAAAACCACGATAGAAATGATTTTGAGAAATATTGAAATGGAACAGATAATATCGAGGGGTGGAGGCTTTCCTGTAAAGTTAACAAAATGTTGCTTAAGTCAAATTAGCCTTCCACCCATTATTGTGATGAAATTCACATGACCAAACGTATTTACTAGTTAATTACACCGAACTAAGTTAAAACAAAGCTTTTACTTCGAAGAAAAAACGATGTATGTATGTAGATATATCGTATGTAGATAAGTAGATACTACTACTACAGCCCATTTAACGTCCCACTGCTGGGCACGGGCCTGCCCTCAATGCGAGGGGGATAGCCATAGTCCACCACGCTGGCCCAGTGTGGGTTGGCAGACTTCACACATCTATCATAAACTAGACAAGACGTGCAGGTTTCCTCACGATGTTTTCCTTCACCGTTTTATAGCAAGTGATAATCTCGGATGAAAATGAGATTCGCACATAAATCCCAGAGGTGCGAGTCGGGGTTTGAACCTGCACACTTTGATTGCAAGGCGTGCAATTGCGTGCTGTTGGACCACTCGGCCACCACTGCTTTAAAAAAGTAGTAGATACACGTATCTACATTTGGTTTCAGTTTTGACATCCGGCCGATATAGAGCTCCTTACCTTAGTAAGAAAAAAACAAAACATTCACATGTTAGGGGTTCAAAGGTAGAGAAAGAAAGTAAATTGTCTAACCATTTCGCATGGAAAGTCAACAGGGCCATATTAAATCTTACTTGTTAAACGTTGCATAACTAATAGTAGGGTTTATGACGCGGGGGGTCGTTGCGACCGCAGCTCTGCGGTCTCGGGTTCCGTGCCAGCCGAATGCTCTACTTGTACGAGTGTCGACGCAAATTTCATTAGGTACTCTGCGGTAATTGGTATATTTGGGAGGTTGAATTTTGGAATAAGGTTTTAAAGTTTTAACGATTTGACGATTCGTTTCGAGATATCTCGAATAGAGATGAATCTCGATCGCACGAAAATCGGGGCCCAGACCTGTGTCACAGCTCACTGTCTTATTTGATAAGAAAGAAAGAGATAAAATTACATTTCGTATCATAGCTGGATTTAGCACTCATGCTAGCCGTACCGGAGCCTCTAATGCAAGTAGAAAGCAATCCAAGAGCCCTCGCATTTCTATGTGGCAAGTGATTGGTCGTTGCTAAGGCTTCCGCGCTACTAAGTAAGACTGCAGTAGGTAATTGTGGTTGTAATCAGAACATTGACACCGCAAAAGTGGGGCACGTTAATGTAACTTTATTAAGGAGAGAAGAAGAACATAATTGAGGTTGATTTTGTACTAATTGTTTTGAAAAGTATCTTAAAACTACTTCCGCTTTTTGTATAGTTTTAAGACAAGACGCGTTTTGCAATAAAATACTTATATCAAAACCCACATCTTCGTAAGGCGTCAATGCAGTTCATTAACGCCTTATGAAGATGTGGGTAGTAGCAAGTTCGATTTCCTTAAGAGACAGGTTCTGGAAATGGCCTTTCCGGAATGTGCCCTAGTCTGGATGTAAATGGGATCGCCCCCAGTCCATTGCCCATTAAAGCTTTGCTTTGCTTAGTTTGGAATCATACGATGAGTGTATGTTGTTTGGCGATATTTATTTATAAATAACATGAGTACGCGTTGTTTGGCGATACTTAATTATTTTAATAAGGGTTTAGTACGTAGTGTAATATTGTAAATACGACAGCGAAAGAAAAGTACTTTTATGTGTATGTTCCAAGAATTTAATTTTCCTTGCAAGCATTTGTAAATCCCGAAATATTTTAAGACATTCATTCACTCACATTTCATGCGATTCATAAAACGATTGCTCAATATAAAAAATGATTCAGATCTAAATCCTTTAAAAACTTGGCAAGCGCGAATCCCCTTCATGCAGCGATGGTTCTGTAACGTTATTAATATTTCCAACACATATTACCTATTTAAATGTAGACTTGACTCATTTTATTTAAAAATAAGCGTACGCTGAGAATAAAAATAAAATGGAAGCTTGTAGAGCTATTTTAGGTTTTGAAATGTGCTAATACTGTTTTTTAAGGGTTGCAAAGACACGTGGTTAAATATAGTAAATATTAATTATCTACTAACTTTATGTAAGCACTTATAATAATAGTCACAATTTTGGTAGTTAATCTTTAAACTAATTATTATGAATGTATTTCTTTTTTTAAACGCCGATTGGTAATAAAGGCTCTACTTTTGTTCAGCAGGGTTATTACGTAATTCAATTGCAAACACATTTCAATCACCTGCTGTCAAAAAGCTGTCAAAACGTATGGAAAAACCGGTAAGTTTTGTAGTTTTAAACCAAAAATGCAAGGCTCATTATCGCCCTGTGGCTGAGTTGAGTTTATTGCTAATGGTTCTGTTGTGACACTAACGGGACCCAAAAAACTGGCAATAAAATGAAACTTTATGAAGTTTTCTTCGCAATTGTTACCCATTTACATTGATTTAATGTGAACAAATATATTAAACTCGTTTTCGGACAATACTTTACGAAGATGGCTGACGGTAAATAAATATATAAATCTTTAGGTATTTGTTAGCAAGTCCTTGAACTGGGTGAGTTGGAAATAGGCCAATCCTCTGAGTTTGGTGTGTTGACAGTGTAATGTGTTTATTTACGAATGGATAAAGGTTTTTTATGTCCATGATTCAGCTTTTCTGATGACAGTTTTAAAGGTATCGCAAAACTTACGAAGAGCATTCAGAAATACTTCTATATTCAAGACCCGTTTCGCTAACGGAGACGATAATCAAACTGTTCCTATAGAAATAGTTTCATATGTAACATTCGCATTTTTTTAAATCGTCGGATATTATTTTATGGATACTTTACCACCCTGGCGAAGTAGCACGGTTATGTGGGAATCCTACCTGTTAAAGTAATGTTGTTTTAATAGTAAATATATTTTTACAGGTTCTGTACGGATCCTATAAGGGTTCTGTTTTTTCATTTTTAAGTACGGAACCCTAAAAAAACAAAAACAATCGAATTTAACAAAAAAAAAGAACTAATATTCCTTATCTCATTCCATTATGTTTCATAATGTAATTTCATTTATTTAATTAAATAAAAAATATTTGGTCAAGTTAAAAAGTACATTGAATCTCGTTTTGTTTATGCTGTGTTATGCTTGTATCTATCTGCAAATGGGTGCCAGTACATCTCTGTAGCCTTATCTACGTTTAAACAAGGAGTCGAATTTTCCTTAATACATTTGCACTTCCGATACCCAGATGATTTAACTGCGTGTAATAAAAGTTATCGGGAATTCAGTACTGACTATTGATTACACGTCAATGGTCTGGCATTTTTTCTTTGAAGTCGTTCGTAACGCGGGCACGCCGCCAATGACGCCTTGTACACAGTGGGGCGAACGAATTCACTCGTCTTTTTTGAAAATATACTCTTTGTTAATATGTATAGAGTTTGAATGTCTGTGGCAAAAGCTAAGAGACGCGACTAAATTCGTTCGGATCATCGATAACATTTCATACAAAAATGTGCTTATTCAACTAAGTAATAGAGTCCGTTTTGGTATAAGCAATGGAATGGCCGCGAAATGACGCGCCTGTTTGGATAGGCTTCTGATCAGTTTACTTTCGGCGCTCATAAAATGTATCGTAATGTGAATTTCCCGAATGTCAAATGTACATCAAAACAACATGAAATCATTTTTCTATATCCGTAGGGTATCATTTCAGTATTTGATCACCGTCTCTACGAGGAATAAGATTTTTTTAGACAAAGACTAAATGTTCTGCAAAAGTGTATTTGGACTGACTCTCCATTCTTCAATTGTGTATTTAAAAGTATTCAAATTATGCTTTACTTTGTAGGTTAATAAACCTAAGACTTCAAGTTCGGTAGCTACACCTACGACTAGGTCAACTTAGCAAAAGACACAGAGTGGAAAGTAGTTTTAAAACATAACCTCTTAGGGCCTTCTTCATGTTTTTTTTATTGGAATGATGAGAATTTAATGGAATATTATGAGGAATGTCTGCACCTGCGATTAGCGGTATTTATGGCAAGGTCGATTAAATAATAGCAAGGACAAATTCAATAATTACATTTTTTTTTATAAACATGACTGATAAAGATGGCGGGTCCACTTCATTCTAATTATTTTTCAAATTAAGTCTTATCTGTTCCTGTTACAAATAGCATTGTGGAATTAAATAAATAATTTGATGTGGAACAATTTTTGTATTTATTTTCATAAATCAGTGAAACTAATTTCTATGTGGCATATTGATAAGAAATTAAGAAGAATTACTTGCTCGCGACTAAACTCGAGTTTGAAGAATGTATTTTGAAACTTTTAAAGTCCCTTATAATATTCCGTTGAGCGTGTCTCGCCGTCTGCGAAGACGAAGTTTCCATCTTGTACTTTCTTGAGCACGACTCCGTATATTTGCTGGGAGAATTGTTGCATTAAGACGTTTAAATTACTCATAGTTATAGTTCTGCAACCAAAATTTAAATAAAGTTATGAGTTATTTACAGTGGGTCTTATAGATTAAAAACTTTATGATAGTGGCATTGGTTTGTAGACAATTTCAAATTAAAACAAAAATTAAGGCCATTGTATGCGGATAATATTTGACTAACACTTGACAATAATGTAACATAATCGCACTTTGGCATAAAAAAACTGTGTTTTAATATTTGCCTACTCTGTGAATAGTTATGTTGAATAAACTTGTGAATGAAATTTCACAGATTTTTTATGCAATCGTTTTCGGTTTTACTGATTAACTGTACTACAAGTTCTGTTTAAATATTCAATTTTTATTCATTTTCTCCTAGGTACTATAAAGCGAAAACACTGTTTAGTTAAGCTCAAAATGGCTCCAAGAATTTATTAGTTTATATATCTAAGGATGTAAGCGCTGCGGGGCAATTCTCGCTTGTTCGACATTTCTATTACGAGATATGTTGAAAAAATACGTATACCAATTTAACGTTTTGTTTAGACATTAAGTCGAATTAGACATGATTTCTATCAAACTAAAAACGGGCCCCTGTCAACAACACCATTCAAAGTAGTACGCTAAAAAATGATGTTATGCAGTTACTCGTGTATAAGCCAGCTTGCGCCCAGCAGTGAGCCCAGAGCGCCTTCAACTTTTTATCAAAGTAACACGACACCGCGGTCGCCATCCATCAAAGAAACATGAAAAAGAGTTTTATCAGAAATCCGTCAACTATGACACGGAAAACAGCTTGCAATAAAAACGGCAACTTTATCCCGTACCGGCGGCCAAAACTGGAACTAACATTATCGTTACTACAGTTCAAAGTGTTTGTCAGTTAAACGTGAACACTAGCGACATCGTCATCTGAATAGTTAAGATTGTTATATTACATTGTGCAAAGTATCGTGACTTGACGGGATTGCTTTATTTTCATACAATGAAGTTTTTGATACAAATAGGTGGCTATTACAGTCATTGAAAGCATTTATTGCACCTGTAGCCAGGCGTAAGTAACGAATGGCACGCGCTTTTATGCGCATTCAAGCTAATATTATGAATTCGAAAGTTTCTTTGTCATTTATTTTTAATATCGTCACGACTATATACATACAAACATTATGTACCTACTAGCTTTTACCCACGATTTCGTCAGCGCAGACTTCAATGATAGCTGAAGCAAAATGTATAGCTGATGAACAAATAATAAGATACAGATTGCTGAACTACAGACGTTTTCGAAACACGTGAAGTTTTCATAAGCTAGTGATTATTATTTATTTCACAGTGATACACAACTGTCTGCCATCATGTCATTATGACATTATCCTCTCCATCCAAAGGTTGTCTGGAAGAGATCGCAGCTTGCGATAAGACCGCCCAATGTACACTTCTATTTGTTCCTGTTTTTATCAATATATGTTGTGTAATTTCCATGTAACTATTGGTGTACATAAGAGTTTTCTATCTATCTATCTACATTCGCAAATCTCAAAGGTGTGAGCGTGACGTCAGAATCTGCAACCTTTCTACCTAACTAGTCGTTTTGATATTAAGGTTTAGCTTCTTGGTCCTATTGCCTAAGATATTGTTATGATATTATAGCGTTATTAAACACTACTTGACCTCGGCAACACTTGTGGAAACAGGAATTGTTTAGAAATAGAACAAGTTCTACGATTACAGAGGATATTGCCACACGCTTCCGGTTTGCCGGATACGACGTCATAAAGGCGGGCGCCGGAAACCGGTACTCTAGTTAATTTCCCTGGACAAAACCGACGATGAGTTTATAGGGCAGTTGAAGGTAGAGCGGTTCCTAATTACAGATGCTTTTCAATAAAATAATTGCATATATACATACATCATCACGCCTGTATTCCTCAAAGGGGTAGGCAGAGGAGCATTGCAGTGCGCCAACACTTTGCCGATGTGTTTTTAGTCCCAATGTAATAGGGGGTGAACCTATTGCCATTATACCGGGCACATACTCCCACAATACGAAGGAGATTTGGATCATAGTTCACCACGCTGGCCCAGTGCGGGTTGGTGAACTTCATACGCCTTCATATAGACGTGCAGGTTTCCTCACGATATTTTCATTCACCGTTCAGTAAGCGGTAATCATTGTTGAAAATTACATTCGCACATGAAAATTATCTTGGAGGTGCTGGCCCGGGATTTGAATTTGCACCCCATACGTGCTTGTCGACGAGAAACCCACTGCTTAATAGATTTTTTTTTAATAATATGAAAGGACATCTTGGGAATGTCAGAATACGACTACTTATTCTACTTTCTGTATCTATTCTAGAGAATAGATTCAGAAATTCCAAGTCCAGAGTCAGACGTGTGTAGGCTGTAGGGTCGCCCCCATTGACATTAAAATGTAATATCATTGGCGCAATAAGCATACCACTCCGTACTCGCGGGAAATACAATGGAAAATACGACTTATTTATTTTTCAGTTGCTCGTTTCAGTAAGTACAAAGAAACCACTCTAACATCCGAAGATATTTTTCTAAAAGCAATTTTCTCGGCAAAGTAAACGGTATCGGATATCAGAATGGCGTTACAGGTTATAAATCATCACGCTCTGACGTAAGGGAGTTGAGTAATAAAATAATAATTGCGGGAAATACCACAGGGCACATCCTCTGTTGCTACCACAGGCCGATGATTCGTTCACTGCTATGGCTACCAAGACAAAAGTATTCTATTCCATAAAGCTGTAGCTGGTATGATCATAAATGATTGTTTTTGCGTAGAATTTGTAACTGATCAGTCTAAAAAAACTTTTTAACAAAAAATTAAACCGCCGAAAATATTAAAAAGCAAAAAATAATATACTTTTTTTATTTTACCTTAATAACAAAGTTCTTAAGCGAATGTAAGTATACCTAAGTAATTTTGAGTCGGCGCCAAAAAAGAATGCAAACTTTATCACCCCATTGCACATCCTATTCATTTTTTTTTTCAAAATTCCTAAAACACGTATTTCTTGATTTTATATGTAAAATACATATACAAAGTTTCAAGTCGATCAAAAAATAATTTTTAAATTGTGTCACCTTCAACCCCTCATTTCACCCCCAAGGGGGTTAATTTCTGATAATATTTTGAAAATGGGACCACCCTCCAAGAATTCCTTAGCAAACGTCATAAAAAAATTCGAAATCGGTTTAGTGACGCCGGAGATATGCGTGATCATACAAAAAAAAAAATATATATATACGCGTCGAATTGAGAACCTCCTCCTTTTTTTTTTTCGTCGGTTAAAAATAGAAATTACGGAAGATTTGAAAGCAAGAACGTTGGGAGAGACGTAATTTTACGCTCAGTTCTACTTCGACAAACAAAATGATCAGATGAACTATTTTATATGACTTTCATAAATGCCGAAATGCACTAAACTCAACATATTTAGTGGGTACATCGAAAGGAATAGTCACATCAGTTTTTTTAGCTTCACCAGTACCATCCCGTTAAAAAGGTACAGATACCCTATTCTGCAGCAAATTGACTTCATGATTACATACGAAAGGGCCCGTTGGACCCTTTGGTACCTTTTCACGATGTACAGCTTTTATCTCTGCGTCCAGAATGATTGGATCCGTTGACTAATTAAACGGGGTTATGTAGGGAACCCTAAAGCAATAGATTAGGTTCCGGCGCCCTTATAAGGGTACAATTGAGTGCTGTTGGTAACACGGGTGGTCGACGCCAATTTAAAAAATACTTTTTACTGAATGTTTGATGATGGTTTGGTTCAGTGCTTGGAGCGTACCTCTTAGCTCACTGTAGTAGGTGGTAGCAGATCTGACTCCGTACTTATGGTAAAATTCTTTCTAGAAGTATGCAGTGTAGTACATTCACAATTTGCCAATCTATTGGTGGCTACAAAGGTCCCAAGGGGCGATCTTATTGCCTCTTAATGCAAGGGAGATTTGAACCTTAGTCCAGCACCCTGACCTAGTTAGGATTGGTGTACTTCACAATTCATTCGATTGGCTTGCAGGATTCCTCATAATATTTGCCTTCACCGTACGGCAAGTGGTCCTGATTATTGAACTTAATTTGTACCAACGCAACAGTACCATTAATATTTTAATATTGCTCGTGATTTTAATGACTCGAGAATGTAATAGTAACGCCATAATATTTTGAAAACGATTTATGCGAGTTCCTAAACTGTATTTAAACGATTGTTTGTATGACTTTACGCTTCACCTCTACATTTGCACAAACAACTTTTATTTTACCAACGAAATGTACTGAAAACAGTTATATAACACATACAATCCTAGAATTATACATTACCATAATAATATTACGAATACTTGCAAATATTTAGGGGTTTTATACCCGTTTTCATCATCACTAGGCGACGCCTTGATGTGATGTCTAAATATTAGGCAGTTCCTAGTTGTAATGGTATTTCTATTTGGGTACTACGTTAGGCGTCTTCTATTGTCAATGAAAGCAGGTATTAATTACACTAATACTAGTTTTCTAGGTTATACTGAGAAATTGAGACCAAAGCAATTGTTGCAAAATAGAACACCTCTGCATACTCCTTCAGGGAATGTGATAGTGTATTGATAGTTAATACAAACTTGAAAGCAATTCAAAGTAACGTTGAAATATTACTGCTATAAAATACTGGCGATACAGCTTCAGATGACAACATGATTCTTTCTTTTTACGACAGGAGATTAAATAATGAAACATAATGGAATAAGATTAGGTAAGTTCGCCACGCGCATTAGCGCACATTATGTCAGAAATTATACATACATTCCCTCTTAAATTGAGGAAAGGCCCGTGCTCAGTAGTGGAACGTTAAAAGGGCTATAATAATAATTATTATTATTGAAGGTGAACAAGATGGCGGATGACTGACACTCGCACGTAATTATTGCGACCATTTAACGCTCCAACGTCACGGGACACCGGTGACAGTGCAGCACGCGACGACTCGACACACTTCCAGTTGGCCATTAACCCCCGCGTACACTGGGGCGTCAAAAGACACGCGTCAACATGTTTGTCAATACCAAAACGAACTCTATGTAAATAAGCATTAAGATTGAATTCCTATAGTAAAAGCCACGACCATCGAGATATATAACAGAGATCAACTCCACCATGCGAATTTTCTGACGTTTATCTGACATCCGCCATTGCAGTTGCCCAGGTACTACAAAGGCAGATAAGCAGAATAGTAGTGGTAACCGAGTGGTCGAACGCACGCCTTTGAATCAAAGTGTGTAGGTTCAAACTACGCCTCGCACCTCTGGGATTTATGTGCGAATCTCATTTTCATCCGAGATTATCACTAAATATGAAACGGTGAAGGAAAACATCGTGAGGAAACCTTCACCTCTGAGGGAACTTGACTAGTTCTCGATAGTGACCGCATTGGGCCAGCGTGGTGGACTATGGCCTGAATCCCCCTCGCATTGAGGGGAAGCCCGTGCCCTGCAATGGGACGTTAAAAGTGCTGTAGTAGTAGATAAGCTTTGATAAAATTGCCGCAGAGCCATACTCAGGGCGGAGTCGATATGAGTTCTCTAGTTACTCTATGACAGCGATACACATATCAAAAATCGTTCACACTGTCAGTGTCATTTAGTTGAAGAATGAACTTTTTCTATGTTACAATACAGTTTATTTTGGTATGGCAAAACAACTGACGCGCGAGAGTAGACGCTGCGGTGTGCTAGGCTTTAACCTACAGCGATATGGCGAGGAATGTCGGGAGAAAATAACGGCAGTCCGTGACAGAAGTATTTACGGAAACTTTTAACTTCTAATGAGTGTAATATATCATGTAGCTATTCAGGTAAGTAGGTCAAGATTTACCACAACAAATAGAATCTTTAACTCTACAAAATGTAGCTACTACTACTAAAGCCCTTTTAACGTCCAACTGCTGGGCACAATGCGAGGGGGATTCAGGCCATAGTGCACCACGATGGCCTAGTGGGGGTCGGCAGACTTCGCACATCTATTGAAAACTATTCCTGTTCCCGCAGAGGTGCAGGGTTCCTCACGATTATTTCATTCACCGTTTCATAGCAAGTGATAATCTCAGATGAAAATGAGATTCGCACAGAAATCCCAGAGGTGCGAGCCTGGGTTTGAACCTGCACACTTTGATCGCAAGGCGTGTTTTCGACCACTCGGCGACCACTGCTACACGTGTGTCTACATCATATTTTTTTTTAAATGTTACTTTAGCCATTAATTATAAGGTCCACTTTTGATTTGAAAGTCTATAGACGCAAACACTTTTAAACGAGTATTTTCAAAACAGCGTCTTATCTGACCCTCCCGAAACACAAAAGCTTCCGTAGGCAGTAAATAAGATGGCGATATTGTGGGAACCGGGAAGTGGGGCGAGGGCTCACATCAATGGGCCCACGTGGCGTTACTACGCACTTTAATATCAGCGTACTACACTACCATAGCAGTAGGTAGGTATTGATAAACTCAAGTGCGTAGAACACTTTGTAATAAAAAAAATATGTGGACGCAGCCAAATTGTAGATACATAATTAAAAATATATAAAATTTTCAAGTTTATTTTTAAAATAAGAAAACGCAAATCTGCAATAGGTTTTGCGGGGTCGACTTTTACATTTTAAGAAAATACTTTTTTTATACGTTTTATGACTTCATAAATAAAATTTCAACATCAGCTTTAAGAAAAAAACAGTATTCAACTTTTAAAATCTTTTTTTAAGAATATTAACTTAAAAAAACACAAAACCGGTCAAGTACGAGTCAAACTCGCGCATGAAGGGATCATCTATTAAAACGGCAAAAAAATCACGTTTGTTGTATGGGAGCCCCCTTAAATATTTATTTTATTCTGTTTTTTAGTATTTGTTGTTAAAGCGGCAACAGAAATACATCATCTGTGAAAATTTCAACTCTCTAACTATCACGGTTCATGAGATACAGCCTGGTGACAGACGGACGGACGGACGGACAGCGAAGTCCCAGCAATAGGGTTCCCGTTTTACCCTTTGGGTACGGAACCCTAAAAAGAACGTTTATTAGACGATGGAAGTAGAACCTCTTTTAGAATAGAGTGGCAATTCTAAAAAAAAAACAATGTCCTCTAAAGAAATACGATATTTAATTAGAACTCTAACAAAGAAACCGGATAGCTGTTTTGCTTCCTTTGTCTTGTGTTTACAGTTGAAATCTTTATACTGAGTCTTTCAACAATCGATCGAGAGCATCTGAAAATCAACGTCGTCGCTTCTCTATTAATAGTGCTTGAAGCACACACACTGCGGTGTCAAGATGCGTGCGTTTAATTTTTGCCACTACCAGAATCAGAATCAGAATCAGAATATTTTTTATTCATATAAACCAATACAGGCACTTATGAATCGTCAATAAATAATAATAGTAGTATCTCTACCACCCATTCGGAATGCATTTCCTATGGAGAAGAATGGGCAAGAAACTCCATGGTTGCTTTTTTCAAATAAGGATTTACATTTTTGTGTTTTTCTTAATTAACAATTATACAATATAAAGTTAATGAGGCTATACATTCTCAAAACACGATTAAATCACTAAACAATCTACATGTTGGACAAATCAATTGATCTGTCATCTGTCAACACGCATAAAAGTGCTGCTGAAAGAAAAATGAATGAAAGTGAATTTAAACAAGTGTATAGTGTGGGATATCATTATCCAATAAAAATATCTAGTGATTCCATCAAAAAACACTATCTAAAGTGAAAAAGTGACATTTGCAAAATCCAACTTTTCTACCACCTACCTTCAAACAAATTAATATTTTTGATTTTCGACAAAAATGTCGTCTGATGTTTGGAAAAGTGTTGCCGCATAATTGATAAAATTTCTACCACAAATATCGACTGCGAGGTAGTAGATACCCAGGCTACCTCGACAGTAAATGCTACTGGTCGAAAAATAGTCCAACAAGTAGTTGAAGGCTGCATGGAAGTGGGTAACCAGACTTCCATGTCAGTAAATACCAATGGCAACAAGAGAATGGTTCAGCAGGCATTCCATCCCAGCCTGTTCACTAGTAGGCAGAGAAGCTCCTCGGTAGGATGCTCACATAAAACACCAACCTCCATGAGTAGTATGCCTGATGCGGAAGCAGACAACAAATTAATAGAGTCCACCTCCAGGCCAATAAGCCCTCGCCCGCCTGAATGGCAAAGAGTACCTACACAGAACGCCAACCGTAAAAAGAGAAAAATAGTCCAGACACCATCTCCGGAATGTATGAATATCACGAATCGCTTTAGAGACTTACCAGTAGACCTCCCCGAAAAAGGAGAACATACAGTAAAGAAACCCAGTAAACCTCCCCCGATAGTCCTTTATGGAGTGGAAGATGTAAGCAAACTTGCCGAGATGCTGGGAACAGCCGCAGAAAGTGACCAGTTTACTTTCAAGTTAGTGAACCGTAATCAAATGAGAATAAGCTGCATCTCAATAGAAGTATATAAGAAGATTATTTCTCTGGTTCGTGAAAAGGGACTTATTGGGCACACCTTTACCAGAAAAGACCAAAGAAACTATCGGATTGTGATAAGAAATCTCCACCCTTCCACTCCTATTAGTGCTATTGTGGAAGCAATTGAAAGTACTGGAAACTCTGTGGTAGGGGAAATAGTCAATGCAAAATATGGGCCTGAAAAGAGAGCAACATCAACATTTTTTGTGAATCTTCTACCCGGACCAAACAACAAAGCAGTAAAGGAACTGAGATATGTATACCACCACTCAGTCGTAATAGAAGATCCCAAGAAGAGAAAATCAATAGTGCAGTGCCAGCGGTGTCAACAGTATGGACACTCAAAAAACTACTGCATGCGGCCCTTTCGGTGCGTTAAATGTGGAGATTCTCATAAAACCTCAGAATGCACCAAGCGTGACCGAAACACTCCGGCAACATGTGCACTATGTAACGGACCTCACCCCGCCAATTATAAAGGATGCGAGGTGTATAGAGAAATCCTTGCAAGAAGAACAGGAACATCACGACCTGCAAAGAGAAATACCGCTCCAATACTAACAACTTCAAATTTCCCTATCCTTGGAAACGACAAACCTACATCAAATGTCAATACCGAAAAAACTGAAAATAAATCAGTCTCCGCAAACTTTAGCAAACCAACATGGTTCACGAAAAAAGAAACCTCCACAAAAGAAGCTACTCTTACAGAACCCCAAGAGCACAGCACGCTAGAAAATCTGCTTATAAAACAAAATGAAAAGTTCGAGCTAATCCTACAACACATGAGTACATTAATGCAACTCATAACCGCACTGCTCAATAAATCTAAATAATAGGTTCATTACGTGTAGCTACCTGGAACCCGAATGGTCTAGCTCCAAACAAGGATGACGTAGGTCTCCTATTAAACGAACATAAACTCGATATTATGCTTATCTCGGAAGCCCACTGCACCACCACCTCCAATGTAAAGTTCCGAGGATACAAAACATATATGACAAACCATCCGGATGGAACAGGACATGCTGGCACAGCAATCATAGTCCGAGATACTGTTAAACACGATATCTTACCAGAATTTAAGACCGTGTATATACAAGCAACTACGATTGCAGTGAGGGACAGTTGTGCTTACTTCAACATTTCTGCTGTGTACTGCCCCCCCAAACATACTATATCGGAAAATATGTTTAGTCACTATTTCAGCACCTTGGGCGGCAGATTCATATCTGGCGGTGATTGGAACGCAAAACACACATCTTGGGGCTCTAGATTGACCACAACTAGAGGCAGACAGCTGCAGGCTAGTGTGACAGCAACTAACTTGCGCACGATATCAGCAAGTGAACCCACATACTGGCCCACAGATCCGAATAAGATACCCGACCTCTTGGACTTCTTCATAACCAAGGGCTTATCCAGTCACTATCTTCGAGCCGAACCATGCCTGGATGGCTCGTCAGACCACACACCCGTATTACTAACTGTTAGCACTATGGTGATTGAAGTTGAGAGTCCACTCACACTATGTAGTAATCATACTGACTGGGAATCATTTCGTGAATATCTAGAGGATAACATAAATTTAAAAATTGCTCTTACGTGTCCTGAAGACATCGAAGAGGCAACAAAAAATATCACCATGCTCATACAAGAAGCTTGTTGGAAAACTACGCCTCTACAAACACAAAAACGCGTCGCAACTACAAACGTGCCACTAGAAATTAGAAACCGAATTCTTGATAAACGGCGCCTACGTCGAGTATGGCACCTGAGTAGAAATGTTGAAGACAAACGAGCACTTAACAAAGCTATACAAGAATTAAGAACGTCCCTCAAAGAATGGCACGACATTACACTTCAAGCTAAACTAGAATCACTTACGCCTGAGGCTTCCACTAACTATTCCCTTTGGAAATTCACTAAGGCTTACAACAAACCTCAGGTAGCTATACCACCCATAAGGGAAAGCAATGATAGCTGGGCTAAAACCGCTCAAGAAAAAGCTAACGTGTTCGCCAAACACCTGGCTGCTGTTTTCTCACCCAATGAAACAGACGATCTAGAGACACATATAGACGTGAGAAATCTTTTGAATCAACCGTATCAGATGGCGCTACCACCTCACCCGGTAAAAGTAACCGAAGTGCGGCGAAAGATCAGTTGCCTTAAAGACAAAAAAGCACCTGGATACGACCTGATAACAAAGGAAATACTAAAACAATTACCAAATAAGGCAATAGTTTACTTGACCACCCTGTATAACGGTATTTTGAGAGTACAACACTTCCCTGCCCTGTGGAAAGTTGCAAAAATAATAATGATCCACAAGGTAGGTAAACCACCAAACGAAGTAGAATCCTATCGACCGATAAGTCTCCTACCAATCTTATCCAAGATCTTCGAAAAAATTATTTTGCAAAGGATACTGCCCATTTTGGCTGAAGACAAAATACTACCTGACCATCAATTTGGGTTTCGACAATCCCACTCAACAGTCGAACAAGTTCATCGGGTGACCTATAAAATCCGAGAATCACTGGAGAATAAGGAGTATTGTTCCTCGGCATTTCTTTATATACAGCAGGCATTCGATAAGGTATGGCATAAAGGTCTCCTTTACAAGATCAAGAAATGTCTACCACATAGCTACCACATGCTGATGCAGTCTTACCTGACAGACAGGATTTTTCAAGTTCAGGTATCAGGAGAAACGTCAGATTTCCATGACATTAAAGCAGGCGTCCCGCAGGGATCAGTGCTGGGCCCTTTATTGTACACAATTTTCACGGCAGACCTGCCAGTAGTAACGGGAGTCACCACAGCTACCTTTGCTGATGATACCGCATTATTAGCGAGCAACAAAAACCCAGTTATTGCATCTTGTATCCTACAGAAAGGGCTGGATGAAATAAACAAGTGGTTGAATAGATGGAAGATTAAAGCAAGCGCATCCAAATCAACTCACATTACATTCACCCTAAAAAAAGGAGATTGTCCCCATGTACACCTTGGCGATAACACACTTCCCCACTCTGACAGAGTCAAATACCTCGGCCTCCATTTGGACCGAAGACTGACCTGGAAAAATCATGTTAAATCCAAAAGAGACGAGCTTAACATGAAATATAAAACCATGCTCTGGCTGCTAGGACGTAACAGCAAACTGTCAACAGACAATAAGCTCCTAATCTATAAAACGCTTCTAAAACCAGTGTGGATGTATGGAATACAACTATGGAGAAGCGCCAGCAACTCAAATATTTCCATAATACAGAGGTCACAAAATATTATGTTGCGCACCATATCCAACGTTCCTTGGTTCATTAAAAATAGTGAAATCCATGCCAACCTTCAAATGACCACAGTGAAGGAAGAAATTAGAGCTTCCTCACATGCATACCAACAACGGCTTGGCTTACACCCGAACCAATTGGCAGCCCAGCTAAAAAGCCAAAACCATCCCAGACTCCTAAAGAGGCAGGTTGTTCTACAGCTACACGAGAGGGAGTAGAACCCTCATAAACAAGAGTAGTGTTCTCAATGGAGGGCTCACTCATCACGCCAACTCTCACACCACCTATCCGCTTATAGTCTAAGGACTGATTGCAGATATGAAACACAAAAAAAAAAAAAAAATGTTGGACAAGATTTAAAGGTAGGAAGGAGGAGGAAATATACAAAATATAGAGGAAATATACCAAATACCAAATGTGTCCATACTAAATAATGTGTGTCTATACCAAGACTTGCTCATTACCTAAAACACCTTACACTCGTACCAGTTCAGTTAACTATATTTATCAAATGTATCCTTTTCTGCCTTAATGTTTGTAAAGGTGACTTTAGCCTTGTCATGATTTTTAATAAATTTCAAAACGATTTCAAATGTATCGGTATTTCGTTAAATACTCGTTGGTATCGATATTATTATATTTAAAATTGGCAACACTATCGTGACACGTCGTGTCATAGGAGGGGGAAAGTGCCGAAGGAGCGCCAGACAGTCAGTCGGATCGGCAGTCGAGAACGAGCCGTTGAGGTGGAAGCTTCACCATTTATTAAGTGTACCTAACCTACTTGTATTATAATCTAAAAGTAAGATACCTATGCAAATGGATGTTTAAATAAAATAAGTGAATATCTGCAGTTGGTTAAATTCATAACAGCCTGAATAACTTAGCTTAAATATGACATGTATACAATTAGAATAAGATCAATTGTATTAACTATCTAAAAAACTTAATAGCAGTGGCAGCCGAGTGGTCGAACGCACGCCTTGCAAATCAAAGTGTGCAGGTTCAAACCCCGGCTCGCACCTCTGGGTTTTTGTGCGAATCTCATTTTCATCCGAGATTACCACTTGCTATCAAACGGTGAAGGAAAACATCGTGAGGAAACCTGCACGTCTATAGAAAGGCGCGTAAAGTTCACCAACCCGCACTGGGCCAGCGTGGTGGACTATAGCCCAAAATCTCCCTCGTATTGAGGGGGAATGTGCCCGATATAATGGCAATAGGCTCGCCCCCTATTACATTGGGACCAAAATACATCGGCGAAATGTGGGCGCACTGCACCTCTGCCTACCCCTTCGGGGAATACAGGTGTGATGATGTATTATTATTATGATTTGAATATCTGTGGTAAAAGCATGGAGATATTCTATCGGAGATGGTACAATAGAGTACGCGCTGCGGTATTTTTTTCTGGTTTATCTGACTCCGCCATTGTTGTATACTATAGTTGCCGTATACTACAGGTACATGAGATAACAACAATGGCGGAATAATTACCGCAGAGTCATACGAAAAGTAGAGTCGTTATGGGTACTCATAGACGATTATATAAGTACCTACGTGTGTTTGTCAAAGATAAACACAGACATATTCATCTTAGACGTCTGAGACTATTGATGAAATATAAAAAGGTATATCTGTGCTTCTATGGTCGTAGGCTAGAATTTATTTAACCTTTGCTATATCGATTTTATGTGAGAACATTTATCAAACAAATAAGGTTCGAATTTCATCGCAATTTTCGTTATCGCCCGCTCTCCGGCGTCCCTATTCTGCTTCCTAAAAAGGACCGTGACAGTCCGCTCTGAAAATACAGAATACGTATTTCATTTATAGTTTTCGATTCGATCGTGTTAGAACGTGATCGAATTATAAACAAACAAATCGAGATGACGTCAGATAAAACATTGTTTGTAGGTATTTCGTTTAAAGTAGGATCACCGATTGATACATTTTCTAATATTCATTAGTGATCCTGCATAACAACGCGACGTTTATTTCCTAAGGGGTGGCCAGAGAGTTATAAAATTACCTATTGGGATCAGGAACGTACATAAGTTGAGATATACAGTCACCGCAATCAATATTGTGGTTTTATGGTTACATATTTTAATAGTTTGGTTTCCGTTTTATGTATGTATTTATAGAAATGACAGTAAAATTATCGTAAAAAGAAATACTTTGAATTATTTTTCATTAATTATTATTACAACTTCCTGAACGGTGAAGGCGAACATTCTGAGGAAACCCGCATGTCTATAGAAAAGCGTGTGAATTTCACAAACCTGTACTGAGCCAGTCTGGTGGAATACGCCCTAAATCTTCCTCGTATTGATGTGGAATGTGCACGGTATAATGGTACTAGGCTCGACCCCTATTAAAATGGGACAACATACATCGGTGGAGTGTGGATACACTGGAGTGCACCTCTGTCTGCTCCTTTGGGGAAGACAGGCGTGTTATTGTATTATTAATATTTTTCGCTTATTATTAAAAAAAATAGGCCTCCGTGAGAGGAACTTCCTCACTATGCGTGCCGTCTCTAGAAATGCCGTACTGCCTTCTAATTCTGTCCCTTATTAATATAATTACTACTATGGTAGAGCCAAAGTAATATAACGAGTGCACGCTTAGCACGACACTCTCGACAATATGTCTATCGATAACTTAAACCCTGTCGTGTCTACCGATTTTATCGACACCCTTAGCATGAGATTACTAATGTGCTGGTAGATAGAGCTTGATGTGACGTTATTAGCTCGATAAATCTGATAATTGAAAGAGATAAAACTTTTGTCTACGGGACCTGCTAAGCTCGCAGGAACCAAACGATTTCCCTGTAATCTTGGTATTGCAGCTTGCGTGTGGTTTGCCCCAGGCGATGTGAGAATATCGGCGGACCGGCTCTACAGTCACGTTTCCGATTAAATCCGCGTTTATAACTGTTAGTTTTCACGTTTGATGTACCTATTTTTACGGCGACGTGTAATTCCTCGTAATAGTTTATTGCTTGTGATGTTCGTGTGTGATTTTGATTGGTTTTTACGGTGTTTACTTAGATAATAATGTTGAAGTGACGGACACAATGGGGCGTCAAGAAAGACTAACACTTTACTACTTAAACGAGCCTATTTCTGTGGTATAGGTACCACAGAAATGGATACCTCGGTATACCAGGTATACAGTATACCGGTATACCACGCGTCTGCCCTCGAATAGTCACTCGCGCTGTCAATGGGTATTTCGTTGAAGAATAATTATCCATTTTTATTTATAATGTGTATTTATTGAATTTGTCCTTGCTATTAATTACTTGACATTGGCGAAATACTCGCGCTAGTCGCAGGTGATGCCATTCCTCATCTTATTCCATTAAATATCATCATTTCGCTCATTTCGTTAAAAAAAAAAATATATTTCTGTGAGACAGTATAGTTGGTATGTGATGTTGGCATCACCTACCAACTAGTTCTTAATTAACTGGGCAATCCTTGGGGATTACCCAGTTATTTAAGAACTGCTTCCGCAGTTGTGTAAAAAAATCCATTTTTTTGGCATATACAGGGTGTTTCAGAAGTCCGAAATAATACTTTGACGTTTGCATCAGTATCGGGTATACAACAAAATGGTATAAAAATTTGATTGAAATTCGACCATGTTTTTTCAAGTTTTTTTTCGTCATCAATTTCTAAAACTCGTAATATCTTGAGTCCTATGTAAAATTTGAATGTTCTGTTTAGTGAATATTGGTAGTCACCCCTCATAAGTGTAGTTTACACTGCTGAATAGGGTTATGGATGTACCCAAAGGCCAGGACACGATACCTGTGACAAATATTCAAAGGTCTGTAACTCAGAAACTATGATAGTTAGGTATAATCTGTCTTCACTAAGCATCCACATATGAGCTCCCGTATATGTACCCAAAGTATTATTTCGAACTTCTGAAACATCCTGTATAGGATAGTCGAAATTGAAAGTGCCATCTTTGGAACCGACGCCGAGTTCATAGACGTCGAAATCAACGTAAATAAATATTATTGCCCACTATTAAAGTTTAAATTTCAGTAACACCAAAATAAGTTTTGTTAAATAATGCATAGTTCAACTTCATAAAAATGTTGAACCTGTCTTACTTGGCAGTTGCCTGCTCGTTTCTGGAGACCACACTTTTGGTTTCACCTGTTCGAATAGAGGTTAAAGTAGCGATTAGCCTACATACAGACCTACCATTAGCTACGAGTAGAATGAAACACGTTAGCTTATTATATACTATTATCGAACAAACTTACGAGTTTTTAAATTATCGAAGATAAATTACTAGATGTAATTAATGCTATAATGTTGGAAAATGTCTTTATGCGTTTAATAATGTATGCGGCTATATTATTAATGCTGTTAAATAATGGAAACTTTATTTACACTACCAATATTAATATGTTAATAACAATAACGTACACAAACTCAAACTATTTTTTTTTAATATAAAAAAAAACAATATATCTTGTGGGTAAAACAGAATTGATATAATTGTTAATAGCACAATAAAATAAATTAATAATTTGCATCAAATTAGTATTAATATTTTTATCGAGACAAAAACATTATTTACACAGGGTTATAAATTTACAAGTTAAAATAATAATTATTAACTTCAGTTATAATATAATAAAAAATAAGGATACAAAAACATACGCAATATAATCACATCTAGTAGAAATACTTTGTTGAATAAATGATCTCACATCAATTTCTATCTCACGATGACGGTAGCAATCATCAACGAATCTAACGCCTCTGTCATTCCAAATAAACTGTGTTTAAATGTTTTGACTGTTACATACGCAAATACATTCGCAAAGATAAATATTATGTCACAGCGTAGAGATGCTATAAATTTGAATCTCGTGGTGTTTGCTGATTTCATGTGTGATGCAAGTCATAAGAGAAGACGTACACAAATTAAGTAGATTATGGGACATAAAAAAAATAAATAAACGCGATAGAATCCGTAAAATAGTTTTATTTCAATAGATTGTGGGATTAAAAAAAACACAAAAACCTTCTCCAAGAACTTAGTTGCATTAAAAATCTAATAATTTATTTCATTTGGAATAAAACAAAATTCGAAATCTGTTCACATATGAATGAACGCGTAATATTTTTGGCAAATCATCGTCGTTTTATCGTTAAATCGATTGATACCTATTACTATTCATCAAGATCGGATGAAAAGTTTAGGCGCTACGTAGGAACATACTTATACACAAACATACATAGATTGCAAAAAACATAACCCTACCTTTTGGCTTCGCCGCAGTTGGGTAAAAAAACAAAAACAACAAGTTTATTCCCCGAAAAATGAGCGTCTGGCTATATTTGGCAAGAGCGTTTTTTTTGTGTTATCTGTCACATTTTCTAGACTAACTACCGAGTACTGTGCCAGGTGCCAGCCAGCATGTCATTTGGCTACACGCCTTCGTTCATCGCCCTAATACTTAAACTAACTATTTATATTTGGTAATGTATACAAATGATGTCGATTTTGTTGTGTACAATTACAACTAAACTATATATGACAGCACTAATATATTTCCATCTTGCTCACACGTAGCGGCTTTAAGAAGGACGGCATTACGTAGTTCTGTTAAGTTCCATTACGACAGAATCAACACCAATGTGCCATTATAACGGCTCATTCTTAATAAAAGTTAGATTTTGATTTCCGCAAATATACCTATATATGAAATTCTAATCATTTAGGCTGTATTTGGAAATGTATTTAACGATTGATCGTTTTAGCTAGGTACCACTGTCATTAATGTAAAAACCGGCCAAGTGCGAGTCCGACTCGCGCACGAAGGGTTCCGTACCATTATCTATAAAAACGGCAAAAAAATCACGTTTGTTGTATGGGAGCCCCCTTAAATATTTATTTTATTCTGTTTTTTAGTATTTGTTGTTATAGCGGCAACAGAAATACATCATCTGTGAAAATTTCAACTCTCTAACTATCACGGTAAATGAGATACAGCCGGGTGACAGACGGACGGACGGACGGACGGACAGCGAAGTCTTAGTAATAGGGTTCCCGTTTTACCCTTTGGGTACGGATACGATACAAGGTCATATTACTACAATAATAGGCTTTGCTTTTTGATAATAGGTCTTGCTATGGCCTAGTATTAATATATTTAAATCTTTTCCTTTCTCTACTTGTATAAAATAGGAAGTATAGTTTGATACTACCTTTAACAGGTATTGTAGAATTTTTATTTTGTGCTTTTGTGACTTGCGGCAAGTTAGTAAGTGATTGCGTGCTATGTCGCTACTGTCGAACTGTCCCGTAACTCATGCTTTAATCGGGCCCCTGTTTTGTTTGAATCTACGTGATTTCACAATTAAGATAATCAATGCTGCATGGGTGTTTCTCGAATGCGATCATCTATTATTTTTTATTATTACAAGTTTTATATTAACTTGCAATGTATGTCCGGGTGGAATCTTGCAACTGAATTTCAAATCAACCGATTGAGCTGAAATTTGGTATACACGCTCACTTTGGATGACAATGCATAAGCATGCACACAATAACGTCGCACAGCTAAGCAGCTGTGCGACGTTATTCTAATTCCAATATGGCGGATCATCCAAGATGGAGGAATAGTTATTTTTTCTGCACTACCACAGTATAGGTATCAAATGAAAGGGCTTGCTGAGGGGAATACGAAAACTAAGGGCCATTAAATAATAGCTTGTTTTAAAAAAGTTTTTTTTACCATTAATTTTATTATTTTATAAAGTATGTATTATTTATTTTACTATGTTTTTAAATACCATCTAAAGATATCCTCTTATTTTGTACAAGTGTCGAAATATGCAAAATTAGTGAATAAAAAAAAATCTTTTGATTGTGATGTTCTTTTCATACCATTCTGTTGGTTATCCGATACTGATTTATGTATATAAGTATTTTAAATTATCATTTCGGACTTTTAAAATAGCTTCTGTATACTTTCAGAATCCAAAAATGTTTCTGTCGCCAAACCTAATAAATCTGGGTGTCATTTCAAACATACATACCGACAGACGACGGTCCTTGTTTTCTGGTAAACTGTAACAATATTACAGAAATCACAGAAAGTTTTTGTAAATACCAAAAGATACCAAGCGTCAATCCCGTGAAAGAAATTCTCACCGAAGTTAAATTAGTTTTCTCAAAATAGTCATGTTATTTTAGATGTCAACCCTGACTACATCACTTGTTGATACACTGGAAAAGTTTATAAATGCTACTATTCTATATTTTATTAAAGTTGCCGACGACATGGTCTAGTGTTTTGTGCGTAAGTTGCGGGTCACTGCACTGAGTAATTGTGGATTCGATGCCCGTTGGCGGTAAATTTTAAAAATGCTTTTACGGAATTTGCACTCCTCTGGTTGCACCTCCGATCGTCCCCAGTCCATTGTATGATATCCATAATACAAGCGTTGCTTAGGTGGGAATCATACGATGATTAGGTGTTGTCTGCCAATGTTTATTTAATTTTAAAGTATAGTAACAATCGTGAACCATCACGCCTGTATTCCTAAGGTGGGTAGGCTGAAGTGGACAGGATTTATTTTTGGTCCAAATTAATATGGGGAAAGATTATTATCATCATCATATCGGGCACAGTCCCATGCCTTTTTCTTTCTCCTGAATTTGGGGGAAAATCATTAAACTATTTTAATTTAACTAACTGTAGTTAAGTATAGTTAAGTATGTCTATTTATTTCATTGTTATCATCGTCTGTGGTAAAAAGATATCAGTTAACTGGTGCGGAAAGTGTTTGAACCTTTCCTCTGTCATTTTCTACTAACTTTAACTTAACTTTATTACCTATTGTTGATAGTTACTCAAGCTCTAATGCATTTAACCGGTTTTGACTTACCAAAACCGGTTTTATGATCTTATAAAGAAACAATGTAACTATTTTAAACTTCTCGGGACTTGTTTTCCGAGCTTTTATGACGCCTTATTATGTAGAAGAGGCTTGTTAACAGATAAATATATACTCAATAACAATACATACTCATCGTATAATCTCAAACTAAATGAAGCTTGTACTATACAGGGTGTTTCAGAAGTCTGAAATAATACTTCGACGATAACATCGATGTCAGTTAAACAACTGAATGGTATAAAAAGTTGATTGAAGTTCGACCATGTTTTTCCAACTTTTTTTTCGTCGTCAATTTCTATAACTCGTAATATCTCGAGTCCTATGTAAAATTTCCATGTCCTGTTTTATGAATATTGGTAGTCGCCCCTCATAAGTGTAATTTACACTGCTGAATAGGTTTATGGATGTACCCAAAAGCCAGAACACGATACCTGTGACAAATATTCAAAGGTCTATAACAAAGAAACTATGATAGTTAGGTATAATCTATCTTCACTAAGCATCCACATATGAGCTACCGTAGATGTACCCAAAGTATTATTTCGGACTTCTGATACACCCTGTAGATACAATGGTCTGGGGACGATCCCAGTTACACTCAGACCAGGGCGAAATCCTAAAAGGATATTGCCGAAATTTACCACTGGCGGGAATCGAACCCGCAACCGCCCCGTTCAGTGAGCCAAGCAGCCTAAGCCCAAACCACTACACCCAAACGTCGCCTAACTGTATCTTTTTCAGTTCAGTATATGTAGCTCAGATGATAGGTCGGCGAAGGAAAACATCGTGAGGAAACCTGCATATCTTAGGGAATTTGACTAGTTTTCTATAAATGTGTGAAGTCTGCCAAACCGCACTGGGCCAGCATGGTAGACTATGGCCAGAATCTCCCTCGCATTCAAAATTACCTACCTACCTACCTACCTTATCTACCGCTTCTATCATGGAGAGTGTTCCGAGGAATTGTTCGGTATTATACCTGCCGCTGAATTCCACCATCGCACGGCTCGCCACAGACTGCATTACCATCCTCACCATCTGGATGAATGGCGTTCCCGTACAGTGCGATTTACCAGGAATTTTCTCCCTCGCACCACCAAATTGTGGAATGAACTTCCTGCAGCGGTGTTCCCGGACCGATGCGACAAAGGTATCTTCAAGAAACGAGCATACTCATTCCTTAAAGGCCGGCAACGCACTTGCGATGCCCCTGGTGTTGCAGGTGTCCATGGGCGGCGTTGATCACTTACCATCAGGTGAAACGTCTGCTCGTTTGTCTCCCTATCTCATAAAAAAAAAAAAAAACATTTTTTTTTATTCGTGTAGGCCAAAAAGCACTAACAAATAGTCAGATTCTACCACCGGTTCGGAATGCTGCTTCCACTGAGAAGAGCCGGTAAGAAACTCAATGGTTACTCTTTTCAAAATGATAATTGCGAATAATACATTCTCAGGAGCAGCAATGCCATGAGAGCAGACAGCACCTTTGCCACATTGAGGACCCGTGCCCAGTAGTAGGACGTTAAAAGGGCTGTAGTAGTAGGAGAGCATACTCATTCGGTACAGAATAATTAGCTGATTCAAAATATTTTCTACACAAGTTAATATCGCCCAGAAGTGTCGTTTTAGTCAAATAGCCTTTTACGCCTCGACGTCATAATATTCAATTTTCTTTGACATCCAATTTACATTTACAACGTTTTATTACATAGACGCTCATCGCAGATAGTATTCGTTGCGAAAAGAGATGAAAATATGAAAAAGTAATTTGTTTTTATAGTCATAATAGCTAGTGGTTACTGAAAGCGATGATTATTCTGGATTGTCATGACTGCGTAGACCCCCCGGTCTCGGCTACGGGCAGTTGAAAGGGTTGTCCGGTCCCTACCGGACAACCCGTTCAACTGCCCGTAGCCGTTCAACGGTAGAGTAATATATTTTGGTAACCCCATCGATACGAGTACTCGTTGAACGCCTATCACATTCATTTAAAGGTCTCTTACCCATAGCAGTAACAATTTTTTAAGGGTTACTGCTTTCCTAGTCGTTGAAAAGATTATCAAAATCTACGCTTAGTTTTTCTACAAGGCAGCTCGATAAGACGTCATTTGCTCGATAAATCTGACATTTGAAAGCCTTACAATATGTCTAAGTAATCATGCTAAGCCGATAAGTTTAGTGGAATTAGTCTCGCTATAATACATCATTGGACGGCGGTTAGCTTTATCTAAGCTACGCCAGTCTGTGTTGGATTTATATTGGCTTTTGGATGTTACAGATTTAGGCTTTGAATGTTTTTGTTATGGTTATTATACCCGCACTAGTCTAGTCTGAACCTGACATTATTTATGTCCGATTCCTATATTCTAAAGACGCACCGTTTCGTTTATGGACCTTAAAATGTTCGACAGACGTTAATATAAAGTATCGTCAAAATTTACTCGCTTTTCGTTTTTTTTAATCTCGGTATTAATCTTATGTTAGAAATTAGGTTTTTAAGCTTAATCTTTTAAGATGTTTTTAAAAGATAATGATATAAAATAAATTGTTTGACTTATGTAGAGCTCGACTGGTAATGACATGCCAATAAGGCGTTAATAAGACGTTTCTGATCTCTGTGAAGCGCGTTGTGGGCAATAATTTATTTGACAGTTATACGCGATAGATAGCGAACCTGTTGAATAATTAAACATTCTATAGATAATCAGAATCAAAATATAATCATGAATATTGGGACGCAAAAATAGGCAAATCCATAGATTAGCCAGAATATAGGTATCCGCCATTGGCGAGTAGAGAATTTTGCTTGCAGAAGAACACAGTAATTAATTTTATCTGCCACGCAATATGCAATTAAAACTTTAGTTGGAAAACACGGAATATGTACTAACATAAATTATTTAGTTTTTTCTTCTAAATGGAACTAAGCGTAGAAAACAAGAATGAGGTTAGAACAACAGTAACGATAGTTCTGTATGTTGATAAATTTATTTAACTTTTTTACGGTTCCGTACCTAAAAAGGAAAAAAATTACCCTTTTAAGACCACTTTGTTGTCCGTCCGTCTGTGAAACAAAACAATTTTATATATTACAAATTGTAAAAAATTCTGTAATCATTTTTGCATGATACTTTCAAGACTTGTAATTTTCCTACAATTCTTTTATCCTATGTGTGATCAATTTCCTTTTAACTGCTATGTTTTCCTTGTAAGTTTCCGTTCGTTGTGCCCTTCAGCGTTTTATGGGCGCAATAAAAGTGGCCAATCACTGACATAAATGTAGAATTGATGTTTCTACTGTATTGTTATAACAGCTTCCTTATTTTCAAATCCCAGACAACAACCAATAACTACTTAAGGAATAAAAAAATTGGATTGTTTATGTATCGGTCAATTTAATATATGTCAGTGACTAATAAATTATTCGTCAAATAAAACCTACCTATTTATAAAACGTAAAATATTGTATTGACATTGTATTGACCATCCTGATGACCGCAGCTGACCGCTATACGTCTCCGCTGTGGAGGAGCTGTGTCTAAAGGGTGATCACGGGCATTTCTTCCCCTCCTTTGTAATTTTGTTATTATACCTAGTTCTTTAAGATTCTACTGTACTAACCCGATAAAGTGTGTATTTACTAACCCATATGGATCCTGTTATCCGAAATAAACAATTTTTATTTTATTATTTATTGATTATAGGGGATTAGAAAAACGTTAAAAAAAAGGCCTCTAATTAAGTTAATCATAATAATAGTGTGTGCAGGGTTTGTGTTAAACCAATTTATAAATTCAAATAATTAAATTACTTCACTACATGAAACCAATTTGATTGAATATATATGAGGAAATATATATTACGAATGTATTTCATAAAAGTAACTAATTTAAAAGGCGGTATGTTATATGTCTCATTTACATCCGAGATTACCACTTGCTATGAAACGGTGAAGGAAAACATCGTGAGGAAACCTGCACGTCTGAGGGAACTTGACTAGTTCTCGATAGATGTGTGATGTCTGCCAACCCGCACCGGGCCAGCGTGGTGGACTATGGCCTGAATCCCCCTCGCATTGAGGGGAGGCCCGTGCCCAGCAGTGGGACATTAAAAAGGGCTGTAGTTATAGTTAGTTATGTTATATGGATTAAGATTTGTGACTTAATAAACTTATTTATTGAATTAAAATGTAGCTCACATTAAAAAACTTTACACTGATACTTTCATAAAATGGTTTAGCTGGAGAATAAACTTCATTAATTATTAAATTATCTAAATTAGGCTAAACGTCTCCATATTATAATAGGAACGTATTTAATGAGTGCTTCGCGTGACTTCTGCGAAGCCTAATGAGTTTGATACGGCTAATGAAACCGAGGACAGATAAGGTATATAGTGGAACTGAAATAATAAATCAGTCGTTTATAGGGCTGTTGTTAAAAGGTGCCTAATAGTAGGTCATCTACTATACCTGAAGACGGTGGCCTGTTGCCCGATTTTCGTTTGATAGACAATAACCTCTATTAGAGATATGTTGAAACGAAACGTCAAATTGGTCGTATTTTTTTCTTTTGTTGGACCGTAGTTCCTTATCGCGCGTTGCGAAAGGGGGCTAGACGGAAAAAATTAAGACGAAAAATTGTAACGACACTTTTACATATGTGTGTGTGATTTTTATTGTATACATAAATGTATTCGATTTCGATTGCGATTTCGATGTGTGTGTGTGTGTGTGTGTATATGTTAAATTTTTTTGCTTATTTTTTTTATTTCAAAAGGAACTTCGTTCCATTCGGGTGTCCCTTGACACCTCTCAAGTTTTTTTCGACGTATATCTAATAGAAATTGATGTCTATCAAACGAAAATCAGGCCCCTGGTCTGGTGGTTAAAGTGTAGGCCGCCTGAATCACTGAACGCGGTGGTTGTGGGTTCGATTACCGGTGCGGCACAAAAATTCGCCTTTTCGAAATTTACCCTGGCCTGGGTAGATGGATAAATAGATAGAAAACTCTTTATTGTACACCAATAGTTAATTAATAGGGGAGCACAATTATATAACTACCTTCCAGAACATGTAAGAGCTCCTTCCCTGGATATTTTTAAAAATAAATTATTTACCCATATACTTAGCAACGAATCAATTTTTTAACTTGGACCACAACCAAGTTTTGGCCAAGAAGTCGCTCCTTACTGAGCTTGATAATTTATTTACGTCAAACTACCCACATCGGGTCAAAATTGTTAGTTTAATATTAATATTCTCATGTAAGTGACAATTGTCTTAATGAGAAATAAGGATCTTTAAACAGAATAGTTACAAGGAAATTACACAACATATATTGACAAAAACAATAACAAATAGTAGTGTACATTGGGCGGTCTTATCGCAAGCTGCGATCTCTTCCAGACAACCTTTGGATGGAGAGGATTTTGTCATACTGACATTATGTACTTCATTGTACAAGCTTAGTTTAGATCATACGATGAGTATGTGTTGTCTGCCGATATTTAATTTATTTATTTACCTATTTTCTACAGGAAGGTCTAGTTTAGTTCTAGTTCATAAAAACATCTGGTTTCTTATCGTTATGGGACGTTATAATATACCGCACGTGGCACAGTATTTTTTTTGCCCATGTCAAATTACATCGGCGAAGGGTGGGCGCACTGCAGTGCACCTCTACCTATCACTTCGGGGAATACAGGCGTGATGATGTATTGATGATGATATTTTTATAACGAAATGTATTGACTCACAGACATTCTTAAATTTGTAGTTACATCTCGTAAATTTATAGTTGCATCACATGTTCTTTTATTATAATTTTATATGTAAGTTTGCATGAACCCTTCAGTCTGTTGGACCGACTCGCACTTGGCAGGTTTTGTTCTAAATTTGCAAGTAAGTAAAAAAACGCATGTAGAAAGTAAAACCAAGTACCTATAGTATACGTCTTTACTGTATTTAATCTGTAAGGAGTGAGACTGCTTATTATGTACTTGAATTCAAATAATCCATAAAAAATTAATGCAATGAAATTATACAGCCGAATAAATTATTCTTTTTAAAATTAAATATGAATAACTAAAACTGCATATTTGAATTACATGATTAATTGATTTTCATTAGCAAATACAATTGAAATTTTCGAACACGCTTAAAATAATTTGAATACGTTGATCCCGAACTTTTCAATTCAAAACTCAATATCCGGATTGTAAGTATGAGAAACGCTTCCCTCGGTTCCGGTTGATTCGGCCGGTTGGCTCGCCGCCAAAGTGATAACAACTCCGGTCATGTTGGGCCACTTTATATGCCACGTTCGCCCGCCCCGGGTGACCTACATGTCGCTACATATTATCCGTATTGTTCAGCTCACACCCTGTATATGCAGGTAGATGTTATGTGTATATCAGTTAAGGCTAATTAATCCTTAAGTTTCCTATTGTTTTACGGAAAGCTAGAGCAATTTAGTTTACAAATACTACTTCGTGCGAATGGAAATTAGGAAAATTAAACTAATAATGCCTAAATTACTCCTCATGATATCAACTATCTGAAACTCCCGTCAAAATCAGTCCAGTTGTTTCGGAGACTTTCCGAAACAAACAGACAGACAGATTAAAAAATATTGTCTATTATAACCTTGTTATAAGTAAAACTATGTTTTGTAATATAGCTTAGAACATTTTTTTTATAGTTGCAATTTTTTTCTTCGTAACTCAATTATCTTAATCAACTTTCCGCAAATGAAAGTTATTCCCTATAAATCCTTTCACAACTGGACTACAAAGAACTTTATAACTGAAAAAGTCTTGTATAGTCTTTGTAAATCGACGATATTTCAGTTATCTACCCTTTATTGTTGTAACAGAATACGTAATAGTACTTCGATGTAGTTTACTACTACTACTACAGCCCTTTTAACGGCCACTGCTGGGCACGGGCCTCCCCTCAATGCGAGGGGGATACATGCCATAGTCCACCACGCTGGCCCAGTGCCGGTTAGCAAACTTCACACATCTATCGAGAACTAGTCAAGTTCCCTCAGACGTGCAGGTTTCCTCACGATGTTTTCCTTCACCGTTTCATAGCAAGTGATAATCTCGGATGAAAATGAGATACGCACAAATCCCAAAGGTGCGAGCCGGGGTTTGAACCTGCACACTTGGATTGCAAGGCGTGCGTTCGACCACTCGGCTACCACGGCTATATGTAGCTCGATGTAGCTTACTTGCTTTCAAATATTTCAAATTCAAAGCTCAGCTTAAGCCAGTACTTTTAAACCGTAGAGCATACAAATAGCAGTTACGCCCTGAAACCACTGTAGCGAGCGAATAAACTCGATTTATATTTAAATGTATTCTGTCAAAGCCCCACCCACACTGGGGCGTCAAAACATACGTTTGCCAATACCAAAACGAACTATTATGAGTCAGTGAACAATTTCATCCTTCTACGAAATGATATTGACAGCGAATTTTGACGCATGGTGGCGTCGCGTTTACTACAGAAATTCAATCTTTATGCATATTGACACAGAGTTCGTTTGGTATTGCCAAACAATTGGTTGCGTGCGTTTTGTAAAGCATGTGGGTGCCGAGCTTTAGGTATGTACTGAGTAGGAAAGCAATTACCCTGAAGCTTGTTCGAGGCTGCCCGACTTAGTACTCAACGGCGCAAATTGGTGCTTCGGCTTACGTAGGACTACTGGCCCTACAAGCAACTTTCAACTCTAAAATTAAATGACATACATATAATATTGTATGCTACAATGTATGCGTTAATATTTTAGCGTTTATTACTTGAACTTTTAAAACTAAAAATCCTTTAGGTAATGGACATTAACTCAAAAGTATTGTTAAATTGCATACTTTATTATCCGTTTTCAATTTCATAATTGTATACGTTTCAACTAAAGAAAGTCTCACGCACTCGGGGCGTTAAAACGCGCGTATTAATATTTTTAACATACCAAAACCAACTCTGTGTTAATACATATAAAGATTGAATTTCTGTGGTAAAAGCTCCGAGACCACTCGACAAAGTTCGCTTGCGCTATCAATGTGATTTCGTTGAAAAATAAACTTTTGTACGAGTGAATACAGTTCGTTTTGGTACTGGAAAAATGCCGACAACCTAGTATTAACGGGATTAAAACGTATGGTAAAGCAATACAAGGAAACAGACATTCTTAAAATGGAATTGTGTCAAATATATTTTTATGATTATTGTAGAGATATAGGTTACGATTCCGTGGTTGATTGATACTCGTAAAATCGAGCAATAAAACATTTTTAGAACATTTCATTATTCATGTTTATCATAGGAAATGAAAGTATAACAATAAGTTTCATGTTTTGATCAACGTGTCTAAAATGGACTTTGAGATTTATTTGTGCAGCTCTCGACCTGTTTGCAGAGACGCTGGTTGACCGAAAACAAAGAATAATGAATTCAAAGAGGGACACCCTCTATTTTTAGCGATGTGATGCAATTTGTGAATACATTTTTAGATAGTAATTTGTTCTGCTCTCGTGTTATGTATACATACACCACCAAGCCTGTATTCCCCGAAGGAGTAGGCAGAGGTGCACTGCATTGCGCCCACATATCGCCGATGTATTTTGGTCCCAATGTAATAGGGGCGAGCCTATCGCCATTATACCGGGCACATTCCCCCTCAATACGAGGGAGATTTGAGCCATAGTCCACCACGCTAGCCAAGTGCGGGTTGGTGAACTTCACACGCCTTTCTATAGACGTGCAGGTTTCCTCACCATGTTTTCACCGTTCAGCACGTGGTGATAATTGTTGAAAATTACATTCGCACATGAAAATTACCTCAGTGGTGCGGGCCCGGGATTTGAACTTGCACCCCTTACGTTCAAGGCGGGCGTTCTTGCCCACGGGGCTACCACTGTTCTGTGTTATGTCTAGTTTCAATAGTGTTCTTGATAGTTTCTGGTATTTAACCTTTGAAGAAACTTCAGTAGTTCACGATAAATGTGTGTAGTCTGCCAATCCGCACTGGGCTAGCGCGGTAGACTATGGCCTAAATCCTTCTCAAATTGAGGGGAAACGAGTGCCCAGCTGAGGGACGTTAAAAGGGCTAAGAGTACTACTAATGTGACATGAGACAACATGAGAACATAATAATATTTCATTCACACCCACTTAATTTACTATTAAAAAAACCTAGTAGAGAACTTTTAAAAAAGTTTTACGAGTGTACCACAGATGATTTACAACCAAAATTATTAGTAGTGACTTTTACGAGATCTCGGGATTTGGTGAAACGGTATAAATCAGTGTGATTAATGCCCACCCCTTAAGCGTTAAAGGATTATGATATTACAACTATCCGTTATATTTTAGATTAATGTTCCTTTTGTTGGATATTGGAGGATTAATTTAATTATGAGAATATTTTTTTCAAACGTTTCTTAATTTCATATTAAAATTTATAAATGGTTAACGCCACATCTCATAAATCATGACTCATGAATTAACATTTATGAGACTGCCCATGGAGTATCTAGAGTACCCATAACGACTCCACTCTTCGTATAGTGCTGCGGTGATTTTTCCGCCATTTTTGTTATCTCATGTACCTGCAGTATAATGGGAAAACAAAGATGGCGGAGTCTGATAAACCAGAAAAATTGACCGCAGCGCGGGCTCGATATATCATCTCCGGTATAATATCTCCATGGAGACTGCATCAAGATCTGTCAGAAATTACAGTAATGTTGAAGCATTCCGCATTTCCTTTCGAAAGTCGCATGTCAATGTTTGCTATTACCAAAACCAACTATATTGACTCAATCAAAAAATTTAATTCTTCAACGCGATTTAAAAAAATAATCAGCCCATTGTGTTTCTTGCCGGATCTTCTCAGTTGAGGTCGCGTTTCGATCCGGTAGTAGTTATTAAATAAGAAAAAAATGTAAACTTGACAATTTGTAAGTGCCCCCATGGGCCTATACAGAATAAATGATTTGACTTCAACTTTGAATGACAATGACAGCACGAGCGTATTTTGACGTGCGGGGACGAGGTTTTTACCGTTTTTATTTATTTATTTACCTATTTATACTGACATATTTGCTATCATACGAGTTTAAGGCGAGGGTACCTAAACAGACATAGTATTAAAATGATGCGCAGGTAAGACTACCAGGAGTATATGACTAGAATTATAATGAAACAAAGTATCTCCGGACGCCATGACCTCCATATATGGCACCTACTAACCTATTATAAATCATTGATCCATATAACAGTACCTAAACAGGTGTAGAGCAGGGGGACAGGAAGTGACGCGCGGCGCCCAGCGTAACGCTAGCCGGAAGCGTCGCCATGTTTGATTAACGCCGCGTTCCGTGCGCGGCGCGCACGCGCATGGTTGACGCTGCTAATTTGTTTGCTGTCACCTTTTATTGTGACAGTGGTGATGAGCTAATGTATGGCCAGTTAGAGCTATTTAGTGCCTTATCCGCGCCGAAAGAATCGATTTTGGTGTATGACTTCAAAAGTGGGAAATTCTGAAGTCACAATGGCGCGTAAGATGTGCGTGTCAATTTTGTTCCCAGTACAATAACGGACTCTATGTCTATAAGCATAAAAATTGAATTTGTGTGTTACAAGCTACGCGACCATGCGTCTAAATTTGCTTGCACTATCAATGACATTTTGTTGAAGAATGAGCTTTTTCTATGTGGCAATACAGTTCGTTTTGGTATTGCTAAAGATTATCAAGGTTTTAATACAGCATTCAAACCGGTGGCATTCACACTAAGGCCTTAAACAAAGCAAGATAGGAGGACTATGTTATCTTAGTTCCCGGAAGGGATATACGATTATACTTAATAAGGTATGAAACTAATTTATATTGGCACGTAACAAACTACCCCCTTAGAGACGCCTAAATGAATATTTGAGAGCTCTATGTAATTTATATTTTGTCGTTTAATTCTATGGCAGAGTTCATAGTGTTTTATTCGTAATTTGCATTATTTCAGTATAATTAACACATTAGAAGCCAGATTTAGGGCTGCCATAAAATATATCTTTATGGTACATTAAGCCTATCTTTTTAGCAATTTAAATACGTAAAGACCTGCACTCATACGCGTATGAAAACGCGCGCGACCAATTTTTTGCCATTACATAACAAACTATATTAACTCGTGGTATAAGATCATTTTTCAATCGAATGTTAACGATGATGCGAGCGAATTATGACGTGCGATTGCGTCGCCTTTACCACAGAAGTTTAATCTTTATAACTATTGACATAGAGTACATTTTTTAATAGTCATTTCGGCTCGCTCGGGCCGGTCGGTGGTAGCAGGGCGTGATAAATAAGATCTATTTGCGTATTCAATAGTGCATGTTATTGAATAATTCGTAAAAGAGCCAGGTGTACACCGCCATTATTTTAGCCACAGGGGTGGTGGTGGTCGATCTTATCAACTTAAATATTGATTGACAGTATAATGGGCATCTCCCCTTAAAAGCCTGAACCATCTCACACTAGCAAATCCACTTGAAAATGCACTCTGTGCTAATATACATAATGATTGAATGCCCATGGCAAAAGGCACGCGACGACTGGAATAAATTCACTCTTGTCTCAATACAATTTCAGAGGAAAATATACTTTCTGTATCAGTTGATAAAGTTCGTTTTGATATTGGCAAAAAAAGGGTCGCGCGAGTCATGTCGTGCCAGTTTGCATAAGCTTTTACTGTAATATCTTTAGAGGTGATCCATAGACACAAATTGTTTAATAAATTAGATTACGAAGCAGGGTGTATAAAGTGAATGGATATAGAATTAATTCCTGTTTATGACAAGTAATTCTCGATTGAATTGATCAATTATTTATGTGTAATAAGCAATTCTTCCAAGAAATAGTATCACCACGTGTTATGGAGATAGGGATTTTTCCATAAAAAAGCATAGCATAGCTATAAATCAGTTCTGTGTGTTTTTTTTATAAATAAACGCCTTGAGAACCTTTAGTAAGTTCAAACTACAATCGTTTTTTTTTTTAATTATCGCCATTAATAGATAATACCTAATACTATATGTGCTTTGGTTTGCTGATGACAAGAATTTTCTAGAGATTTGTGTTCTTTTGTTTAATGATGATTATCTGTGGTAAATAAACAGAGCGCAGTTATTCCACATCAAACTTTAAATTGCTTAATCGTGCCGATCGGATGTTGAACATCAATCGGCCATATAATCAGACTGGCCATCAACGTAGTCCATCATTAATCACAGAAAGCACTTCACCATTCATTTCCTACTACTGTGAAGTACGCCTGGAGGTACGATTAGTAATAGCTCGATAGTGATGTGTATCGTAATGTATTTAAAAAAATCTATTAAATTTATTGTCGATTTATCTGAAATATAATGAATTATTTTGTGTGGTAGATAGTATTTGACTATCCAAGCACGTAGGGAGGATTAGAAATTTATCTTAATTTCCTTGTACACAAACTATGTCTAAATTAGTACAAAAATATTGAAATAAAACTATATACAAAAATATTGTTGTCTCGCTCGTACGTTGCGTCTATAATATCTATATAAGGATATTATTATTATTATTCAAGAATACTTTAGCACTTAACAATGCATTTGTAGTTGTTTTGTACAATGGTTTATATTTCTATAAATCTGGAGGTTAGTTTAGAATAGTTACGTTTGGTTTTAACAAAATCACCCCTAGTTTCTAATTATTTTGTTCTAGCCCGTAACGTTATCAATCAGAAAATTCATCGTAGATACAGAATGGATATATCAAATTTCATTTCTAACTTTAGCTCTAATTTTGGTGTTATGGTTTTGGCGGTTTAAAAAAAGAAAGTATCGATAATATCACATCACTAGTAGTGCAGGGGCAAAGGTGGATATTAGGTGATACTATCAGCTATGCATGATGTAATTTGAATGCAGTTTTCGTACGTACTAGGGGAATTAATGTACAGTGAGCATATCGATTTGCGTAGAAGCAACAACTTGGGTATTTAAGTACCTTTGGATAACACTTTGAATACCATCGTGTCATCTAGGATATTATGTTTTAGAATATTTCAGGTAGGGACCTGGAGCTTTATCACTATCACTTAAAGTGTTTTTCTTTTAATAGTAAATGTAACTTTTTGACAGGTTTTGTACTGAGTTAACTGTTAAAAACTTAAAGTAATATTAGTAACATTACTGCAAGACAGGTGTCGAACGCACGTCTTGCAAATCAAAGTGTGCAGGTTCAAACCCCGGCTCGCACCTCTGGGATCCATGTGCGAATCTCATTTTCATCCGAGATTATCACTTGCTATGAAACGGTGAAAAATAACATCGTGAGGAAACCTGCACGTCTGAGGGAACTTGTCTAGTTCTCGATAGATGTGTGAAGTCTGCCAACCCGCACTGGGCCAGCGTGGTGGACTATGGCCTGAAATCCCTCTCGCATTGAGGGGAGGCCCGTGCCCAGCGGTGGGACGTAGTAGTATAAGGGCTGTAGTAGTAGTAGTAAATTGATATTTGACGACGGATTGGTCCAGTGGTCATTTGGCTCACTGCACCGAGTGGACGCGGGTTCGATTCCCGCCAGTGGCAATTTTTGGAAATGGCCTGGGAGTAACTGGGATCGCCCCCAGTCCATCCTCTGGTAGCCGTAGTACGAGCTTTGCTTTGTCAGGGGTCAAACGATGAGTATGTGTTGTCTGGCAATATATGTTATTTTAAGTTTAAGTCACTACTCTAAAGATAGGAGTAAGTTATGATGATATAAATAAATATATATTATATATCTGAATTTCCTTTTTTTTTTTTTCTTAAATAAGTTTTTGCATAAATTATATAGGTACTCTAAATGAAATTATGAATTTCCTTCTCTTTACATTTTCCTATGTCGAAAGTATATGTAGAGTATACGAGTATAAGTAGAGTAGGCATCCTTCGCTGATTTACATTTAATTAAGCACAAGCATGAACGCACATTACGCGTGAACCCCGGCATCAGGCTCTATTAGGCTCTACAAACATTGAATTAAGTGATTAACACGAAATTATACAGAATTTGATTAAAACATTCATGTTTGAAATTCATTATCAAGTAACTATACCCCCGTAGTTGAATGTACGGAGGCTTAAATAACTTAGAATGAGAAAATTTAATATCGAGTAACATGTTCAATTTATGTGAAAGATGGTAATATGAAACATTGAATCAGAATCAGAATCAGAATCAGAATATTTTTTATTCATATAAACCAATACAGGCACTTATGAATCGTCAATAAATAGTAAAAATAGTAGCTCTACCACCCATTCGGAATGCATTTCCTATGGAGAAGAATGGACAAGAAACTCGATGGTTGCTTTTTTCAATAAGGATTTACATTTTTGTGTTGAGTTATGTTACACTAACTTCTACCCATGACTTCGTCCACGCTGACGTCGATCATCCAATATCGTTATAAATTGTAGCTTATATGTTATTCCGGTAGACAAACGATAATACTGTAAAGTTTCATCAAAATCCGTTCAGTAGTTTTTGCGTAAAAGAGTGACAAAGATCCATCCATCCATCCTCACAAACTTTCACATCATCATCATCATCATCACGCCTGTATTCCCCGAAGGGGTAGGCAGAGGTGCACTGCAGTGCGCCCACACTTCGCCGATGTATTTTTGGTCCCAATGTAATAGGGGGCGAGCCTATTGCCATTATACCGGGCACATTCCCCCTCAATATGAGGGAGATTTGGGCCATAGTCCACCACGCTGGCCCAGTGCGGGTTGGTGAACTTCACACGCCTTTCTATAGACTGCAGGTTTCCTCACGATGTTTTCCTTCACCGTTCAGCAAGTGGTAATCATTGTTGAAAATGACATTCGCACATGAAAATTATCTCAGAGGGCCTGGGATTTGAACTTGCACCCTTACGTTCAAGGCGGGCGTTCTTGCCCGCGAGGCTACCACTGCATTAGCTACCACAACTTATATGTTATTCCGGTGGATAAACGATAATACTGTAAAGTTTCATCAAAATCCGTTGAGTAGTTTTTGCGTTAAAAGAGTCACAAACATGCATCCATCCTCACAAACTTTCACATCTATAATATTAGTAGGATAGCTGTTTTCGCTTGCATTTTGTGTTATACTTTTGTTTAGACAATCAGGTCCTTTCTCTAGTGGTTTAAGTGTAAGCAGTCGCCATGCCGGTGGTCGGCGGCAAATTTCGGAAATGATCTTTTCGGAATTTCTGGTTGTAAATGGGATCGCCCACAGTCCATTGTATGGTACCCCTATGGGCAGTTTTTAGTTTGTTTGTACTATTACAAGATATGCTTAGTTTGGGATCAAACGACGAGTATGTGTGGTGTCTCACGATATTTATTTTTTAAATTTCTCTCATGGGTTTAAAGCCCGTTTTTCCTATCTAATGTCAGGCGACCTCTGCCAATATGTTTTCGAACTAGTAAACTTTGCATTGAAATTAAACTATTTTACGGATTTTATCGCGTTTATTTACTATTTTATTTTCCCGACGTTTCGGCTGCTTTACAGCAACCATGGTCACGGGGGGACTGAGGTGTTAGACGTCCTGATGTCATAGTTAATAACTGGGTACCCTCATATTTAGTTGTTGTTTGCGGTCCGATCCACGCAGAAAGTGCTTACGGTGTCCTGAGGTCTTGCAATGGTACACTTGGTTTTGGATTTAATCATATTGATTACTGGATCCCAAGTTGGTGGTAGCACCCAGCCATCTTCCCTATTGAAATTAGGATGTTTTTTTTAAACGTGTTTTTTTGTTTTTTCTTGAAACGGGCTTCAATCAAAACTTACTTCAAGCCACCGAAGAAGATTAGTCAGTTTTTACCACCTGTCAAGTGTCACATTCCTCTACAGGATGCAGGGGTATACAAACTCGATTGTGAATGTGGGCTCTCTTACATAGGACAAACTATAAGATCAATTAAAACCCGCGTAAAAGAACATATAGCTGACGTGAAACACCGACGCTCCACGAAGTCTGCAATCTGTAATCATGTACAGGACCGCACCCGCCATTATATCAGATTTGATAAACCGCATATCCTCGCAAAAGAACACCGACTCCGACCAAGGATGATAGTAAACTTTGACTAATGAATGCATTCATGCACTTTCATAAAAATATAAATGACTGTGGAAGCAAAAGAGGTACATCAGGATCGTAACATGTGGCAACTGGTAGTCTCTGCCTACCCCTATGGGATACAGGCGTGACTATATGTTTGTCTTCTTCTTATTCTTAAGAGCTAGGCTCTTGTCGGTGGAGTTGTTTTCCATTCATTTCTGTTTTCTGCTTTCCTTTTTACCTCCTGGTATGTTTTGGCATTTATTTTTTCTTTTACTTGGTCGAAGTAGCTTCTCCTTGGTCTTCCTCTTCCTCTGCTGCCTTCCAACTTTCCCTCTATTATTTTCTTCATTAGTGCGTCATGTCTTATTAAATGTCCAATCATTCTCCCCCTTCTATTTTCTATGTGTCTCCCCTTTCTATATGTTTGTATGTAACTCTAATTAGTTCTTTATGAGATACGCTTTTCCTATAAGTAAATACAGTTTGTTTTGCAATTGGCAACAAAATAGTAAAAAATTGCAACTTGACGCGCTTAGGGCTTACATGGCTAATTATCCTCGTTATTAAATTCGTAATGTTAATAAATTCTTCGTAATTCGCTTTAAAAAGGAGTCAGTGATCTTATAAACAGCTTTAAGGCGCACAGAGCTTGAGGCAGAGTCGTTAGTTACTTCAGAAGTTTTAAAAGCGTTGTTTAACTTGAGGAGCTGCGTGACTTTACTTAATTCGATGGCCTATTTATAATGCCTATTTAAGCTCTGACCAGACTGAGGCTTCGAGACGTTTGTTACAAAATGAACCGTATTGACTCATCGAATAAGCTCATTATTTAATGAAATGTCATTGAAGACGTGATAGAGATTATCAGCGTGGTTGCGTGGATTTAAATTAAAACTATACTTATGTATATTTACACAGAACTCTTATTGGTATTGGTAAATAATGTGATGCACGCGTCTTAACACTTCATGCCCTAGTGCGCCCTGGATTTTTATAGATATTATATTATATTTGATAGACTTTTATAGATAAATAATACTAACCGACGCATTTTTCAGACACATAAAATTTGGACTAACACATTTTTTATTGCTTTTATGTTTCAAGTACCGTATATACCTACTTTCATATAATTTTAGTAAAAAACTGTTATTGTGACATTACGAACAGACACTCCAAATATATCTATTCATATAGATTTTGATTGTTTTGTTACAGGTGTACTGGGGTCAATCACTGTAACTTCGTGTTGTCAGAAGACTATCCGCCGTCCAAGCGCTGGTCTCCGGGGGCTGTTTATATCAAATACGCTTGTTTTGATGGTAAGTGATTTTACTATTAACTAACTAACTACAGCCCTTTTAACGTCCCACTGCTGGGCACGGGCCTCCCCTCAATGCGAGGGGGATTCAGACCATAGTCAACCACGCTGGCCCAGTGCGGGTTGGCAGACTTCACACATCGAGAACTAGTCAAGTTCCCTCAAACGTGCAGGTTTCCTCACGATGTTTTCCTTCACCGTTTCATAGCAAGTGGTAATCTCGGATGTAAATGAGATTCGCACATGAAACCCAGAGGTGCGAGCCGGGGTTTGAACCTGCACACTTTGGATTAAAAGATGTTAATTCGTTTGTAAGGGTTATCACCGCAACTACTGAGCCTATTCTGAATATACTGCCGCTATAATAAACATTCGTTTAACAAAAGTTACAGTCACTAGTTTTGTATGAGGCAATGATATTCTAGTAACTAGAATATCATTGATAGGAGGAATGAGGATAGGAGGATAATATAAGGAAAGATATGTAGTGAGTAAGTTGCGTGAGTACCTACAGATTTTTTTAAACTTATTATGGTTTCTTATGCTGTTTTAGGGTATGTTTTAAAATGGCAATTAAATTAATTAAGCCACATGTAGGCAGCTTCAAAAACTAATAATAATAATATTGATGCGGCAATCATTGTACCGATAGTCGTTTCCGCTCATGGCTTATTAGCCAAGAACCTCGACAAACACCTAAAGAGGCTCGCGTTAGGCGGCTGAATCAAGGGACAGATTCAGAAGGCGGTACTTCTGGAGACGGCGCGCATTGTGAGGAAGTTCCTCTCTCTGGAGCCCTAACCACTGGTAACTAGGGCCCTGTTCCAGATGCCGATTTGGAACTGTTTTTTTTTATATTTTAAATGTTTTTTTTTAATATTTATATTTAAATATGTAATTTGTAAGAAAAATGAAAAATAAAGGGAAAATAATACATCAAGAATGAAAAAAAACCTTAGAACAAACAGATCGAATGGATTTTTTAGTCATTTTAATAGTTTGACATAAGAATAATCAAACATTGTCCAGACGGGACAGACGAAGTCAATTTAAATACAATTTTCTATCTATTAATTAAAACACCTCCCGTTATTTTGACATGTCATTAGATAAGTCATTTAGATGAAGTGCCTTTAATTCATTAGATAACTATTAAAGGATATTAATTAACTCGGTGCGTTCGGGTGGGCCATTCGGGCCATTCAGGCCAATGTCGCTGTGCCGTGTGAAATTGATTTATCAAATGGCCAGATGTGTTGACGTCACGCCTATCAAAGTAAAACTGCCATATGTGATGCGCATCTGGGTTTATATTAACTTATTTTGGCCCAGTGATGTCGATAAGGGCGATTTTGGCATGGACTTGTAAACTATTGTTTACTGGAGACATAGATAGGCACCAAATCAAAATAAATCGAATTTAAGTCAATTTTACGACCATATTTTGTACATACATCCAATGTACAGTCGCAAACTGCATCGAAAATAATAATATATATACAGGGTGTATCAGAAGTTCGAAATAATACTTTGGGGGCATATACGGTATCCATATGTAATGTAATGTAATGAAGACAGATTATACCTAACTATCATAGTTTCTGAGTTATGGACCTTTGAATATTTGTCACAGATATCATGTTCTGGCCTTTGGGTATACCCATAACCGCAGTGTAAACAATACTAATGAGGGAAGACTACCAATATTCACAAAACAGGACATGCAAATTTTACATAGGACTCGAGATTTTACGTGTTATAGAAATTGACGAAGAAAAAAAGTTGAAAAAACATGTTGAAATAAAACTATTTTACGGATTCTATCAAAAAACGGATGATGAAACTCTATCATGGAGAGTGTTCCGAGGAATTGTTCGGTATTATACCTGCCGCTGAATTCCACCATCGCACGGCTTGCCACAGACTGCATTACCATCCTCACCATCTGGATGAATGGCGTTCCAGTACAGTGCGATTGACCAGGAATTTTCTCCCTCGCACCACCAAACTGTGGAATGAACTTCCTGCAGCGGTGTTCTCGGACCGATGCGACAAAGGTATCTTCAAGAAACGAGCCTACTCATTCCTTAAAGGCCGGCAACGCACTTGCGATGCCCCTGGTGTTGCAGGTGTCCATGGGCGGCGTTGATCACTTACCATCAGGTGAAACGTATGCTCGTTTGCATCCCTATCTCATAAAAAAAAAATGAAAAAATAAGAAATATTTTGGGAATAGGCCCAATCATGTAGGATTCGCTAACAAACATAAAAAAAAACTTATTTGTCGAACTGAAAATCTCTTATTTTTTTCGAGGTTAGTTAAAAATATGATTAATTCATATTCAATTCGTTTTTATTTATTTTTGGTACATTTTAAATATAGCAAAAAACTTGCGTGATATAACGATTGCGACTCTACAATTATGTGACCATAAACTTATTGTCAGTAGAGCTCACCCCCTTGGGAATACGCGTGTTTGATTCCCATTGTATCGAGCAACCAATATTTCTAGACCTCTAGTTTTGAGACTCTCCTTGTCAATTACATCCAGATTAAGTTGATGTGGGAGGGTCTCGGTAGGTCATGTGATACAAGTCCAATGTGTTTGCCATACCATTGACACATTTTACCCCAAAATGTAGAGTATCCCAGTTGGGGTGTAGGTAATGGAGTAAGGCAACAAGCAGTTAGTCGCCACGTGGATGTGATTTCTGTGAAATGAACAATTTATGGCGTTCTGTAGAGTCATTGTAGCGGAAACGATTCTACTTTATTGTGGTGTGGATAATATCGCAGTTATAATTCGTTGTCAGCATGTTTGACGATCACTTGGTGTAGTTGTTTGAATCGTCTGGTTTCCGCCAGTGACAATTTTCAAAATTTCCGGCATTTTCGGAATTGGCCATGGTCTGGGTATACCTCCTTTTTTTAAATATATTTTTTTATTTATCCAATATACATATTGGATACAGAGTTTGCTATTAAGGTAACTACAAAAAGCAGGCTTAGGTTTGTCTGGATACTAATAAGGGACTAAGGTATAACTTGGGATCTCCCCCAATCCATACAAGCTTTGCTTAGTTTGGGGTCATACAGTAAGTATGCGTTGGCTGGCGATATTTATATTGCAATGTAGGTCATGTAAAGCAGATACAAAGCGTTTTAAATGTTATTAGTTCATCTATCATTATAGGTAATTTTTTGCAAGCTTCGCATAGTCGTTTGGGGTTGCCAGCGTATAAAATAGCCATAAATTATGTCACACAATGATTTCATTATCATAAGTGATGGAGCCATTTCTGTTATTGCTATTATTGCTTATTTTATGGTGGTCAATCGTTTTCATACATATTTCATGTTATTGCGTGTATAAATGATATTATTGTTATATTACATTATTTATGTACGTATTTATTTACAAAATGGACGAAACAAAGTATCCAAGTGTCCGTTTGGCTCTTAAACGAAGTCAAATAAAGTATTAAGCATGGGATTTAACATCATAATAAAATGTATAAATAATTTCAACTTTACAACCAAAGACTGATAGATTAATTGACTAAATAAAGATTCTTTACCTTAGTTCTATAATTATTTTTGGTCCTACTTGATTTAAAGAAAAATAAGCAAATAAGATTAATGTTTAGGTAGATTTATTTCTACATTCCAACATTACAATTCAATATAGATCAGAACTTGGAGTTTACAATGAATATAAAATACATGCATAGCTATTTTTTAGGGTTCCGCACCCAAAGGGTAAAACGGGAACCCTATTACTGAGACTTCGCTGTCCGTCCGTCCGTCTGTCACCAGGCTGTCTCATGAACCGTGGTAGTTAGAGAGTTGACATTTTCACAGATGATGTATTTCTGTTGCCGCTATAACAACAAATACTAAAAAACAGAATAAAATAAATATTTTTGGGGGCTCTCATACAAGAAAAGTGATTTTTTTGCTGTTTTTGTAGACAATGGTACGGAACCCTCCGCGCGCGAGTCCGACTCGCACTTGGCCGGTTTTGTAAATCAAGGCAAAAAAAAACACTTGGATTGGCAAATTTTCTTTAGCGAAACGGATCCCGTGCACGTGCGCTTAGGACTGTGCAGTGTGCTCAGATGCACAGAGGGCCGAGCTTGATCGGCAGCACAATGCTTCTAATCCCAACCCTTAGTATTTTTTGTATCACGTGTTCGGGAATCAATGAACTAGTTTTTTTGCTAAATTTCTGATTTATTGTTAAAAATTGCGTTTTTTTTTTCTAGTCTACAAAAAAGTTGTTTCGGTTAAATGTAATAGTTTTTTTTTGTTATATATTTGGTTTATATTTTGGTTTGATTGTTGAGATTGTACACTTGGGGATATTAAACACGCGCAGAGTAAAGTCCCGGGGGTGTCAAGAGGCGCGCTGCAAAATATTTGCCAATATTATAACGATCTGTAATAGCTCATAGAAAAGCTCATTCTACAACGAAATTTTACCGAGAACGCCAGGGAAGTATTTTCCCACAGAAATGCAATCTTTATGTATGTTGATACAGAGTTAGTTTTGATATTGGCAAAAATGTTGTAGCGTGTGCCCCTATGTGCCCCGGGTCCTATTTATACAAATGTGAAAAAATAATTTAATTATGATTTAGCCGATTTAGCAGTGGTAGCCGAGTGGTAGAACGCACGCCTTGCAATCAAAGTGTGCAGGTTCAAACCCCGGCTCGCACCTCTGGGATTTGCAAATCTCATTTTCATCCGAGATTATCACTTGCTATGAAACGGTGGAGGAAAACATCGTGAGGAAACCTGCACGTCTGAGGGAACTTGTCTAGTTCTCGATAAATGTGCCAAGTCTGCCAACCCGCACTGGGCCAGCGTGGTGGACTATGGCCTGAATCCCCCTCGCATAGAGGGGATGCCGTGCCCAGTGGGACGTTAAAAGGGCTGTAGTAGTAGTAGTAGTATGATTTCACATTTCGAATATGTCTAGAAAAAAATAACAGTTTTTTAAGTTAGTTTTGTAAGTACGTATCTCTATCTACTAATAATTTTTGCCATATGTAGAGATTTGATTTCAATCTACATCAATATATGTATTATAATCATCATTACTGAAAATTACATCCGAAAATCCCAGAAGTGAAAACCCGAGACTTAACTTGCACCCCTTACGTTTAAGGCTTTAAGTCAAAGTCAAAGTCATATCGCATTTCTTCTTATAAGTACTTACTATACTTTTAATTGAGTTTTCTCTCAAGATAATTAAAATGTACTCATTATTATAGTAATTAATAAAGCGACGCAGTTGGATTATTTCGTTCCGTGATAGTTTCACAAGTAAATTATTCCGTCCGTCATCTGCCACTTACACTCAATTTAATTATACGAAACAAAAAATAGGAGAGGCAGGAAACATGACTCCATATTCTTGTATTTATTTTTAGAGTTCCGTACCCAAAGGGTAAAACGGGAACCCTATTACTGAGACTTCGCTGTCCGTCCGTCCGTCCGTCTGTCACCAGGCTGTATCTCATGAACCGTGATAGATAGAGAGTTGAAATTTTTACAAATGATGTATTTCTGTTGCCGCTATAACAACAACAGAATACAATGAATATTTAAGGGGGCTCCCATACAACAGACGTGATTTTTTTGCCGTTTTTATAGATACGCACTTGGCCGGTTTTTATATCAAGGGCTGAAAGGCTGTTTAACTTAAGCGACAACTTTGGGCGATATAAACCTATATACATATTTGGAATCAGCTAATTTTTCTGCGTCGAATGAGTTTGCTCTCCTGTAAAGGTAAAAAAATATCGCTTAAGTCAAATAGCCTTTCACCCCTCCATATTCAATTCAGTCACGCAATCGGAGTTTAAAACTAGGCGCACACTAGGCAGCCATGGCTGCGCAGCCAGGCTGCGGCAGCCAGAATATTTGTGCAGCCAGTTATAGCAGCCTATCCACGACTATTCAAGATCCTCTGTATCGAAAGTCATTGTTTTTTAAGTTTGAACCCAAAATACGTCTGGCTGCTACAACTAGTGCGCGGAGACGGACGGCAGCCACATACGTTCACCTACACACGGTATGGCTGCGCGCAGCCAGCTGTTTGCCGTGCAAACAGGCGCGTTTTATTGGCTGCCGCAGCCGAGATTTCGTGGCTGCCTAGTGCGCGGGCTCCCATACAACGTCATATGTTCGATTGGCTGCTGCAGCCTGGCTGTCTAGTGCGCGCCTAGCCTAAGCAATAGAATGTCATTTGTTCTGTTTAAATTCGGTGATTCTAAATGTTGAAGGATCAAAATGACAACTTTTGTATTCATGTATTCAAGTCCTAGATAGGTATTTGTTATCGATAAGCTATGGAGCCATAAATTTGATTGGAATTGGATAAACATATCAACAGTAAGCAAATGTACTCAAGCGCCATTTTGGTAACTCTGCATGAAACCCAGCTCAAAGGACGGAGAAAAATTCGCTAATTCCAAAACTCAATATCGCACAACATGGCGCTTGACGTTAGCCGCCTCTGCTAATTTACCCTTAATCAAATCTCTATGGTTTCTAGTGAATTTGACCATATATGTCGATCCTGTGTGTGATCCTGTGCGCAATGCGTATGCGCAAAATTTCATAAGGGTAATCTCTGTGTCCAATTTTATGTCCACTTTTATCGGAGCTCAAATCGGCTTTTCAAAATTAATCCAATTCGATATAGACTGATCCCCTTGACTGATTAACGATCGATTGTGATGATAACGTATCTTCTAAATGACTAAAATTGTGACAAGACAAGATGTGAGATAATGCCAATTTTGTCTCTTTCTTTCGTATGAATTACGACAATGAGCTAACGATTATGTGCGACATAACCCGTATCAAAAGTCTAATATTGGCCCACATGTACTGTGTGGATTTGAAAGAATAATAAAGTGGATTGATAAAAAAAAGTTTTTTTTTTTAATTTAGTCCATATCCTGTCATGTTGACAGATCTCTTTATTAGGGAGCCACCGTGTATAAGACATCGGCGTGGTTAATTTCTAACACATCTCTTTACATTCCACCGACGCCGATTTCCAAATAGGTAATCCCGAATGTACAACAAAATTTAAATGAATCAGGTTGGATTCACCCGCCATCTTTATCACTGTCATCACTCAGTTTTATTTATAATGTGTATTTATTGAATTTGTCCTTGCTATTAGTTACTCGATATTGGCATAAATACCCGCTGAGCGCAGGTGCAGCCATTTCTCATCTTATCAAGAACGTAAGGGGTGCAAGTTCAAATCCCAGGCCTGCACCTCTAATTAATAATTTTCATGTGCGAATGTCATTTTCAACAATGATTACCACTTGCTGAACGGTGAAGGAAAACATCGTGAGGAGACCTGCACGTCTGTAGAAAGGCGTGTGAAGTTCACCAACCCGCACTGGGCCAGCGTGGTGGACTATGGCCCAAATCTCCCTCGTATTGAGGGGGAATGTGCCCGGTATAATGGCAATAGGCTCGCCCCCTATTACATTGGGACCAAAATACATCGGCGAAGTGTGGGTGCACTACAGTGGTGCACCTCAGCCTACCCCTTCGGGGAATACAGGCGTGATGATGTATTTATTTATGATGATGTATTTTATATTTAATTAAATTTCATAATTTCACTCATTTCGTAAAAAAGAAGAAGATGGTCCAAGTATTATGTTTAATTGTAACTTTAACTATAATTTGCGTAGTCTTGTGGTAGTATTGCCAAGAAAATTAGCGTTTATGACCCAAGTTCCAAAGTGAATTACTGTAGTTTTAGAACTAAACGTTAAACTAATTAGAATAATGATACGAAAAGATTATTGTTAATAGATCATTATACCTATTAAATAAGGTATAGGGTATATATAGTACATAAATATCTATGAAATTTTTCATGAAAATGACTTTTATATTTTACTAGCTCTAATCGGCGTTTCAATGCCACTGAAAGAAATTTAATTTTACGAATATAGTTTATATAGTTGTGTGTGTTAGTTCATAGTGATAGTGTAGGAAGAGGGCGCCTGAGAAAGACCTTTCACGACCAGATCAACGGTCTGTACTGGAAAGGACTAGTCCGTAGCACCCTCAGCCGACGGAAAATCATGATAAGATGTATGTCTGTAGATGAAGGTATGTCCGGATCGTAGCATGTGAATAACGGTAATCTCTGCCTACCCTCGTTGGATACAGGCGAGAGTATATGTATGTAGTTTATATAGATTTTTCAGCCCAGTAATCTTGGCGGTTGATACTTAGCACTGTGTAAGATCAGCATAGCGTGCAAAGTTCTTGGCACTTAACAACGAATTAGGTTCGCCTTCCGATATACTATTTCCTTTCTTTTATTTCAAATAACAATAACACATAGACCATTGTCATGTTTCATTTATCATGTTCAAAGTAATAGGAAATAAATGTATTGTAGATAATTTATCAAAAGGATGACCTTTTGCCGACATTAATGCTTTTATTATAAGCAGTGGCATTCCCGCCTTAAACTCAAGGGGCGAAGGTTCAAACCCCGGGCTTTCATCGGTTTTCGGATGTCAAGTACCTACAATGTAATTTTCAATAATGTTTACATCAAATTAAATTATTTATTAGGGACAACAAACAACGGTACATACGAGTTACAATGAAGCATTACAGTAAGTTATACTGACACAGTACAGTCCACGACATTGTCCACGGATTAATTATGCAAAGTTGTCGCAATAGCAAAATGGCAAACGTCGCGTCGTGAGGAAACCGGCAAAATAATAAAAAGGCGTGTGAAGTTCGCCAACCCGCATTGAGCGAGCGTGGTGGACTACGACTGATATAATAACGTTAAAATATGAGTTAGCTTTTACCACTAAAAAGGAATTTATGATCAACTTACAGTGGCATCGTAAAAGACATTTGTGAATAGTTTAAAGTTGCTATAAACTTGAGTCCCACCCTAAACATAAATCTCAGTATATTTTGTTCCATTTATAAGCCTTTTAGATCTAATGCTCAATAGAGATGATTCGTCAGATATAAAGCCTCTTTTCTCTATCATAATAGAGTCTAGACACGTGACAGTTTAGTCTGGGGATAAGCTGCGTAGGCTTGGGTATTGGGACCTTAAGAACGGTCGTATATTTTTATGTTTTGAGAATGTATATAGCCTCATTAACTTTATATCGTATAATTGTTAATTAAGCAAAACACATACAAAAATGTATATCCTTATTGGAAAAAAGTAACCAAGGAGTTTTTCGCTTATTCTTCTCCATAGGAAATGCATTCCGAATAGGTGGTAGAGATACTACTATTATTATTTATTTTTTAATGACGATTTATAAGTGCCTGTATTGGTTTACAGGCATAGAAAAACTCTGATTTGATAAACAGCAAACAAATGATTGATAGGTAGATAGGTAGAGTCATAAAGGTTTTTATTGACGGTATTTTAAATTAGCTGAGCCCGCGAGTTCGGACGCGCAGAACTTAGGTACTCGGAACAAATGGGTTTTCATTTCGTGAAATATCAGCTGTCTGCCAGTGAAAGTTCCGTAAAAATCGGCTTAGCCCTTTGGATGTATACTTTAATGAAACAGGCAAAGATTTAAAAAATTGCGTTCTCGTTAGCTCGGTCTCGGTAGCGTAAATTATATTTTCATAATGGTAAAAAGCTTGTATTTTGCCAAACAGACTCTACAATTTTATTTATTTGTATAGAAGTATATCTATATAAGTTCAGTCCCATTAAAAACACGCACTAATTCCAACTTACTCGGTTTCAAAGTTGTAAATCAAAGTTTATGTTCCGTAACAATGCCTAGTCCTGTTTATTTCATTAAAGTTCCGTGTAAATGTGGCATGCAGTGAGTTCCGAGGACTAATACACTGAGTTCAAGTAGAGTTATGTTAATAGTAAAGCACTCTGCAATGCGCATTCTCTATCTTCCAGTAGTTGCATCACGTGCGGCAAGACCAATGTCACGGAATATGTTAATTTCATCTCTGTCTCTCGTATGAAATAAGACAGAGAGTACGCGACCGCATCTGTTTTGTTAACCTTTATAGTAATTGCAATGGGTCGGTCATTAATTAACACTAGCACTTTTCAGAGCAAACAATTGCAATTGCAAGGTTGTTCCAAGTAAAAATATTTTCGGAAAACAATCCGCTAAGGGGAGGAATTGGGAGGCAAAAATCGTAAAATTAAAAAAAAAATGCTTACAAAGACCTTTTACTTACAATGAGTTTCGAGTTACTCACATCAATAAAAGGTGTCTTTTATATATAAAAAGTCCACCGATACGATAATGAAAACAAACAGTACATAAAAATGGAATTCCAACATGTAAGGTCACCCCACTGGGTACGATGGTAAGGCGACAAGGTTCAAGGGCGCGCTGTCACTGGGCGGGCGGCGCGGCATTAGGCGGGCGGTGAACTGCGATCACATTGTACGCTTCTCAATTAATCTTTGACGTTTGTCTTCCTTTGACTTCAACATTCACGAAGCGAGTAAATTAACTTGACCTTTTTGAAAATGTACTCTGTGCTTTAACTAAATTTAGTTGATAAATGTGCTTCGTCTGCAAGATAATACAGTTCATTTTTGACTGTAAAATAGTTGAATGCGCTTGTTGACGCGCCTATTTGCGTGGGGCTTCATGCTAAACGGTATGTCAAGGTATGTGCTTCTATTATAAGAATGTCTTCATGTTCGAATTGCAAAATGATTGAGTTTTTCAAATGTCGTTGGTACTGACTTTGTTGGCTCCAAAGTCAAGTAAATTGTGTTTTCAACTTTCTCATAATCATGATATCTGAGCGAGACAGCAATATTTTTTATGTCATTGAGCCCTCTCACATTGACGTAGTCAGAAATCAGGCTTATGGATGGATAAATAGATTTGAACACATTTTAATGGCAATAGGCTCGCCCCCTATTACATTGGAACCAAAATACATCGGCGAAGTGTGGGCGCACTACTGTGCACCTCTGCCTACCCCTTCGGGGAATACAGGCGTGATGATGATGTATTTGATGTATATTTTAATAGAATCCGTTTATGATGTATATGAGATTTAAGTCCTATTATGTTTTAGTTAATAGCTTAGTTGTTGAATAATAATAGAATATCTTGTTTTATTAAGATTCATTGCCGTCCTAAATGTTTCCGGTATTAGGACTCAGGTTCACGGTCGCACGTGACTGGGCGGGCGGCGAAAGAACATCCCAATACTACCTATTTAGTTATGCTTACCCTAAATAAAACAGAATTCTTCATTTTTTATTTCATTTTCGATAATTTTTCACTCAAGTTCTTCGCTTGTTATATCGAGGACGAAAGGCTATTTTTTGAATAAAGCGACACTTTTGGAATATTTGACATATTTGGAATCAGATATTTTTTCTGAGTCGAATGAGTATGCTCTCCTGTATCCTCCTGTACCCTCCTGATCTACTTAGGTAAATCTGCGTAGAAATAAGTCGAAACTTTTTAGATAATCAAACTATGCTTAGATATTTAGACGCCCATATATTTATTATCAGTAGCGCAGTGAAACAGTTTTGTAAATGCTATTTAGGTTGAAATAAAACTATTTTACGGATTCTATCGCGTTTATTTACTATTTTATTTTCCCGTTTGCGTGGATCGGACCGCAAACAACAACTAAATATGAGGGTATCTACCCAGTTATTAACTATGACATCAGGACGTCTAACACCTCAGTCCCCCCGTGACCATGGTTAAATAAAGCCGATAGAATCCGTAAAATAGTTTAATTTCAATGTATACTATTCGCGTAAATATAAGAAAACAATATGCTATTTAGGTTGTTTGTCGAAGGATTGAAACTTTCAATTACTACTTATTAACATTTCTTACCTTATATGACTACTTTACGTTTGCATGTCCATAACCTGTAGAGAACTCCCAGACACGACGCCGGCGAGGCGGACCTGTGGAATGAACCGAACATTAAATTACGTATTACGTTAAAACTACGTGCTTCTACGTTAATCTACTACGTTATACATACTTAGGCCTTCCACACATAGGAGCGTTGCAGATACTAAAACGAACAGGGCCCCAAGTCTGCTAGCACTTTCGTCGTGGAGTTGCTATGAATCCATTTTTTAAAGTATACAAATTTCATCTTGTATTAATGGTAACTAGGATATGACTAGTTAAATTGCATCAAGGTAACAATATCTAACGTCTACACTGCTCATATTCTATACTCCATTTGTTAAAACATTAGAAATAAGAGGCTCGTAGCAGCAGGAGTGCAAAACATATTATTTCAAAAACAAAACAATAACTATGGAAAAACATTAAAAAATAACAACGAAATTACTAAAATTCGGTAATAACAACAAACAAGGCGTAGCATTCTGAAATATTCACATGTGAATGACAATCATAGAACATTGTTTACGTCAATTTGACTGCCAACATAAACCGGCAAAATAAGAAAGATGCTGTTGTCACAACGGATGAAGGGATTAGGTAACATTTTAGATTTGGTAGGATTAGGAAACGAAAAACGTTCCCGGTGTTATTCATCCCTGCTTATTTAGGTTTTTTGTATCGACACTTATTTTAAATTGAAAAAAAAAATCTAAATGAAAGCCACTTAATTAAATAAGATAAATAGTGTAAATGATTAGTTACAGTGAGACTGCTGGTTTAAAATATGTCATAAAAAATATTTTATGACATAAATTCAATGTTTATGCTTATTGACACAGAGTCCGTTTTGGTATTGGCTAAAGATTCGACGCGTGACTTTTGACGCCCCAGTGTGCTTAAGTTTGACTTTAAGAACCCTTGGGCGATTCAAAACGTGGAGCGAACAGCTTGTGGGGCGAAACACCCCAGTGCCCATTATGATGACATGTCATTACTCCTTTGTTTTAAGAGCCGTTTTAGATTGGCATTATTTCGTTTGCATCGACAAAGTGACATATCCTTTGGTGTTGGGCTGAAGCCTGTTTTCATCGACACTAGGTGACCCCTTTCACGTAATGCCTGAATATACTAAATACACTGCAACTGACAGTTACTTCAAGTTAAGTTACTCCTAGGGTGAGTGAAAAGGGGTATTAGGTATCAAGTATAGGCGACTTCTAGTGTTAGTGACAATAGGTTTTAGGCATAAGATTTGGCATTTAGTTAGGTCTAGACTTAGTATAATAGAGCTTAAGTATTTGTGTCACCAATCATGACTTAAGTCGAATTCTCGGCGATAAGTATAGTCTTGTCTGTCTAAAGTTTATAGCGCTATTCATTTGTTTTATAGCAGCTGGTCACGAAATGGCCTTGTAGACGACTATCGGGAGGACTAACAAAAACAGTTTTATGGGGAATTATAGTGCCACCATAGGGATGGTATTTTGACGGAAATAGTGGGGTGTATAAATCTTTCTATAAAGGTCGCAACAAAATATTTTCCTCGGTTGATCAGTAAACGAAAGCTTTTGAAAATATTCTTAACATGATAATCCTTAATAAAGAATGAACCCACGATGACCGCGTGGAATTTAGGAAACAAAAGTATTTTTTTTCCCATCGTGTAAGTCCCATAAAAATAGGACCCACCGTTTCGGAAATTACAAATAAAAAATGTACCGTAACTATAATATATTTTCTCATATCTAGTTGAAAGATATTCTTTGACATTACCACCAACCTCCTGGCCTTGTGATTTCTGAGTTCGATTCTTGATTCGTATCATTTAAATTATTTGTAACCTTAAAATTTCCAATTCTAGATACACTCACGACCCACTATTGCAACCGCGAGGTCCGGATAGCGGAGTGGGGAGATGACAGCGAGGGGTACATCCGGACACCGGGATATCCCCACTACTATGTTGGTGACGAGTGCCGCTGGCGACTTAGGGTTAACCCCGAACAACGGGTTAGGGTTACCCTCCTTGATGTTAACTTAAGAGGTAAGTCGTTCGCATCTGTTAGACTGAAATGACTATTAACCACTGGGGTTTCTAAATGTAATAACCCTATAAAAAATAATCGGTATTGGTAAGTATAGGCATCGGGAACTTATACAATTTTATTTATTAGAAAGAAAGTAGTTTCAGGGGCTTCGTGTTATGTAAGTTATCAACATATTTAAAATCATATTGATTCCAAATCAACTATGTAAAAAAAAATTTTTACATTTGGGTAGGTATTGGTCAAACCTTTTTATAAATTTGGAGTTATGTATTTGTCTCATAAAATCTTCTGGTTGTACAGGTATAGGGCCCTTTGATAGTCGTTGCACAGACCACGTGTCGATCCAGAACTTGAAGGGGGAGGTTCTGGTGTCTTCATGCGAGGAGTTGGACCTGCCTTTTCGCCTGACGTCAGTTACGGACGCGGTTGACGTGGTGGTCGCGGGAAGGTCTAAGGGCGCCTACCCCAAGAGGGGGGTACTCTTGCATTATAAAAGTAAGACTTATTTTATACGTGTACCTTCCAAAATCGCTTACAAGTTAAAATAATATAATTTTAAAATGATACTAGTAACGCCATCTATTGTTCAATACTAACATCACAAGCTTGATAATAATAGCTCCATCTAGTAATACATGCAGAACTGCTGCCATCTATCGTCCAACTGGTATTTTACTCATACTAATTACAGAAGAGCGACATCTATTAGATTTTTGAAAAAAAATCCCGTCTTTTTAACTACGCAGGTACATTATCGCTCAAAAAACTGCACTTAGTATAAATTTACGGTCTTGACAACTAAACTGACAACCTAAAGTTTTATTAGATTAGTAATGTAACAAAAAATAAATATAACATTATTTTAACAGGTATAGGCTGTGTAACTTTACCAGCGCCATCTAGCGGATACTTGGTGTACCGCAACGAGAACGTAGCACACTACATGTGCGACTCGAACTTTGTTTTTGTCGACACGCGACAGAGGGCGCGCTTGCTGTGGTGCTACGACGACAACAGATGGAACGACACAGTACCTGTGTGTGTTGGTAAGTTTACGTTTTATAACCCGACGCACACTGGAGCGACAAAACGCCAATTCAAAAACGGACTCTGTGTCAATGTATATAAAGATTAAATTTCTGTGGTAAAAGCCACGCGTCGGACCGCTGCACGGTGTTAACGTCATTTAGTTGAAGAATGAAATTTTTCTTCGATTCAATACAGTTCGTTTTGGTATGACAAAAAATTCGACGTGATTTGACGCCCCAGTGTGCGTGGGGCTTGTAATTACAATTTTGTCGTCAGTAGGTAGGTATTATTGTAATAATATTATTTTTAGTTGGTATCAAAGGCTAGTCTACATACAAAGTTCAGTCTTAGGTAAGATAAGTATTTTTTTTTTTCTTGGTGTTCCAAGCGGGAGGTAATTTAATTACAAAATTGTATTTCGCAACGTGTGAATTTATTATATTCATCTCGGACCAACCCTTCTCTTATAATCTCGACCTTTATACATTATTTAATGAATTCACTAGTTTCAAATTTCAACTAATCCATGTAAAATTCTAGATAGAAAGTCTCATAAGTAGATTAGTTTTCCGTAGTAGATATAGCATGCCCTAGTAATAAATATAAGTTTAGGTAACCCATAGCAAGAAAATGGGCTATAACTCAACTCGAAAGAACTTCCTATGGCCTTCGTAATCTCGCCATAAACCAGTGAGCCCATAAAATATCATAGCGTCTCGCAAAACTTGTCGATAACAATAAACGCTCCCCATAAAAACTTCTTTCAAAGCATTTTGAAAATGCTTTCCATGGGGGAGAGGTGCACATGCGCGATACCTTTATTATGCATCACTATCACACTACTACCGAGTCTTATAAAAGAGCGAGATAGCACATTTCATGTCAGCTACCACTCTATTATTCACAATTCGTGTATTCATCACGGTTCTTGACTCTAAATCTTGTGCGGTAGAGTTTAATTTTCATTGGTAGGTTTTTCCATTATTTTCACCGCCAACTAAAGGGCTCTAGCATCGGCTTCAGCTGTGCGCTGGTAAATAATTCCGCTTTCGGTCGCCGGAGAGCAGACGTGCGCGTTCCAAATATAAAAATTTGAATTTCTCTCGTGGTCGAAGGAAACACGTGTTTTCTGAAGTGAGTTCCACTTTATATATTTATTCTGTGTTTTAAAGTAATTATAAGTATTTTATTGCAATGTTATCGACGCGTTATAAGATTTGATATTTTGTCGCGACTTTCTTGTGGAGTTTTCTTTTCAGCGTGGTGGCAGTGACCTCGTGGTAAATTCGCGTGGGGGTTTGTTTGGTTAGGCGAAAATGTGGCTTAAGTATTATTATTCATGCAAATATGATAAGAGTCTACATCTACCTGATGTTTCCAAATAACATTTTACTGAACAGAACAGAATTAACTTTTTTATTGTACTTCAGTTATAAAAGAAAGTATATTTTTTTCAGATTTAATTTTGTTGATACATACATTTTTAATAATCAAGTTAATAGTTAGAGTAGGTACATAGGTATCTCTTTGAAATATTTGTTGGGCTGCTAGTTTGGAATTTAACTTTTTTAATAATCTTACGTAGGTAGTTACTAGGTACCTATTGTGATACATATAGATATGGTAACAAAATGTTTTTTTTTTTAATATACAGTGTTTAATAATTAAAAATACGATCGCATTGTCTATCAGCTTCTTAAAAAAAACATAATGTATAAATAACGTTGAGGAAAATCAAGTAATTATCAATGAGTTAGTAACCAGGGTTTACCTTATGTTAGAGTAGGTAGAGACTTTATAAATAATAATAATATCTCCAGACTACACATACTCATCGTATGACCCAAACTAAGTAAATGTTTGTACTTTGGGTACCATACAATGGACTGGGGGCGATCTCAATCACACGCAGACCAGTGCAAATACCGAAAACGACATTTTTGAAAGATGCCGCTTGGGGAAATCGAACCTGCAACAATCTACGTCCCATAGAACGTTGTTTAAACGTAGAACTTAGTTTTTTATAGTCCTCTGGCACGTGAGTCTAGTTAATTTATTCGCGAAACAGCCTCGTTGGACATTGTCTACGTGGTAAATAGCAATTACGAGTTTTTTTGTGTCGGTTCGAATGTGGAACGGCACGCAGCCGACCGCGTATATAATATGAATCAGATTTATAACAAGCCAACAACCCCTCGTCAAGTATAGTACTAGCTTTTACCTGCGACTCCCATTATTCAATATCGTTATAAATTATTGATAATAAATAATAATACATCATCACGCCTGTATTCCCCGAAGGGGTAGGCAGAGGTGCACTGTAGTGCGCCCACTCTTCGCCGATGTATTTTTGGTCCCAATGTAATAGGGGGCAAGCCTATTGCCATTATACCGGGCACATTCTCCCTCAATACGAGGGAGATTTTTGGGCTATAGTTCACCACGCTGGCCCAGTGCGGGTTGGTGAACTTCACACGCCTTTCTATAGACGTGCAGGTTTCCTCACGATGTTTTCCTTCACCGTTTCATAGCTAGTGGTAATCTCGTAATGAAAATGAGTTTCGCACATAAACCCAGAGGTGCGAGCCGGGGTTTGAACCTGCACACTTTGATTTGCAAGGCGTGCGTTCGACCACTCGGCTACCACTGCTGAAATTATTGCTTATATGTTATTCTGATTTATATACAGTAATACTGTAAAGTTTCATCAAAATCTGTTCAGTGGAAAACATCGTAAGGAAACTTGCACGTCTGAGGGAACTTGACCAGTTCTCGATAGATGTGTGAAGTCTGCCAACCCGCACTGGGCCAGCGTGGTGGACTATGGCCCGAATCCCTCTCGCATTGAGGGGAGGCCCGTGCCTAGCAGTGGTACGTTAAAAGGGCTGTAGTTGTAGTTTTTGCTTGAAAGAGTAACAAACATCCTTCCATCGTCGCAAACTTTCACATTTATAACATAAGAAGGATTAATAGGATGAAATCATTTTATGAATGACAGAATTTCGATACCTACCTAATATTTTTTTCAATAAAAAAATGAAAACAATAAATTATTTCTATGCTTTGTCATACGTAGGCATGGTCAGTTAGGTCGCTTGAATCTTCTTATCTTGAGTTAAAAGGGTGTTTAAAATTTTTTTTTTAACAAAAACCAAAAACCGACTTCAAAAACCTAGGTGCACTAAAAAGCTAAAAATAACCTTATAATTAATTACATTTGGAGTAGGTGCCAATCTACGTCTACTACTACTAGGCAAATACACACAAGAATTGGCACCGAAAAAAAAAAAACAATCAAATTGAGAACCTCCTCCTTTTGGAAGTCAGTTAAAAAGTAATAGCTGATTGTAGATCTGTGTTTCGCCAAATTTTAAGGGAAAATGTACTTTGTCTATGAGTTCGTACAGTTCGTTTCGATATTGCCAAAAAAAAGGTTGCGTGCGTTTAGACGCGACTCTATCCACGCTCACGCGCCGCTACGCAATCATTAACTTTAAAACGCTGGAAGTTTTCCAAAAGACGAAAAATATATCTCGTACCTAATCTTTTTTCTATTTCAATCTTTATTGCTTTTTGGATGGGTTCCCTCGTATGTCGCTTTTTTAGAACGACCAAATGTTAATTTCATATATTATGTAGAGTTAAATGTGAATTGAATTTTGTGAGAGTTTCATTATTTTTTATGAAATCTTCTCCATGTTCTAAGCGCCTAGTATTTAAGGTATATTAGGAAACATTTTATTTTATGTAGAGCTCCGGGTGAATTTAGTTGTCTAACAGTTTCATTTATTCTTTTTCAACTATACTTTGATAAATACCACTTAAGTGATCTTGTAGAGTAAGTAAGTATATATCAACATTTTGTTTTCTAACCGTTTGAGTCCCACAACTGGGCAATCATCTCCCACACTTCGTTCCGAATAATAAATTAAGCTGTTAAATTACATAAATTAAAACTCTACATAGCAAATTGGGTTATCGAATCATTTTTAATAAGCTAAGTAGGTATATAATAATAATTTCTTATCAATGCTCTACTGATACGGGCATAACGACGCTTGTTGATACCACATATCAACAATAGAGCATAAAATGAACTGTATTCTCTTATCTTCGACCTTAAACGCTTGAAACAAACTGATTAGAATTTTGCATTCGATAATAAGATAATTTAACTTCAAGTATTTTATAATTATTTCAAATATAATTGAATTAATATAAACAAAGCAAAGTGTAAAAAAAATGTTGTGTCTCTACCAACTCTATATAGAATGTCATCTCTATCAACAAGAGGGCTTAAAATCTCGAGAACACTGAGGTGCTCGTAATTTTTTTACCAAAACGACCTCTGTGGCAATATTAATAAAGATTGAATTCGTTTGCGCTATCAATGACATTTCGTGGAAGAATGAGCTTTTTCTTTTGGCGCACATTGACGCCTCAGTCTGCCCGGCGCTTTTAAATATAAAATACTTGAGTATATAGTAAATGGCAATGTAGAGTAGGTATTGGTTTTTGTTTCCTCTACCTATATAGAGTTAAAGAACTTGTAAAATACAAAGACTATGCTCCTAGAGTTCCCCAGCGACATTCATAATAACGAAATTTCGTATTGTTAACAGCGCTAAGTGGCAGTTATACCTAAGTACAGTCGGTATTAATTAAACTTATTAAGACGGCTCCGTCTCGGCATGCTGACGCTTTAGTCGCGACTGTACCGCCCTCAAAGGATGCTATAGGGCGACTATGACTTCACGACAATTAATATACTTTTGACCACTTTCGTGATATAAAAACTAAAAAAATAATAAAAGTAAGATACTATCATCACGCCCGTATTCCCCGAAACATAGGCAGACACTTTCATACGCTTTTCTATAAGCAAGCGGGGGTCACTTGCTGTGAAACGGTGAAGGAAAACATGGTGAGGAAACCTACACGTCTGAGGGAACTTGACTAGTTCTCGATAGATGTGTGAAGTCTGCTAACCTCCACTAAGCCAGCGTGGTGTATCCCCTCGCATTGAGTGGAGGGCCGTGCCCAGTAGTGGTACGTTAAAAAGGCTATATTAGTCTTCTATCATGTCGTCTATCATGCGAGAATTGCGCCAACCCATCTGTTTGTTAAAAAATGTATCTTTACGTATAAAATACAGCAGTGGTAGCCTCGCGGGCAAGAACGCCCCCCTTGAACGTAAGGGGTGCAAGTCTAAATCCCAGGCCCGCACCTCTGAGATAATTTTCATGTGCGAATGTCATTTTCAACAATGATTACCACTTGCTGAACGGTGAAGGTAAACATCGTGAGGAAACCTGCACGTCTATAGCTTTCTATAGCGTGTAAAGTTCACCAACCCGCACTGGGCCAGCGTGGTGGACTATAGCCCAAATCTCCCTCGTATTGAGGGGGAAAGTGCCCGGTATAATGGCAATAGGCTCGACCCCTATTACATTGAGACCAAAATACATCAGCGAAGTGTGGGCGCACTACAGTGCCCCTCTGCCTACCCCTTCGGGGAATACAGGCGTGATGATGTATTTATTTTTGATGTATAAAATACGAACCATCAATCCGTATTATTCAACTTATAATGATAGATCGGCGGAATCCTTATTAAATATTCACTCGTTCCCGACAGCCCTGTCCCTAGGGGACCATACGTCACATTAGTAATGTACCCGGCGATGCTCGGGCCGTGAACTGAATTATCTTACAGCCCTATGAGGCTACAGAGCTAAAGTTCAGAGTCCACCTCAACGGAGCCATAAATCTCGCCATTATTGCAGTTCAAAAGTGATCTTAATTCGTGACGCATCTTTATGCGGTTTAATTTGATGGAAGAATACTTGAATTTGGTGAACATTTCGTTGATATCCTCAGAGGAAATACCTTTTGGGTAATAATAGCTCAGTAATTTGAATAAAAAAGTAGGAAGTGGATATTTAATAATAATAGTGACTACTCAGTATATCGTGGTATTAATAAAAAAAAATATTGTCTTTAAGAAATAATATACGCTATGTACAAAGAAAATTAAATTTTAGAAAAAATATTGTCAGTCGGTTTGCCTGAGGTAAACTCCCAAACGGCATGACCGATTTTGACGGGACTTTCACTGGTGGATAGCTAATATTACAAAGAGTAATTAAGGACACTTTAATTTTGGGAAAATAGTTGAGGGTTCCTTAATTCCGCGCATACGAAGTAGCTACCCGCTAGTACATAATAAAATATATAGTCACCATACGTATTATAATGTACATAAGATAAGGAAACCACAATACCCAATGGGAATGGGGTTTATATTAAAGTGGCTATTTATTGGACTTTTTCCTGCATGCCTTTGTCTCTCGAGACGCATCGAGATTACCTCGGCTCGACTCGGTCGCGAATTGAATTCATCTGCATTTACACATGACTGAATATAAATTCATTATGTATATTTTTATTTTAAACGTTGTTATATCGTACTTCTGAAACATCCTGTATTCTGGTGGAAATTGCTACGATTCTTTGGGGTATACTCGGATCCCATTTTTTATAAATATTAAGTACCTAAACATACAAATATATAAAATTTAAGTGTCTCTTTGTGATGCCGACATAATAGCTTTTTACTACATGTATATGAGAGTATGTAAGTCCTAATAATAAAAAAACAGTATTCACATTTTTCGGCTGTCTGTCTATTTGTTCTGGGTAATCCCCGGAAGGGCTGCACTAATTTTGATGGGCCTTTTACGGCCAGATACCTATCTGTTGTTATAAGGAGTAACTTGAGACTACTTTGAAATTAAACTATTTTACGGATTTTATCGCGTTTATTTACTATTTTATTTTCCCGACGTTTCGGCTGCTTTACAGCAACCATGGTCACGGGGGGACTGAGATGTTAGACGTCCTGATGTCATAGTTAATAACTGGGTACCCTCATATTTAGTTGTTGTTTGCGGTCCGATCCACTCAGAAAGTGCTTACGGTGTCTTGAGGTCTTGCAATGGCACACTTGGTTTTGGATTTAATCATATTAATTACTGGATCCCAAGTTGGTAGTAGCACCCAGCCATCTTCCCTATTGAAATTAGGATGTTTTTTAATTTCAATGGCCTCACGTATCATCCTTGGTCGGAGTCGGTGTTCTTTTGCGAGGATATGCGGTTTATCAAATCTGATATAATGGCGGGTGCGGTCCTGTACATGTTCACAGATTGCAGACAATTGCAGATTGCAGATTGTTCAATGTATAGTATTCGCGTAAATATAAGAAAACAATAAAATTTGAGACTACTTTATCATGCCTTTGTTAAATTTTCCTAAATTCCTAGCAGACGAAGTCGCAAGTAAGAGCTAGTTTATAGTAAGTCATTGATGTTGGCTTTTAGTGGTTCAAGCATAGGCCGCTTGATTTACTGCACCAGGTAGTTTCAAGTGCAATCCCCGTCAGCGATAAATTCCGATGGCCTTTCCGAAATTTGCCCCTGGTCTAGGTGTAACTGGGATCTCCCGCAGTCTATTATTTAGTACCAATAGTTTGGGGGTATATCATGTTTTAGTGTTGGTGGTATATTAAAATGCTTAAGTTTCACTGTATTACTGGTAGCATTGTATATCGACTGTTCAACGCAGATGGTGGGCGACGACTGGCGTAACATATTGGCCAGTCGGGCGCTTACATTATTTTGCTGTCATAGGTTAATTTATACTTAGCTTATCCCTACAAATAGTATAAGCATTGCTTAGTTTGGGATCATACGATGAGTATGTGTTGTCTGCTGATATTTATTTATTACGAGCTATGTTTTATGTGTTGTACCTAACCATATAGTATCGTTATCAATGAGTGTAGCCCAGTTATTAGTAATGTCGCAACCTTACAACCTTGCCGGCTCTTGGCTTGCTACGTGACATTTTAGTTGCAACACATAAGGCAAACTTTGTTCAATTCGATAACGAACTGTACATTAATAATGTCGGGTTTCCTGTGTGATAATATCTTTGGCTACGCTACTGGAACAATGAACAAATACTATTATTAATACCCTTGAAGTTTTGTTTAGTAATACGGTTTAATTTCCTTTGTTGAATATGAACGAATTATCAGCGAATGTTTACGCGTGAACTTAAAAAAAAAATTACCTATGTTACTTCTTAAAAGATAAGGTTTCTGCGAGTGGGTCAGACAGGCAGACAGACACACAAACGCACTGACATTTTTTTTTTAAATAATATATGCAATTAGTAAAAACTTTTTATTTTATTATTACAAAGAAACACTTCAATTTTATTTATGTGTATAGTGAGTTGAATATACGTTTGATAAACAAAATATCGCCGACAGACCCACACATTATGACGAAAAGAGGGACGGAAATACATGTAATGTGACTGTCATTATTCAATTGAAACCGTTTGGTCAACAGAAGAGGCGGCTCCGAAGGCTGTCGGGAACGATTCAGCGCGGAACAGTAGCGACAAGGACGCCAAAATTCCGCCTCACGACGAGCCCAATATGATTGTTGGTGAGTATCCCTACATTCAACACTTATGGCCGAAACCGATATTTTTTTAGTGAGATGAGCTATAGTTAGCAAACTGCTGGTAGATGCTAGAAGATCTTCGAAATGAATGAATGGATGAAAATAATGCAACGAATGAAATTTAATGGAATAAGATGAAGAATGGCTATACCTGTGGTTAGCGGGTATTTTAGCTAGTGTCAAGTAATAAATTCAACAAACACAAACTAAAACACAATTTGCCGCACAACAATACGACAAACGCTCAGGTATGTTATAGAATAGGGTAAATTACATTTATATTTACACTGAACAAATGTATATGTATGTATGTAATGTATGTATGTAAAAAAATGCTAACAAAATGGTTAAGATCACTTACGTATTCCGATACTAAAGCATTCCTACTACACACACACACACACACACACACACACACACACACACACACACACACACACACACACACACACACACACACACACACACACACACACACACACACACACACACACACTCATTCACTCACTCACTCACACACACACACACACACATTTACTTGCATATTCTGTATAATGTTATCTCTGTTACTTAAAGCTTGGTAGGAGCGGAGTCTCCTAACACAGGCATTACTTGCCTAAAAGGAGGTTCCAATCACCAATCAATGTTTGAACATATTTTGGTATAGAAATAAATCACTTATTACAATATTACAATAAATGCACGCAAATAAAGAGATGGATGAATCATGTGTAGATATCAAAGTCACACACAAATTTGGACCCATGAAACGGTCAAATGTTAGGAAATGCCCTCTCTATGTCGAGGGTCGAAAAGCTACTTGACTTAGCGACACTTTTGGGCCATATTGACTTGTATTCATATTTGGATTCAGCTATTTTTCTGCGCCGAATGAGTATGCACTCCTTTAAAGTTCAAAAAACATTGCTTAAGTCAAATATTCACCCCACGATGTGAACTCGTTAACAATTGAAAAAATAAATGCAACGTGCTTCTTGTCACCTCAGTCTGCCAGCTTAAAGTCTAGAAATTAGTTATATCGCATAGGTATTAGAAAGCTCAGCGGCGCAATTAATAATTTCTCACGAAGTAGTTGAGGCGTTTCCCCGCGTCAGACGAGGCAAGCATCGAGGGCTAGTTCAAAAGGCACGCCCCGTGTGTACTGGCCCGCCTTTTGAAGACGAGATGTAAATTATCGTGTAGAGTACACTTTTCCATGTTGAGTGCTCGTTTGATATTATGATGTGGCTAGATGTATTTTGTGACACTAATGATATGCTCTAACTTCAGATAAAATATCTGTATAATTCAAATTTATGTCTGCTTCTACAGGTTGTTTCAGAAGTCCGAAATAATACTTTAACAATTGCATCAGTATCGGGTGTACAACCGAATGGTATAAACATTTCATCGAAATTCGATCATGTTTATGCAACGTTTTTTAATAGCTATTTTTGAAATCTTATCATATCTGGAGTTCTATTATACGAAATTTGTAAGTAGATACTGTTTAGTGAATGTATTTGCCACTCTTAGATACAGTTTACACTGTTAAATAGGGTTATGTGTGTTCCTTATTGCCACAGCACGATACCTATGACAGATATTCAAATATTCCATAACTCTGAAACTATAATAATATGGCATAAACCGTCTTCACTAAGCATCCACATATGAGCTACCGTATATGTACCCAAAATATTATTTCGGACTTCTGATACATCCTATATACAATACAAAGGAAGCATGGCATTTATTTTGTAAACAAAAAAAAATATATTTTTGTAGCCAAAAATGAATTATTACAATAAGCTCTTAATGAGTGAATCACCCTTAAAATTGAGCTGTATTTTTTTACGATCCTATACTGGGTACGACGAAGTGCCGGAGGCTGATTAAGTCATAAAACAGCTGTTTTCCCCGCTGGTGACACGCGTAAAAGTATCGTAAAATCGCTCACACACTTGCTCTACACACTAAATTATAATAAATTACTGTTCACAATGCAATATGTAAGTTAAATTATTTTACAATTGAAATAGATAAATATCGCCAAATAACACATACTCATCGTGTGATCTCGAACTAAGCAAAGCGACGAAATAATATAATAATGCATGATTTTTCTATTGTCTGCAAGCCAAAGGTATACAAATTTCACACCTATCAAGCCCTGAAAAGGTTTAATTTGTAATACATTTCATATCGTTTATCATTCTGGTGTTTGAAACTGCTTTATCCTATAAAATCCAGACAATTAACCAACCGCGAATGAACACCTGGGATCCGTAAAGGCGTTTATCTCAGTGTCGACTGCCTGTATTCATGGAAATTGAATAGGCGCGCCAGAGGCGAGAAACTTCATAATTGTATCTCATCGGAACTTGTGGAACTTCGCGATTAGACCCCGGCAAGTTTTGAGCACAATTACAGAGGTCGCTTTGAGGGACCAGTTCTTAAATCTTGGTATAAAGGGGTAAAATGATTTCTGAAGATTTCCGCTTGACATTTTTCGAAATATATTGACCAATCTAACCCAACAGTTGATAATAGTGATTTATTGCGCGATATTTTCAGTAAAAAATATATATATATATATATAGTCGGACAACACATAGTTATCGTTTGATCCCAAAATAAGCAAAGCTTGTACTGTGGGCGCTAAACTGCGGGCGTTCCCAGTTACATCCAGACCATCAAAGTGCGCTAGCGCCATCGACGAATGAAATGTTTCAATTTAAAATGTGCTTCTTTTAAGAGTTAATAAAGGTCGTTTTGGTATTGGCAAAAAAATCACAAGACTTAGTTCTAGTCTCGAAACTTAGGGGCGGGGGGATCTAGACGGATTCAACTAGATGCGGAATGATTAATAGATCCCTTTTGACAGCCAGCGTTTTACTGAGACACAAAGATTTCGAAAGAACATTTTTATTGAAGAGAAAGTATTTTTTGCCCATATTCCTTGTATTAAAATATTAAATTGATGATTTCGTTTGATGCTTATTTTTTACGCTTGAGTATGCTTAAGTTTAGTCCGTGAGATTTGATGGATTTAGTCTACCCGTTGCTGTGTTATTTATAAGGATATTTTGACAAGGCTTATTATGATATTGTGTTTTATTTATTACTAGCTGTGCCCGCGACTTCGCCCGCGTGGACTTTAGAGAGATTACCCGGAAATATGGGTATTATGTTTTTCCCGCGGAACACTAATGCTTTTTCTAAAATTAAAGTAGCCTAAGTTACGCCTTGGAACGTCAGCTATCTGTCAGTGAAAATCCCATTGAAATCGGTTTAGCCGTTTAGAAGTTTACCCCAAACAAACAGACAGACAGACAGACAAAAAATATTAAAATTGCGTTTTCGTTATAGGTATCGTATATACTTTCATACGCATTTGGTAAAAAAGTGTTATTTTGATATTACAAACAGACACTCCAATTTTATTTATTTGTATAGATTGCTTATCACCACCATAGACATATGTAATTAATAATTAAATCTTTGGCTCTTTGACTTTGTCTTTGGGAATGACCATAGATTACACAATAATACAAAGATGTCATTTGAACATATTTCAAGTTGAAACGTCATAAAATATCAAAAAATATTTTATGAAAACAGTGTAATATTATATAATACATCCGATCTGCTGTATCACTTTCATATGGTTTAAATAACTACCTATCTTTATACTATAGTAATGTGTAGTAGCTAAATACATGTCCACTATTACAGACATCGTCATACCGTCGCTACTGATCGCGGCGCTGTTCATAGGCAACGCCTTCATCGTGCTCATCATATACAAGTACCGGAAACGGTGAGTTGACCTCTACTTACACTAGTACCGGAAACGGTGAGTGGACCTCTACTTACACTAGCTACAATAATAATACCGCCAGACAACACACACTCATTGGATAATCCCAGACTAAGCAACGCTTGTACTATGAGTACCATACAATGGACTGGGCCCGGTCCTAGGTCCATCTAGACCAGAGCAAATTCCGATAAGGTCAGTTCCAAAATTCGTAGGTGCATATTTGCACCTAGGAGCGCAGTCACTACCTCTCTCCTCACGGTAACTGCCCAAGCCGAGGTCGTGCCCTCTGTGGCGCCCTTGAGCTAGTTGCCACCCTTTGCTAGAGGCCTTGGTTGGAGTGCACTCTGCGTTCGCCACTCCTCCGGTAAAGCTGTAAAGGCCACCTAAAGGCAAACAGCGCAGTCCGTGCAAAAAAAATGCAATTGTCGGGAATCGAACCCGGAACTACCTGGTTCAGTGAGCCAAGGGGCCTACGGTCAAACCACTAGACCAAGCCGTCATTATTTACTATTGCAATTTCAATCACTGGGTATTCCTAACAGAACCCACATGTAGTTTTAAAATATTTTTTTAAACTTATTGAGTTGTTTTTTTACTAGCTTAAACTAGCAATACTGCAATATTCAAAGTGTACCAACAGACGAACGTAGCAGGCCACCGTGCCGTCCATTTAGTAGAGTGGATGACACAGGAAGTCCATACATTAGCGTTGATTTGTTAACTCTTGTTATGAGAGAGATGGGTAGCATCGAACGCACGTATATTTGAGGTCGTCAGCGCGAAAGTGACCTAACCCACACGCCCCAGTGTTTATTTACAAGTTTAACTGTTAACTCTATCAACATCTAATGGTTTTTACAATTGTTTATAAAATACCTTTAAAATCAAAGTCTCAAGTTCCTGCTATTTAATTCTTATATTATGGACACGTCCAGAGGTTTTCGTTTGATAGACATCAATTTCTATTCGAGATTGTCGAAACGAAACGTCATATTGGTCGTTAATTTTTCATTTGTTTTCGACATATCTCGAATAGAGATTACGTCTATCAAACGAAAATTGGGCCCCAGTTTGCTTACGAGGTAAGGAGAGGTTTCCGTTAATAGCAAATGATGGTGTCTAAAACGCGCGCGATAAATTTATTGCCATCATCAAAATGAACTGTATTAACTTATTTAAAAAGATCATTTTTCTACGAAATATCAACGATACAGCTAGCTAATTTAGTCAAGTGATCGCGTGACTATTGCCACACATATTCAACCTTAAGTATATTATCGTAGAGTACATTATCTATAAAGTAGAGTTAACTCGCTCGTCACGCCGTTCAGGCCATACCAATTGGTATGAGTGCTTTTTTTACGAAAATGAAAGAAAGTTTTTGATAATTGTGATTCTTACATATATCGAGGGGTGGCTATTTGATTGAAGCGACAATTTTTTTTACTTTAAACGAGAGCATACCCATCCCATGCAGAAAAAATCGCTGATTCCAAATACATAATATATTAGTGATGAGCCGGATACCGATACGTTTAAGGATATCCGGCACATCACAAATATGTATATAAGTCAATATGAACCAAAAGTGTCGCTTAATACCAATAGCCTTTCACCCATCGATATGATTAATTATTTCTAGTATGGTGGACAGGACCCCGGATGAAAGCCAAACATGGAGTTGTTGCTTAAATCGATGCATAGGTCGACAAACCGATGCTTAAAATGAGCTCAAAATGGTATACATTTTAATACGTAATCTTTTATCACATTGGGTTCTCCCGGATGTACCATTAACATAAAGCAATTAATATTGTAGTGTTGTTTACGCTCTCACGGTATTGTTTAGATGTGTATACATGATGTATCAGAAGTTCGAAATAATACTCAAACATTTGCATCAGTGTTGGATATACTACTGAATGGTGTAAAAATTTCAACAAAATTAAAACATGTTTCGTCGCCACTTTTAAAAACTTTAAATGTCTTGAGACCTGTGCAATTTTTTTGTTATTTTTTGGTGAATATTGTTTGTCGTCTCTCGTAAATGTAGTTGGCACTGTTTAATAGGGTTAAGGATGTGCCTTTTGGCCACACGACGATACTCGAGACAAATATTAAAAGGCCTGTAACTTAGACACTATGACTCTAGGCATGCTCTGTTTTCTCTGAGCATCTACATTTCAGCCACCGGATATGTACCTAAAATATTATTTCGGACTTCTGATACGCCCTGTATAAATAACTCATTGAGTAGTATTATTAATTTCATTATCATAGCATCGGTAACAATTACTCTCATTTATTTAGATTTTTAGTCATTATAATGCGTAGAGACTGTGCTCGATAATGTAAATAGGCTCGCCCTGTAATATACGTGCGCGTGCACTTTTGCCTACCCGATAAGGGAAAACAGCCGTAATGATAATGTGGTTATTTTAATATTGTTTTCTTATATTGTCACGGGGGACTGAGGTGTTAGACGTCCTGATGTCATAGTTAATAACTGGGTACCCTCATATTTAGTTGTTGTTTGCGGTCCGATCTATCCGTCTAACACCTCAGTCCCCCCGCCCGTGACCATGGTTGCTGTAAAGCAGCCGAAACGTAAGGAAAATAAAAAAGTAAATAAACGCGATAGAATCCGTAAAATAGTTTTATTTCAATGGTTATTTTAACCTAGTATCAATCATCTTTTTAGGGTTCCGTACCCAAAGGGTAAAACGGGACCCTATTACTAGGACTCCGCTGTCCGTCGGTCCGTCCGTCTGTCACCAGGCTATATCTCATGAACCGTGATAGTTAGACAGTTGAAATTTTCACAGACGATGTATTGTTGTTGCCGCTATAACAACAAATACTAAAAAACAGAATAAAATAAACATTTAAGGGGGCTCTCATACAACAAACGTGTTTTTTTTGGCGTTCTTGTAGACAAATGGTACGAAATCCGTCGTGCGAGAGTCCCGTGCACTTGGCCGGATTTTTTATGTATTTTTAGAACCGACTAGTCGTTCAGTTAGGGACTAAGCTAAATACTTGAACTTGAATTTGTATCTCATGAATACGTAGTTTAAATGGGTGGGGATTGAACCCGGAAGCTCTTATTACGAGAGCGACCCGTCAAACCAATAAACTATAGCCGCACAACTTCATCAAGTAAGCATATCAAGTGCCATCTCATTGTGACTCAGAACTGGGTCGCCCTTTACAAGTTATATGTAGTTTAATTACTCGAGTGTGACTTGGGATTTACAGGGTTTATCACAAGTCCGAAATAATATTTCACAATAGGCAGAAGGCAGACTATACTTAAATAACATAGTATCGAGTTACAGACACTATGATAGTTAAGTATCTGTAACTCAGATACTATGGTAACCTCTTCCTCTTCCGCTCGTAGGTGCATCTTTGCACCTAGGAGCGCAGTCACTACCTCTCCCCTCACGGTAACTGCCCAAGCCGAGGTCGTGCCCTCTGTGGCGCCCTTGAGCTAGTTGCCACCCCTTTCCGCCCTTAAGGCCTTGGTTGGAGTGCACTCTGCGCTCGCCACTCCTCCGGTAAAGCTGTAAAGGCCACCTCACGGCCAACAGTGTAAGCCCTTCAAAAAAAAAATTATGGTAACCTTTGAGTATTTGTCACAAGTATGGTGTGGTCACCTTAGGGCGAGTCCATGACCCTATTTAACAGTGTAAACTAAGGGCGGCTTAACTGAAGAGTGTAAACTAAACACTCACAAAGGGCGGCTACTACTATTCACAAAACAAAACTTTAAAATTTCGCATAGGAATCGCGATATGTCAAATTAAAAAAAATACGATTATAATAAAGTTGAAAATTAATGTTCGAATTTCAATGAAATTTTTATACCAAACTCGATACTCAGGCAAACGGTAAAGTATTATTTCGGACTTTTGATACACCTCTGTATATTGTATTACTCAAGAAGGTTGGTATGTGACTTATGAGTTTAAGCGGCTTGTCGGTGCTCAAGCCAATTATCTGTCCCAGCGGGACCTTTAATATACATAAGGTACAGTCTACTTGTAATTAAGTACAGTCAGGTATTGTTAGTTCAAACGTGACTATACTTATCTCATGTTTTGAGCTTTATATTCTTTACGCACACTGGTCATCAGCCATCTTTGTCACCCCTCCTTACCTATCTTTATTAAGGTTCCGTACCCAAAGGGTAAAACGGGAACCCTATTACTGAGACTTCGCTATCCGTCCGTCCGTCCATCCGTCTGTCCGTCCGTCTGTCTGTCACCAGGCTATATCTCATGAACCGTGATAGTTATGTTGAAATTTTCACAGATGATGTATTTCTGTTGCCGCTATAACAAAATCAGAATAAAATAAACATTTAAGGGGGCTCCCATACAACAAACGTGTTTTTTTTGCTGTTTTTATAGATAAAGGTACGGAACCCTTCGTACGCGAGTCTGACTCGCATTTGGCCGGTTTATTTATCACAATTTTACTAGCCGAGCCCGTAACTTTGTATGACTACGTGACTAAGGAACCCTAAATATATTCCCAAAATTAAAGTAACCTAAGTTACTCCTTGTACCATCAGCTATCTGCCAGTGAAAGTCCCGTCACCCGTAGTACCTGCAAAAATCTTATTTTTCAGGTAGAAAGTATAATTTGTTTGAGGAAAAAATTAATACACGTGATATCTTACTACACACCCCTCCCCCCTTGTGATATTTTGTGATTCTTGCCACCTTTCAGGTCCAACAGTGCAACGTAACTCTGCCAACCCCTTCGCGAATACAATTGTCGTGATTATATTTATTCAAGACTACTAATATAAATACAGAAAGGGCAAAAGTTTGTTTGCTTTATTGTAACGTTGGCAAAGTCTTTCGGTAATCTAATCTTGTAAATACCAAAACTTTTGTTTATCTCCGTCGTAGATTACCCCGAGAGTTTACCCTTTAAGACTTTTCCATTGAACATAGCAAAAGTACATTTACATTTCATTACGTAAAGTAATTATCAGATGAATCGGAATTCTGTTGAGAGATGTTCGTCGTTTGATATTTCGTTTTTCCTTTTTTAACCGACTTGAAATAAAGAGGAGTTTCTAAATTCGAACCGTATTTTTTTTTTTTGATATATGATTGTGAGAAAACTTGCTGTGTGGTCGTATCAAGTATAAAAAAATATATATAATAAACTTCCTGACGACATTAAAGAATGTACTACCCTAAGCCAATTTAAACGAAAGTTGTTACAACATCTAACACACTAACACTCTTTACACTTTCGCTGGTACGTCCACCAACTATTAACACTAGCACAATAAGCTACTAACCTACAATGTAATAGTTTTTAATCTTATTATGTGAACTCTGTTCTTATAAGATAAATAAATTCTTTAAATCCAATAATAAATATAAGGCCTTTACTCGGCATTACTCGCGAGAGCGAATTCACATATATTTTTTGATAATGTACTCTATGGCAGTGCAAATAAAGACTGAATGTCTTTGGCAAGATTAAATTTGATTTGAGAACCTCCTTCTTTTTGAAGTTAGTTAAAATATAAATTTTGTACTTACTTAATAAATAAATACTAAATAACTCTCATCTATGGTTTAGGTCCCTATGTGCAATGGTGTACCCTACCATTCCACATATATATATTTATTAATGACCAACAAAAAATATTAACCAAGACTCAAAAGAAATTCTCTTAAAATTATTGATTTTCATTTATAAATTTATTTTTCCAGCGCTCTGACTGTTTAAACATTCCGCATTCAGGCTAGCTCAAGTCCTGAACACACTGAGGCGCGTGCGTCTTGCACGCGTCACTATGTTTTCCAATATCAAAACGAACTCTGTGTCAATATACATAAAGATTGAATTTCTATGGTAAAAGCCAAGAGATCATGCGTCAAAATTCGCTCCCGCTATCAATGTAATTTCGTTAATGTGTGAGATTTTTTGTCAGTACAGTTTTTTATAGTAGAGATGAAACGGATATCCGGTAACTATCCGGTATCCAGCCTATCCGGCCTTGTTTTCACTACCCGGCCGGATACCGGATAGTAATACAGTATCCAGCCGAATACCGGATAGTAAAATTAAAAACATTCTCATTATTTTACACAAGGCAAATCATTCGCTGTAAACGCTACTGCCAGGTGCTGGAAGATAAATTCTAGCAAACCTTGACAACTGCGGGTACTGATGCAAATTAACTGACCACCATATGTATGGGTCGTGATTGCGATCGATTCGAGATGTGTTTAAGAAGAGTCATGTAGCGTGATAAAGGGCCGGATATCCGGTAACCGGATATCCGGCGCTCCGCCCTGGTAGCGTGCTGGAAATCCGGTATCCGGCCAAACCAATACCCGTTTCATAATAAATCATCACTCCTGTATTCCCAGAAGGGGTAGGCAGAGGAGCACTGCAGTGCGCCCACATTTCGCCCATGTATTTTTGGTCCCAATATAATAGGGGGCGAGCCTATTGCCATTATATACCGGGCACATTCCCCCTCAATGTGAGGGAGATTTTGGGCAAATAGTCCACCACGCTGGCCCAGTGCGGGTTGGTGAACTTCACACGCCTTGTTATAGACGTGCAGGTTTCCTCACGGTCTTTTCCTTCACCGTTCAGCAAGTGGTAATCATTGTTGAAAATGACATTCGCACATGAAAATTCCGATTCATCTCTATTTTATAGTGTTGGTATGTATTTTCTGGCGTGTTTTAGGCCTTCCGCATATTGCGGCGTCAACACTCGCACGTCTATATTTTTGGCATAACAATACGACAATACAGTTCGTACACATAGAAAGAGTTCATTCTACAACGAAATTACACTGGGTTTAAGTTTCATCTTTATGCATATTGACATAGTGTTAGTTTTGTATTGGAAAATATTTTGCGGCGCGACCGTTGACGCCCTCGTGTGCTCCGGGACTTCTCTGTTTCCGCTTTTATCTTTTTTGACAGATGTTTTGGATTCCACTACTCGTTCATAATGGATTTCGTTTGAAAATAAAATCGACTGACACGTACAATTTACCATTCGGAATTCGAATATAAAACGTACGGGAAAACTGAAGCTTTAAATAAACCGTGCGTTAAATAAAATGGGTAATACAAGCCTGCAACCATTGTCCAGGAAAATCGAGGACTGAAATGCTATTTGACTTATGAGACACTTTTCGGCGATATTGACTTATATATATTTAGAATCACCGATTTTTTCTGCGTCGAATGAGTATGCTCTCCTGTAAAGTTAAATAAATGTCGTTTAAGTTAAATAGCCTTTCACCCCTCGATATAATGAAATTTCACGTAGTCAAAAAAAAAAAAAAAACAATAACCATCAAGTCAGTTTTGAGATATGGCAGCTTGAAGTTTGATAATGTTATTATACACACATGTTGGAAGGTAACCTAGCTGGTAAAAATGCTATTTACTTTTCGATGGGATCTTTTTTGTTAATTGAAAAGGCCTAAGTGGCTTGTATCTTCTGCTGTGCTGATCTTTAGGTCCAAGTAAGTTTAAAAGTAACAGCTGATTGTACAGCTATGTTGGACCGAATTTGAAGGAAATTTCAACACGCAATAACAATTAATCTTTTAAAACAATAATTAAATATTTTTGATTTCACATATTCGTTAAGCATTTTTTCGAGGCTAAATTAATATTGGGTATATTTTGAATCTTATATTGTAAAAGGTCGGGCTCAACAATAGTATCAAGTAGGTATACTCACCAAAAAAATCCCAAAAAGTGTCCCAAAATAATTGGACCGAAATGCGTCTTATTGATGCCACAGCCGTCTAGTCTTATACGTCTTGACATATACAATCTGACGTCATAAATACATCATCATCACGCCTGTATTCCCCGAAGGGGTAGGCAGAGGTGCACTGTAGCGCACCCACACTTCGCCGATGTATTTTTGGTCCCAATGTAATAGGGGGCGAGCCTATTGCCATTATACCGGGCACATTCCCCCTCAATACGAGGGAGATTTGGGCCATACTTCACCACGCTGGCCCAGTGCGGGTTGGTGAACTTCACACGCCTTTCTACAGAGGTGCAGGTTTCTTCACGATGTTTTTCCTTCACCGTTCAGCAAGTGGTAATCATTGTTGAAAATGACATCTGACGTCAGTCACACACGAAATTTGACCTGTGAAACTGACAAATGTTAGGAAAGGCTCCTCCTTTGTTTTAATAACTCGATCATTCATTTCTTTTGTTTCAGGAAAGCGGATGACATCGATGACGAGTTCAACACCATTCCACTGAGCGTGAACGGTAACGTGCATAGCGCGGGCAACGCGGTCTAGTCACTCTCCATCTTCTAAGGGGGCATACACGCCGGCGACAATGCGACACGACAAAAATGTCGCGACGATTTAAATCATCAAACTTTGTACATGTCAAAATGTGTGTCTTTTTTCGTTTGGACACTGTAATTTTAGCGAAATATCAATAAATATGTAAATAATTACCAACAACATTATGGCGATCTGCCCATTTACCACACCACCTGTCTTGCGGCAATGTTTTAATATTACTTTTTGACAGGTATTATTGAAATAACAATACTTTAAGAGGTGGTGGTAAGGCCCCCGATTGAAAGGACCTGTCAAACATGTCTCAAAATTCCAATTTGTGTCGTACCGCTGATAGGTTACTGTCGCTGTATTTTATTTGGCAATTTTTTGAAGAGGTTTGTGTTAGAACCGTAATCTTTTGTGATTTTAAATTATCTTTTTTTTGTCTTTTTATTTAAGGATATGTATACATTAGTGCTGTATTTAAAAAATACATGATCGCGAAATGAATGTTGCAGATTGGAATATTCGCTTCTTATTAATGAGATTACTTAAATTAAATTTAACCTTTTGGAGCGAATTTTCAATGTCATGCAAAGTTTACGCATTAGAATGTCGCTCTTATTGTCATGGTAATAAAAGACTTCATAACGTTCGTCGGGTGTAATCCTCATAATCAATTTGAACTTTAACGCTCGCGTCGGAAGACTGACATTGCGTCGCAACGCCGCGTCGCCAGTCTGCCGGCGGCCTTAGATAAGTTACCTTATTTATTTGTTAGATACCTCATGGATACCAAAATATAGTCCAGGTCTTAATGTTTCTTAGAATGACCCTTTTAGATATTAAGTAAGGACTGAATATTGTTAAAAGATACTCTATTAGATTTTTTTTATTTCGACCGCGCACCTCCCTGCCTATATAGTCACTTGTACGTCAATTATGTACACTTGCTGGTAATAAATATCGTACATTTTGAAATAAGAATTTCTCTGGTATTTTTTGAAACAAATAGCCGATCATAGCCATGAGTTACCGCCCCCAAGGTGTGCTATATATTTGACCAGGAAGTGTATCGCTAAGGCTTTATCGTGCTGTAGCCTAGGTTGTCCTCATAGGTACCACGTGACTTTAATTTCATCTGGTAATTGTTGATGTTTTTGTATTTGGTGGAGTATGTGAAAAAAAATCTGTATTGAATAAAAAGCACTTTAATCTTTTTTTAGTGTTTTATTTATGTGTGGGAATAATTAAATAATAGGAAGGACAAATTCAATAAATACACTTTATAAATAAAAATGGATCATGATTGTTATTAAGAATTAACTAACATGTCAGGAAAATGACTTCTCTTTTATCCATTTGAACATTTTAATTTGCCTGTCAATCGGCGACCGGCCCCGCCCGCCCTAGCGGTTGTGCCCGCCCTACAGTGGCTAGGGCGCAATCGTTCGGCTCGTGTCAATGAAAAGCTTCCGATTAAAATGCCGCCGGGAATCCGCTGGAAAACATTTTTAATTTTGATGCTATCAAACATCGATGTAATGGATTTTGAATTGAAATTGACTTTAGGCTGCCAAGGTTTGTTAACATCGCCAGACAACACATACTCATCGTATGATCCCAAACCAAGCAATGCTAAAGGTACCATTATATTATACAATGGGTTGGGGGCTATCCCAGTTGCACCCAGTCCATTGTATAAGGGTAAATTCCAAAATTTGCCCCAGCGGGAATCGAACCCGCAATCACCTGGTTCTGTGAGCCGAGCGGCCTACACTCAAACCACTAGATCAAGCCTTCGGCACGTCATTGTCACATTCTTTCTTATAAATAAGCGGCAATAGCCCAGTGGTCAGACTGTCCGCCGTCGTAACCGTGAGATTTTGTATTCGATTCCCATCCTCGCCTTTAAACGATTCACGGCAGCCTACTCTTACAACAAACGTTTAATTTAGTCGGATGGGCTAACAGGACTAAGAGTAATATGATTTATGATAACCTTCGAATGCTAGGAATCTTTCAAATTTTAGTAATTAATAAAATATGAAAAGTGAACTGAATAAAATATGAAAAGTGAACTGTGAAACTCGAAATTTTAATATTTGAATGACAACCCTACGCTGATGGATTTATATCACAAAGTTGAATGTAGTCGACGTTGATGCTGTAATTAATAACAGGCTATCCCATTGGTTAATTAAAATGTAACTCGATCAGATATTAACGTTAATGAAGTCCGAAATATTAATTAGAAGAACGCAAGTAATAGGTAAAAGTTTGGTCATCCGCCATCTTTTTCATGTTCATCACACATTTAGAAAGAAAGAAAGAAAAAGTTTATTCGGGACATACACAAAGATACACAAAAGGGTTAAAAAGTAAAGAGCTTAGAGTACATAATATAAAAGGCTAGGTTGAAGTGAGTGGATTGTGGATCTCAGTGCGAGAGACATTTGTGTTTACAATGTGAATTTATTGTTCCTATTAATAACTTGTCATTGGCAGTATACTCGCTAATTGCAGGCGCGGCCATTACTCATGCATTGTATCTCATAATTTCGTAAAAGGAGATATCTAGTAACAATGAAGAACATAACCTTTACTTTATACCAAGAAATGCAACGGCGGACATAAATAAATATGAACGTTGGCTTGACACTCTACCGCGTGTCTAGATTCCCAGACAACACATACTCATCGTATGAAAGAAAACTATGGAAATCATACAATGCTCTGGGAGCGATACAAATTGTAGACTAGGGCAAATTTGCCTGTGCAGGAATCGAAGCCACAACCATCCGGTGCAGAAAGCCTATCCGTGGTCCTCGGACACTTGTCGGTTACATCACAAAGGATACTAATTTTCACACCCGTTTTATTACAAGGAGACGCCTTACCAAGATGCCTGGATATGAAGCAGTTGTCAGATGCAGTGGATAAATATTTAGGCATCGCCTAGTGTCTAGAGAAATACATAAAAAAATCACAATACATTATTTTAGGATACGAAAGCAGACCATATTATGACACCCGCATACATTATAAGCTAGTTATTGGACACGTTTCATCACTTACTGCCTGTAATATACAGTTGAAGGGCCTGCCTTTAAAATACGGCCCGCGGCTGAAGGGCCCCTAGAATAATGTAAATCGGTGTCGGGACTAGCGACGTCGGGCTTTGCAAGATTTATGGTACAGAGGTGGCTGTCTCGCATCCATTCATAAGATAGGTTAGTTGAATAGTTTGGCAGGTACCTTGGCTATGCTCACTTATTTGAAAAATTTAAATCACTGTCGTGGGTTATTTTTCTATTATGAAATGCAATGAATCGTAATATGGTATGGCTTCAACCGATAAGTACTTATTTGTCAAGTTAGAAAGTAGTGGTAAACCCCAGATTCACATCTCTAAAATTTACGACTTTCACGAGCGAAATGATTTTCAGTAATGATTACCACTTGCTGAATGGTGACAGTATACATTCTGAGGAAACTTGCACGTCTATTAAAGGGCGCGTGTAGTTCACCAACCCGCATTGCGCCAGAGTGATGGACTATGGCCCCAATATCCCTCGAATTGGGACCAAAATACATCGGGGAAGTGTGGGTGTACTGGACTCCTGCTTCGGAGAATAAAGGCGTGATGCATTTAAGAAAGAATAGGGAAAAGAAGGGAGGTCATTGCCTAGCAGTGAGCTGACACATGCTGATAAAACATAACATTTAACTCCAAACAGAAGACTAGTTCAGATTATGTATACCTAGTACAGTAAGTATACCAATTAATCATTAAACTATATTTTTAACAACATCTCTCTATGCACGCCTGCTAGATATAAACGTAGTAAGTAACCCAACGGGGAGCCTACGATAAGCCCATCAAAACCACATACCCCCTAAATCAGGCATACAGGCATACACGATATAGCAATTTCAGGAGATAATTACACCCTTCACGCCATGTTCCGTAATATATTTTTCATAACAACACGCCAGACGGCGGTTTTCAAAGTGTATATACATTAATAATATACTGGCAACCCTGGATTGTTAATGTGTAACTGTATAACTCCTCCATAATGTCTACTATGAATTTTACGCACTCGCTGCAAGCCCTTCGGTGGTCATTCGAAGGTTAATAACTTAGTTTAATTAAGCATCAAGCCTATTAGTTAAATAGGCTGCTTGGTCACCATGAGGTTCTTGTAATTTATTGATAGTGTTCACAAAGCCATGAGTGTTTCGATTTTAGAACCGTAAGTATTATAATTACTAATGTTCAATAAAAATAATGGATATTTTCATACATTTACAAACCTCCTACAATGGCTTTTTATATCATAAAAACGTTTTACAATGACACTGTAAAACGATCATAACTTTCGATTTAGGGTTAATTAACATTTGAGTCAAACTTTTCAAGCTAATTTACTACAATTTCAAACTAATCATGTGACCAATTAAAAGCTATAAAGTTTAGTACCTACACGTACAGCGCGGACCCGAGCTAGTTAAATAATTCGTTAGCCACGTAAGCGCAGGAGCTAACTAAGTGCAGGGGCTAACTAGTTATATTGGCTACTAACTTGTGAAATGGACATTTCAGTCACTGAAAAGAGGAACGCTGAAAACTCTATAATGAAACCCTTGGGATAGATCTTGTACTTTTTAAATGTGCCTGGCTATTTGGCGAGAAAAGAGCTTAGCTAAAACTTTTGTACCTATTCTTGCAGCTCTTAAACTTAATAGGTATATTGTTAGATATTTACTCTGATAAAAGTTCAAGCCGAACAAGCACAAGCGTAATTGGAAAGAGAAAACTACAACACCTGCATATTATATCAGGTCGAGCTCAAATTTCCATACTTATATTTTTTTACTTTAAATTACACACAAAGTACATGAAGTTTTACAGTTTAAAATCAAAATCAGAAATGTTTTGTTCATGTAAACCTTTACAGTGCTTATGAATAGTCAAACAAAAATATATAGGACTCTACCGCCCATTCGGTAAGCATTTCCTTTGAAGAAGACTCCATAGTTACTCTTTGCCAAAATTATCAATGATCAAATAGTACATTTTGCATCTATTTTACGAAATTAATAAAATGAGGAAATTCAATGAATTAGTGGGTATTCTGCCACTCATCAATAAATGCATATTATAAACAAAAATGGACAATTAAGGTGCTAAAGAAAAACCTTTATTCCAAACTAGCTGTGCCCGCGACTTGGCCCGCGTGGAATTTAGGGAGCTTACCTGGAAAATGGGTTTTATGTTCTTCTCACGTATGCTTGTTCTAAAATAAAAGCAGCCTAAGTTAATGGAGTAACTACATGGAGTACATCAGCTATATGCCAGTGAAAGTCCCGTCAAAATCGGTTCAGCCGTTTGGGAGTTTACCCGTAATAAACAGACAGACAGACAAAAATGTAAAATTGCGTTTTTGTTATAAGTATCGTATATATGCACTAAGTAGAAAGGTGTTATTTTGATACTACAAACTGACACTCCAATTTTATTTATTTGTATGTATTCATCACACATTCGTTGACAAGGTGTTAATGCAAACGCGATGTCGTTAAGATAAGCACCGTATCGTAGTGTATTTATTACCACGCTCAGCAGTAAATGTTACATTTACCCAAATGAGAGCCCTTTGGGAAATGACCCCATACGCGGAATGTTCTGATAGATCCTACCCCACTGGTGTTGTAAATATACCCCAAATACATAGTAATTTCAATCGTATTAACCACTTGTAATGGAATTCCATTATTCAGTTCAAAATTGCAATGTCTCAGTACGGGGATTATGTATTTTTGTATAAATTTAGGTCCAGATACTTTTTTTTAATGTCTAGTTACGTCGGTTGAATCCCTCATAATTAAAACCTGATCTTCCATTGTGATGGGACGTATAAGTCCCGGCCAAGGGCCCTATTCTCCCATGGTCGACATTATCTAGAGATACCGACATTATCGAATTAGACTTCGACATATGTCGAAGCAAAACGAAAAAATACAACCGTTTTGTTTCAACATATGTAGAATTACAGTTAATGTCGATCATTCGAGAATCGCTCCGCAGGTTTCAACGGATTAACCGTGTGGCGTCAATTTAACATAGATTGTACTAAATCCAGTAGAACATAGATTCAATTATTGAAACTGATGGACGACTGTATGGATCCAGGTTCGATCTCTATTTCGGCGACTTTCATGTTGTTTGCCTTCACACCTTTGCGTTCAGGAAGTGGTAATCATTATTGAAAATGACATTCTCACATCAAATCTGAAAATCCCAGTGGTGCGAGTCCAGGGGCCCGATTTTCGTTTGACAGACATCAATCTCTATTCGAGATATGTCGAAAAAAAAAGACAAATTTGACCTTTTGTTTTGATATATCTCGAATAGAGATTGATTTCTATCAAAGGAAAAAATCGGGCCGTAGGATTTGAGCTTACAACCCTTGCATTCAAGGCGGTCGTTCTACCAATAAAGCTACCACTGTTTTGTAGGATCTTTCAATAAATGGTAGAGCTAATAGTAGAGTCTGGATGGCTAGAGAAGCCAGCTAGTTTGAACTTGCCAAGTAAAAGTCGTGCATTTCATTGTCAACAAAACATTCAGTATCAAACAACTGCTATGCTAAGAATAAAAGGTATCGTATTCAATATGTTACCATTCAAATGCCATAAAAAGGACAAACCGTAAAGGCTTCCACATACTCGCGTGAGCGAATTATCTTTACTTTTTTGCTAGTATTGTACTCAAAGATTGAATTTGTAAAGGCACGAGACCATGCGAATAAATTCAGTCGCGTCGTCGATGATATTTTGTTGGAAAATGAGCTTTTTATAGTTAATACAATTCAATTTCGTATTGGTACAGAATTGGTCGCGTGGTCTTTGACGCGCCTGTTTGCGCAGACCTTAATGTCGTTTACGCCATTCGCCATTTGTGTCCCATTCGTGTGTGATGGGGTATCATAACGTATCGGGATGGGGCCGCCATTCCATTGCGTTTGATCGTATCGTGGTATAGCTGCGCGTGACAAGGAATGCAAATGAAATTGTTATTTGTGATGTATTATTGTGTAATTATTAATTCTGATAGAGGATAAGCCTACACCCTGCAATGGGTCGACGCAGACTGATAAAATAAGAAGAAGGTCATCCATTGATTTTGTTTATATTAAAATATTAGAAAAACAACTGAGCCGTCGCGGGACGCCTGGCAGATGTGAAACATAAAACATAAACGTCGTAGCGGCGAGTGAGAGGAGTCAGCCGGTGGGTTGATTTCATTTTGTTGTGGTGAAGCGACGGCAAATCTCGCCACGCCAAAAATCTGGTTTGCCCCTCGTCTATATATGTTTCACATCATTTATAATATATTTACAGTTCAAAATAAAGTTAAAATAAGATTAAACGAATAAGCAAAAATATAATTATAAAATATGTATAAAACTTTGACCATGCGAAAGCGCACCCAAGATTCTGGCTGCATTTCCTTATGGAAAGGCTAGACCCACTCATTGAACGAGGAAATGGTCTGCTCTCGGGTCGCCGGTGGTGTCGACTAACTTTTTGCCTGATAAAATGATTAAATTTTGGGTGAATGAATCAAGGGTTTTGACTCCAAATGGAATGAAAATATATTCGGAGCCGAATACAAAGAACTTGTAATTTTTTAAATTGTGTTTTAGCTAACTTACAAACCTCCACGCACTTACGTCTAATATAAACCAGATGTTATTAATAAGGTAGCATTTATCTCGAGGGCAGAGGCTAAGGGATTAATGGGACATCCAGTCACACTGACAGTGTTTATCTTAGCATTCTGGCAACACTCAGCGCGAGTAGGAACTGGACAGCTAATCAATTGTTGGTAAAATATCCTGCGTAGTTTTGGTAAAATGCATGTTTTTATGGCAATTTCAATAGAGTCCCACACACGCGCACATCGAATTTTTTGATGTGAAACATCTAATGGCGCGCTTGGGGAGTGAGAGCAACTGTTGATGCCGCGATGTCGTGATGCTAAAACTTCGAGCAGCTTTATCTATATACAAGTTTGTATATCGAACACAGAGTTAAAATAAATGAGAGTTCGTCTGCCATTATCCATATAGGTTTTATTGTATGTTGTGAAACATTGTGAGATGAGTTTCCTCATTATTTCGATTGCGGCTTTCACTGAACCATAAATATGGACAAAACTTTCACAACTGAGATACCAGAGATGGAACTAGTAGTTAAAATATATATCGCCAGACAACACATACTCATTGTAGGATCCCAAACTAAGCATAGCTTGTACTATGGGTACCAAACAATGAACTAGGGGCGATCCCAGTTACAACCAGACCAGGGCCCCAAATTTATTATTTCAGATTTCTAAAACATTCTGTATATTTTGAGTCAATCAAAAGTAAAAACTTTGTGAACAATGGTGCCAGCGCGTGCCAGGCAGCCGACCTTGGCATTTGGCAAATGGTGAGCCGCCCCGGGACCTCATACCTGCCGTCAACACACTGACAACATTATAAGGCTTGATGGCTTCGCTAGGGATGTGCCACTGGCTATCGAGTATTCATTAATTCATACATTTATATTTTATATTTCCTTGCAATTTTAATTTTAAATATCCTAGTTAGCAATAGTAGCATTATCCTAGTTAGCATTATCCTAGTTTTGGGGGTTTACGCTGCTCACGTCCGTAGGGTTTAGCCCTCGATGCCTTACACGTGACCCCTGGGTGGTGCCAAATGAGCAGCAACTTTCATGTGGTAGAGCCTTGCTGCTATCAGCAGCACACATGGGCCGGCTCGACCGGGGTAGTACCACACTCTCGCAGAAGACCGGTCGTCTGAGTGGCGGCTTTTGTCGTCGCGCTTCGCCTGGTTAGCGAGAGAGCCGGAGCCCATTCCCCACCCCCATCCCAAGTATGACAGCGGCAATTAGAAAAGACGTACCCCAGGAGGGTACCAGCACGCTGCGTGCTGGAGAATCCCTCCCTGAGCTTTTACGCTCGGGCCGCCCTGCGTACTCTGGGGTGGGCAAAATTCCGCTCGATCACTTACGATCTTCCCGAGGCAAGAGCAGAACCAAGGCGCCCCCTACCGCGCTTAGCGTGGATTTCTGTAACATCAGGGGTTTGCACTCCAACTTGAACGCCGTCCACTATCACCTTGAGGCGGCCAAGCCAGCCTTGCTCTTTCTTACGGAAACGCAAATATCCTCCCCGGCGGATACGTGATACCTTTATTATCCAGGATACAAGTTCGAGCACAATTTTGTGCCTCGTGCTGGAGTATGCGTATACGTTAGGGAGGATATTTGTGTCAGACGTCTGGGAAACCTTGAAGGTAGGGACCTATCTACCATCCTGTTAAGCGTAGATTGCGACGACCATCCCCACGTCTATGCTTGCATTTATAGGTCCCATAGCGGGAACTCGGAGACTGATCGACTCATCGAGCATGTGCAGATGGCCGCTGATTCCATACTCGAACGTATTCCATCCGTAGAGATCGTGATACTTGGCGATTTTAATGCCCACCACGCTGAATGGCTTGGTTCGCGTTCCACCGATCATGCGGGTAGGTCTGTTCACGACTTTGCTCTGGCCTATGGTCTGTCGCAGTTGGTATCCTCGCCAACGCGTATCCCAGATGCGGCAGACCATTTACCTTCCCTGTTGGATCTTCTGCTGACCTCTCACCCGGATGGCTATCAGGTAACCGTCGATGCTCCGCTTGGATCGTCGGACCATTGCCTTATCCGGAGCAAAGTGCCATTGTCGCGCCAACTACGGCCCCGTTCAGCGGGCTGCCGCCGAGTCTGGCACTTTAGGTCAGCAGACTGGGACGGGATTCGGTCCTTTTTTGCATCCTACCCATGGGACAAGGTTTGCTTCTCTTCGGAAGATCCTGACACCAGTGCCGAGTCTATCGCTGATGTGGTGCTGCAGGGCATGGAACTGTTTGTTCCATCCTCTGCAATTCCCATTGGTGGTAAGTCAAAGCCTTGGTTTGAGCGCTTCTGCAAAGCGGTTTCACGCCGCAAGCGGGAGTCGTTTCAGGCTTGGGCTGCGGCGATGGCGTCTCAGGATCCTAATTCTTACCGCCTAAAAAAGAAGTACAATCATGCCTCTAGATCCTACAAAAGAGCCCTGGCAGGAGCAAAGAGTGAGTTCATCGGCAGAATTGGCAAGAGACTAATGCGTTACCCCTCGGGTTCCCGCGCGTTCTGGTCTCTTGCCAAAGCTGTCGAAGGGAATTTCTGTCGGCCATCTTTTCCACCACTGCGCAGGGGGGATGACTCGTTGGCCCAGACTGCGAAGGAGAAAGCCGATCTTCTGGGCTCTCTCTTCGCTTCCAACTCCAGAATTGATGACCATGAGATGTCTCCGCCGACTATAGCTCCTTGTGATTACTCCATGCCGGAGATCCGTTTTACACAGAAGTCTGTGCGTAGAGCGCTACTCTCATTGGACATCAATAAATCGAGTGGGCCGGATGGTATCCCCCCAATTGTGCTTAAGACATGTGCTCCTGAGTTGACCCCGTCCTTGACGCGTCTTTTCCGACTCTCTTACTCTAACGGCGTAGTCCCAGTCTCTTGGAAGTCTGCTTTGGTACACCCGATCCCTAAAAAAGGAGATCGCTCCGATCCAGGCAACTACAGACCGATCGCAATCACTCCTTTGCTCTCTAAAATAATGGAGTTCATTATAAACCGCCAGCTCCTTCGGTACTTAGAGGACCACCAGCTGATCAATGACCGACAATACGGTTTCTGTCAGGGTCGATCGGCGGGTGATCTTCTTGCCTACCTGAGTCACCGTTGGGCTGAGGCGGTCGAGAGCAAAGGTGAGGCCTTAGCGGTCAGCCTGGATATAGCGAAGGCCTTTGATCGGGTGTGGCATAAAGCGCTTCTTTCGAAGCTTCCCTCCTACGGGCTGCCTGAGAAATTTTGCAAATGGGTCGCCAGCTTTCTTACGGATCGGAGCATCGTTGTCGTAGTCGACGGATCATGCTCGGATCGCATGTCCGTAAATGCTGGCGTCCCGCAAGGCTGTGTCCTATCCCCAACCCTGTTCCTGCTGCATATCAACGATATGTTGCATCATATCAGCAACTTCCGTTGTTATGCAGATGACAGTACAGGAGATGCTGTTTACACCGGTCGTGCTAATATTTCTCGGGCAAACGTCGATGAGTGTCGGAACAAACTTGTGTCTGAAGTCGAGACTTCTTTACATCTAGTCTCGAACTGGGGCAAACTGAACTTGGTGCAATTCAACCCCAATAAGACACAAATTTGTGCGTTCTCCGCCAAAAAGAACCCCTTTGTCGCATCTCCTCGTTTCGAAGACACTCTCCTTAATGCCAAGCCAAGTATCGGGATCCTTGGAGTCGACATATCGAACGACGTGCAATTCCGCGGTCATCTGGAAAGTAAGGCCAAGTTGGCCTCCAAAAAGCTGGGTGTGCTCGGTAGGGCGAGGCGGTATTTCACTGCGGCTCATCGCCTGCAACTTTACAAGGCGCAAGTCCGTCCGCACATGGAATACTGCTCCCACCTTTGGGCCGGTGCACCACAGTACCAACTTCTTCCTTTTGACCGCCTGCAACGAAGGGCAGTTCGAATTGTCGATGACAAAAAGCTTACCGATCGGCTAGACCCTCTGGCGTTGCGTAGAGATGTAGGCTCCCTCTGCATTTTCTACCGCTTCTATCATGGAGAGTGTTCCGAGGAATTGTTCGGTATTATACCTGCCGCTGAATTCCACCATCGCACGGCTCGCCACCGACTGCATTACCATCCTCACCATCTGGATAAATGGCGTTCCAGTACAGTGCGATTTACCAGGAATTTTCTCCCTCGCACCACCAAATTGTGGAATGAACTTCCTGCAGCGGTGTTCCCGGACCGATGCGACAAAGGTATCTTCAAGAAACGAGCATACTCATTCCTTAAAGGCCGGCAACGCACTTGCGATGCCCCTGGTGTTGCAGGTGTCCATGGGCGGCGTTGATCACTTACCATCAGCTGAAACGTCTGCTCGTTTGTCTCCCTATCTCATAAAAAAAAAAAAAAAAAAAGCAATACTGGGTTAGAATGAATTCACATACATACATACATATACTCACGCCTGTATCCCATGGGGGTAGGCAGAGACTACCGTTTGCCACACGCTACGATCCCGACAAACCTCTTTCGCTTCATCCACAGTCATACATCTTTTCATGCACTTCGGTCGGTTTAGAGTGCTACGGACTTGACCTTTCTGGAAGAGACCGTTAATATTTATTTATTTATTTATTTATTTATTTATTTATATTAACACAGACATTTGTTTTAACAGGTTAAACCCAAGCTAACAAAAGTAGTCATAGATAACATTAATCACATAGTGGACAACAAACTAAGTGACACCCTCTGGAATTCCGCCAAAGAACAAGAAAAAATGTCTAGACGTTCAGAAATATTATTGAGTAATCTTATTGCGCGAATCACAGGAGCAAACTTTAATACGTTTGTACGGGTTGCCGGAACTTTAAAAAGCCCCTCCCTCGGACCTAACCGTAGCCTCCTGCATGGAACGACCAATCCCAACGATGCCAATATTTGTGGATTATTTAGTATACCACGAAAAATCTTATACACATAATTTACCAGTGCGAGGTTGCGCCTTACTTCCAACTTATAGTACCCAACCATCCCTATAACAAAGAGTGTTGGATACATAAGTGGGTAGAAAGGGTAGACACCAAACTGCTTCCAGTACAGGTATCTGGTAAATTTATTCTGCATCTTCTCCAGCATCTGGGAATACTTCACTTCATAAGGATTCCAGATGATAGCACTAGTTTCCAAGTTGCTTCGTACCAACGCATTGTAAAGTGCTTTCACTGCTGCCATATCAGTAAAGTCACGGGTTTCTCGCAAGACAAAACCAAGATTTTTAAATGCTTTTTTGCACACCTGCACTATATGAGAGCGAAACGAAAGATCCGCAGTGAAAGTAACCCCGAGATCTCGCACTAACCCCACCCGCGGTATGACTTGACCACCCATGTAATAATCACGATGTCGGGGGACTACGGCTCGCGTGAATATGGTCGTGAAAGGTCCTCCTGGGGCGCCCTCTTCCGACATTTCCACTCACGTTTGCCTGGTATATTTCTTTCGTCAGTCTACTTTCATTCATCCTCTCTACATGGCCAAACCACCTCAACATACTTTTTTCAATCTTGGTCACCACATCATCCTTCAGCTTACATTCATCTCGTATCTTGCTATTTCTCAACCGGTCAGCAATGGTGACACCACACATACTCCGTAAGGAACTCATTTCCATCGCATTCACCCTACTCTCATGCCTCTTTTGCCAAACCCAACATTCACTGCCATACATAAGAGTAGGTACCAAAACACCATTGTGAATCGCCAGACGAGCCTTTTTTGAGACAGCCTGGCTACTCACAATGGCATGCAAAGCACCATTTACTCTATTCCCAGCAATCACTCTCCTCTCAATATCACTATCACATTTACCATCCCTTGTAATCATGCTTCCCAAATATACAAACTCTTGCAATTGTTCCACTTTCACACCATCTAAAACGATGTTACAGTCTGTAACATCCTCCTCTCTTTCTATAACCATTACTTTCGTCTTACTAACATTCACTTTCATTCCTTTCGCCTTAAACGCGTCATTTACCACGTTTAACATGTCCTGTAACTCCGTTTCTGACGACGCAAGTAGAACTTGATCGTCAGCGTACAGAAGACACTTGACATGCAACTCATTCATACTTAGCCCACATTCCATCCCTTTCAAATTTGTCAAACAGCTGTCCATATAAAGGTTGAAAAGCCACGGAGACGCATGAATTCACGTTTATTTATATTAGGTATGCTAAACAAAACGATCATAGGTAAATACCTATATACCTCTGACTAGTGTTTTTTAAATGTGTTTTTATTTGCCATGCGTTCATTAAATTTTATAATAAAAATTATCGATATTTTGTGGAATCAATCCACAAGTTTTTTTCTTTGCTATCAAAATGTTTCGAATTTCGAATTGATAATGTAAAAAAAAGTATCGAAGTGTGAATTTATATTATATTTTTTCTTACGTCAATTCGTCCACGCCGTCCCAGAAACATACTGTCATCGGTAAATTATTGTGCTTTTGATAATGATAAGATACATCGTACTTAATATAAGACGTATGGAGGCTCATCACTAGTTAATAACGAACGAACCCTGCTAAATTAAAAAGGCTAGTGTTATATAACAAAATGGAATTTCTGATGTGTGTTCTGTGAATGATGTATTTTCATTTAGGCATTCCTGACAATAAAAAATAATTGGTTCTATGGTACCTGGCTTCTTATAGGTTATATTTGAATTTATAACATTTCGGGGCCACCACGCATACTCAGGCATGAAAAGCGGCGCGTCGAATAATAATCACCAATACAAAAACCAACTCTATTTCAATATGCATAAAGATTGAATTTCCTGTGGTTATAGTCACAGCGTCATTGCTCGCGGTGTCACTGTCATTTAGTTGGAGTATGAACTTTATCAATGACTCAATACTGATTGTTTTTCTATGGCAAATAGACGGGCGTATGTCGAAGCTCCAGTGTGCGCGAAGGCTTTGGCCATAGACACATGCAATTTCACAAACTGCCGCCAGTCAACTCTGCCTGTAATCACGCTAATTAGGGTAATTACACACGTGTTAATTGAATGAGCAAACTGCAGGGACGCGGTGTGCACACGGCCTAATTAAACCGCAGTTAGTAGTTTGACCATGAGTTCGCTCAGTTTAGCCGACAATAACACGAAGTTCAAAACGTAGGGGAAACTTACCTGAGTGTTCGGACGCACGCCTTACAATCAAAGTGTGCAGGTTCAAACCCCGATTCGCACCTCTGGGTTTTATGTGAGAATTTCATTTTCATCCGAAATTATCACTTGCTATGAAACGGTGAAGGCAAAGATTGTGAGGAAACCTCACGTACGAGGGAACTTGACTGGTTCTTGATAGATGTGTGAAGTCTGAAGTCTGCCAACCAGCAACAGGCCAACATGGTAGCCTGAATCTCCTCCGGAAGGGAGTGCCGTGCCCAGCAGTGGGACGTTAAAAGGGCTATAATAGTTGTATAACTAGATTAAAGTCTTGACCAATTTTTGCCAATACAAAAACCAACTTTATCATCTTAATGATAAAGTACATTTTACGAGGAAATGACGCGAGTGAACTTAGTCACGTGCTCGCATGAGTTCTGCCATAGAAGTTTAATATTTATGTTTAATTGTACAGAGTACATTTTCAAAATTCACTTGCCCCATTATGTTCAGTGCGTAATCCAATTAAACTATATTATTTAGTTTCACCAAAACTTGGGCAAGTTTATCCGGCAATTAGTAGTTGGTGAAGTTTTACTGTCCGGAGAACTTATCGAGTTCGTTCTGTAAAGAATGAAAAGATACGACCATATCTTTCTTGGAAATGAGTTAGCGGGATTCTTGAACGTTGTTCTTGTCTATATTTGGATTTATTTACGGAAAGTTATATAAAATAGTTGGTAATAGGTCAGTAAGAAAAAGTTTCTATTATTTCATGGAGAACTTGGCCCAAATCGCACTCGTAAGAAAATGTTTATTCCTACATGAAAAGTTATATAGATATACAACCTTGTTAAAGTAAAGTTTGTGGTAAGTATAGTTTATGAAATGGTTACTTTTATTGGAAATTTGATTAGAGGTACGCTTTGCGCTCACTGGGGCGAGCAAATTTACTTAACTATTAAAAACGTACTCTGTGTTAATACGCATAAATATGGAATTTCTATAGTTAAAGCCACGAGTACATACCACATGCCTACGTTATCGATTATATGTCTTTGGAAAGTCCTAATCCCTTAACGAAGCCAGTGTCGCTATACATACAATGTGATTGAGAACGGGTATATCATGCCTTGGCGTCATGCAAGCATGTCAAGACAAGACCTCTGTCACGGATTGGCTCGGTCGCTCTCTGTCTTATTTCATACGAGAGAAAGAGATATAATTCACATATTCTGTGACATAAGACGAGTCTTGGCGCTCATGCTACAACTACTGGAATCCTTTATCATGTACAGTTTAAGATACCATGTAAAGACAGAATATCGTTAAAAAAAATCTCCCACAAGTTCAAAACATAAAGTTATTTGTATGCTTTGATAAGCCTAACCGTAGTCAGTTTGGTGGCTTGTAATATATCTTAAGATTGAAAAGTAACAGCTCATTTTAAAAGCACTGTTGCGCCGAATTTTATACCGAAAACTGAACACGCCGAAAAACTTGTCAAAATCGATAGTAAAATATTTCTAATTACACATATTAATTCAGAATAAGCTACATAACCAATACTTTAAAGGCTAGTAAACTCATTTTGAATCACATGAATAATTGTCGTCAGTAAAATGTTCAATAAATTTTGGGCCCTTAAATAATAATCGTGGAATCGCAGACGAAACAAAGATGAAAGTTTGCAAGTTTAACTTTGCCTTTTGAGCGAGTCTTGCAATTTAAAAATTCCGTCGCCGAGACCCCTCGTTTGGGACTTTTCAATTTAACTTTCCCCTATCGGGGCTTTTATCGGGTCTATAGTTTTTGATTTATTCTTAAAAAAGAACACAGAACAGATTAAGCGTTCTGTAGTAGGTACTTATGGAATATATTTGCGTTCAATGCTTTATAGAAAGTTGTATCAACCTCAATATTACTTAACGTAATAATCCTTTAGAAAAAGATAAACCATGGAGTTTTTTGTCCATTCTTCTCCGTAGGAAATGCATTCGGCATCTTATTAGAGGGTAGAGTCTTATTCTTATTTTGTGTGTTTGATTAGCAGTAAAAAAGTGTATTTTACACTTCCATACAAAACCCAAATAGTAATATCATCTTTAAGCGGCTTAGACTAATTAACAACTGCACACATTCTCCACGTTTGGATGTGCATTGTTCACTGACAAAGACTGTGTTTGACATGTGCTCGTAGTTTGTGTGTATTTTATATGAAAAACACAAGAAGCAGTTAATTCATGTCATTTAGTAATTTCGTTGAAGAATGAACTTTATTTCTAAGTTGAACGTTTCGTTTGGGTATTGACAAAGATGAGTTTGGATACTAGCTATACTTAAACCGGAATATTCGGTGTAGTGTGCAATTTACGAGACAAATCTCTTGGACGCGTCTACGAAAACCGAGCTGCGTAGGACGACAATAATTTATGACCGGAGTGATACACGGACCTCAAGAATCAGAATCTGGTTTGTTTATTTATGTAAATGATTACAAGATACTACATCGAACACGAGATAAAACATCCAACACTCATAGGACTCTACAATCCATTTCGAATACATTTCCTATAAAGAAGAATAGGTAAGAACCTCCAAGGTCACTTTTTTCGAAAAGGTTTAATGTAAATAAAGATATCTATCCTATTATCTATCTAATATTTTAATATATCCCACGAATCATGAAGCGCCTGTATATAGGTAGGATATTTTTTATGCAAAAATAGCCAAAGTGTGCTCATAAATAAATCTGAATTTTTTGTTTTATAATTTTTTGTACGTAATCTTTGTTTTTATATTTAGGGCTAACCTTAGATATAAATATTATATTTTTATATATGTTAAAAAAACCTAGTTCAGTACAAAGTTGAAAAGATGAATCAACATAAAAAGAGGATCTAAATATGTGTTGTTTTCGACCTGGCAAAAATAGGTTAACCTAAAAAAAAACTGTGAGTTGATACAGGAAGTTGAGAAAAATGTCCCAGTTTTCTCTACAATATAAGTGACACCTTTGAAGGGCTATCAAACCGTTCCCCCAACATCGACCAGCCGACTCCACGTCCAAATTGAAATTCCACAATACAAAATGTCTTTGTACAGGAGTTTCGGGATATTGTGACCACGAGTCACGTACCGCGTGTCTGGTTTGATGTACTGCAATTTATTTTGGACAAATAGCTTTTACAAGTATATCTATAAAAGGATGGACATTTTGAAGAATAGAAGGAGATATTATGAATAAATAAATATCGTCAAACAACATATAGTCATCGTATAAACCCCAACTAAGCTTAAATAAAAAAAGCTTGTAAAAAAAACTTTTTAGAAACAAGCTTTTATTTAATTGCCCTTAGTTTTCGTGTTCTCCTCAGCAAGCCCTTTTATTTGATACCCATCCTGCGGGAGTGCAGAAAAAATAAACTATTCCGCCATCTTGGATGTTGCGCCATATTGGAATTAGAATGACGTCACATAGCTACGCATGCATTGTCTTCCAAAATAAGCGTGTATACCAAATTTCAGGTCAATCGGTTAAAGGTAACTGATTTAAAATTCAGTTGCAAGATTCCACCCGGACATACATTGCAAGTTAATATAAAGCTTGTAATAATAATAATAAAACGGGAAAAAAAATTTTTTCACAATAATTATAAGGCATAATATAAGAACTCTGACCCCCACATCAGAGGTTAGCACTCAGGCCGGGCCGAATTAGGGCCCGGTTTAAAAAAAAACATCCCCCAACTAAGTAAAGCTTGCACTATGGGTACCAGCAGACTGGGGCGATTCCAGTTACAACCAGACCAGGGCAAATGTTGAAAAGATCATCTACGAAATATGGCACTGACGAGAATCGGCAACAGAAATACATAATCTGTGAAAATTTCAACCCTCTAACTATCTCGGTTCATGAGATACAGCCTGGTGACAGACGGACAGCGAAGTCTTAGTAATAGGGTTCCCGTTTTACACTTTGAGTACGGAACCCTAAAAAGAAAAAGTACGACCAATTTGACGTTTTGTTTGGACATATTATGTCAAATTGGAGATAATGTCGATCTTGCGAAAATTGCCCCGCAGACCTCTTGTCAACACTAAAACGAACTGTATTGACACATAGAAAAAGCTCATTCTCCAATGAAATGTCATTGACAGCCCAAGTAAAGTTTGACAAGCAGTCGCGTGCAATTGTCAAAGAAATTCTATCTTTATGCATATGACTGACAGAGAACCTTTGCATTGTCAAACAACTTGTCGCTTTAGTGTACTCGAGGCTTAAAGCTACATTGTTCGACTCAAACATAGCACAAAAATCTAAGTCTTTTGTTTGAATAATAATGAGTCTTCACCATAAACATGATACTCCACTCATTATTATCACGATACAAATTATATTTCTTCAGATAATTGTTATTTACAGAAGCGGTATACTTTATGAAAGTTCAAACATAATTGCTGTCTAACGAACGCTCGCCGAGAAGAAATTCAATTAAAAAAACTGTTATAGCATAAAGACCCACACACACTGGGGCGTTAAAACCGTACGTAACAACTTATCAATACCAAAACGAACTCTGTGTGAATATACATAAAGATTAAATTGCTGTCGTAAAGGCCACGCCCTCACGCGTCAAAATTCGTTCGCGCGGACCGTATCATTTCGTTGTAGAATTAACTGTCTATGTGTCAATACAGTTCTTTTTCGTATTGCCAAAAAAAATGACGCGTCAATGCTCACGCCCCAGTGTGCAGGAGGTCTAAAGAAACTTAAACAAAATGCAAATAAACGTCAGGGTTCATTCACACGGTATATCCGTCTGCTGGTGCAGTGTAGAGCACATTCTCTGTGGGAGTATTTACAGAAGCTGTCAGTTTATAAGAGTGATGCCATCCCACAGCGGGGCAATTCTCGCTAAATCGACACCATCTATAATTCGAAACAAAACGAAAACATACTACCAATTTGACGTTTTAAAATACATCTTCATCACGCCTATATTCCCCAAAGGGGTAGGCAGAGGCGCACTACAGTGCACACTTCCCTGATGTATTTAGGTCCCAATGTAATAGGGGGTGAGCCTATTGCCATTATACCGGGCACATTCCCCATCAACACGAGGGAGATTTGGGCCACCACTCTGGCCCAGTGCGGGTTGGTGAACTTCACACGCCCTTCTATAGACGTGCAGGTTTCCTTAAGAAGTTTTCCTTCACCGTTCAGGTATATTCATTTTATATCATAAATATAGAACCGATAGACAATGAAGGCAGACTATACTATACTATCATAGTTTCTCAGTTTAAAACCTTTGAGTATTTATCACAAGTAATTTTAATTACATTAAACACTAAATTCAAAGAAAATTATAATACATGGGTAAAAAAATAATTAAATTATATAGAAAGGAATGTCTCCACATCGTCGTCGATGCCGAAAGTTCCCAGCAAGCTGGCCGCATTTCCGCGCTGAATAGCGATACTTATTCGCTGCGCGAAATAAAAGCCAGCTCGCCGGTCACGTGAAGCGGTGAACAGACGCGCTGCTATTTCCTTATACAGGAGTCGCGCGTTTGGGCCCCACGAACCTAGAGTTTCAACCCCAAACGGCTCAAAAAGGTAACTTCCTGAGAGGCCACTATATTTGCGCCGCTTGAGGTTCTCTGCTTCTGCAGCAGCAGCACAGGCACGCAAAGACGTGCTTGGAAGATGCGATGGCGCCAGGGTGTCAACACAAGTCGCGTCCCACACCAAGGGCCGACCCATCCTCCAAGGTACCAAAGACACACCGTCGGGTATCACAAGTATCACATTGTGGCCCTAGGGAGAACCTATAACCCTATTAACTATGTTAAACCCCTCTATGACATGATTTCAGACTTTCGTTACATCCTGTATACATATACGTATCCGCTGAACTCGCAATTACTTGCCGGGCAGCCAGCCTTATCGTGTGAATAGATGTTCAGAGTTTATTATGAGATATCGATACAAAACTGTATTCACGTTCACGTTATTTTTGCGTAGAGAATGTAATTTTATTCTTAACTAGCTCTGCCCGCGTCTTCGCCCGCGTGGACTCTAGGGCGATTACCCGGAAAATGGTTATCATGCTTTTCCCGTGGAAACTGAATAATTTTCTAAACTAAAAGTAGCCTAAGTTACGCATTGGAACATCAGCTATCTGCCAATGAGAATCCCGTCCAAATCAGTTCAGCCGTTTGGGAAGTTTACCCGGAACAAATGGACAAACAATTAAATTTGAAAAATTGCATTTTTGATATTGGTATCGTTACTTTCATATGCATTCGGTAAAAAGATGTTATTTTGTTATTACAAACATACACTTCAATTTTATTTATTGGTTTAGATGTATAGGTTTTTTTTTAAGGTCGCCCTTCAGTAAAATTGCTTTCTACTGATTTCATATCGACCAGAGGTTGTCTAACTTGAATATTGGATTACAGATTAGCTTCGAATATTGGTGTTGCCCTAACTAAGTATTAGTTGACTAAATAGCTTTTTAAAATTGAATTCGAGGCAGCATAACTGCATACTCCAGCCCTTTTTAACGTCCCACTGCTGGGCACGGGCCTCCACTCAATGCGAGGGGGATTTAGGCCATAGTCCGCCACGCTGGCCTAGTGCGGGTTGGCAGACTCCACACATCTATCGAGAACTAGCCAAGTTCCCTCAGTCGTGCAGGTTTCCTCACGATGTTTTCCTTCACCGTTTCATAGCAAGTGATAATCTCGGATGAAAATGAGATTCGCACATAAACCCAGAGGTGCGAGCCGGGGTTTGAACCTGCACACTTTGATTGCAAGGCGTGCGTTCGACCACTCGGCTACCACTGCTACACTCGGCTACCACTGCTACATAGCTAGCATAACTACGTAATATTTAATTTAAAAAAAATACAAGATCGTTTTTTACCAATAAATGAGAGAAAATGTTGTGTAGTAATTTTAATTAGATTTATAAAACACTAGCTTATACCCGCGACGTCGTACGCGTAGAGTTCCATCGTTCAATATCGTTATATATTATAGCCTTTATGTTATTCTGATGTTTTTTTTTTTTTTTTTTTTTTGAATAGCCTAGTATATGTCCCACTGCTGGGCAAAGGCCTCCCCCTTTCGTCTCCACATGTCCCTATCCTGGGCCTGTTGTGGCCACGTTTCTCCCGCAAAGGTGACCAAATCAATATTGTAAAGTTTCATCAAAGCAGTGGTAGTCGAGTGGTCGAACGCACGCCTTGCAAATCAAGGTGTGCAGGTTCAAACCCTGGCTCGCACCTCTGGGATTTATGTGCGAATCTCATTTTCATCCGAGTTTACCACTTGCTATGAAACGGCGAAGGAAAACATCGTGTGGAAACCTGCACGTCTATATAAAGGCGTGTGAAGTTCACCAAACCGCACTGGGCCAGCGTGGACTATAGCCCGAAAATCTCCCTCGTATTGAGGGAGAATGTGCCCGGTATAATGGCAATAGGCGTGATGATGTATTATTAATATTATTCATCAAAATCCGTTCAGTAGTTTTTGCGTGAAAGAGTAACACTCATTCATCCATCCTCACAAACTTTCACATTTATAACATTAGTAGGATTATCCAGAAAAAAAATTCTTTGAAATTTAAATAGATTTTAACTCTAAGTAAAAAGAAAGAAAATGTTTTATATTTAAATTAAACTATTTTACGGATTTTATCGCGTTTATTTACTATTTTATTTTCCCGACGTTTCGGCTGCTTTACAGCAACCATGGTCACGGGGGGACTGAGGTGTTAGACGTCCTGATGTCATAGTTAATAACTGGGTACCCTCATATTTAGTTGTTGTTTGCGGTCCGATCCACGCAGAAAGTGCTTACGGTGTCCTGCAGGGTGATTTTAAAATACTCGGAATCGAATTCGGAAACGGAATCGGATCTTTCCGTCACGGATTCCAGCCATCGCTATTTTGATTTCCGTACCCGACGATTTTTGACATTTCTCGTCGGATAAACCCATCCGAATCGACGGAAAGTTTCCGACACCTTTTTCCTCGCGGAAAGCTTCCGAAATTAAACAAAAACATAAATAAAATACCAAATTTAAGTGTTATCTAAATACTTGTATAATATTTAAGGTAAGTCAGTACTAAAGAGTGTTTAAAATAAACCCATTAACGTTGTTTAATGGCCCTTTACATTATTGTGAAAATTATTCCCTTCAACCTTCGATAGGATGGAATATTATCTTATAGGAGACAACATAGGGCGGCTGCTGTGCAGCGCCGGCAAACAATCGTGCTGCATTATTCACTTCGTGGTTGTGTTTTTATTTACCGAAATACAGCGCCATGCGCCATCTATGACGTAGCTCTGAAACTTCGTGGTTGCAAAGGCGTGATGTTACCCTTCACTTTCACTTTGACGTATCAGTAAAAATTTTCGAGGTTCGTTATAACCAAAAATAATGAAGGAGAATAAGTTTTAAATCGATAATTTAAATAAGTAATCAATTTCCAATTTTATAATTATGATAAGTGTGTTTATATAAGACTTTTTGGCCAAAAAAATTCGTATTAATAACTGTTTTGTAATCGAATTTTATTTCTACCATTTCTACCATTTTTAAACGTTCTTTGTAAACGCACACAATCTTTTCGACGTCGGAACTTTCCAATTGGCCCTTCCGTCCGCTATTCAAAATCGCGTTTTGACATACCGTCGGAAACGGAATCGACAACTCGAAGTTTTCGATTCCGTTTCCGAATTCGATTCCGAGTGTTTTAAAATCACCCTACTGAGGTCTTGCAATGATACACTTAGTTTTGGATTTAATCATATTAAACTTATCTTAATCATATTAATGTTTTATACTTATTATAAATTACGTAATTATTAGAAATTGTTTAAGTTGATTTAACGTAGGTCTTTTTTATATCGAGGGGTATTTTTAAAAGGCTATTTTACTTAAGGGACACTATGTCACATATCTAAATGTTAGGTACTTCTTTACCTTTGAATTACAAGAGTAACGAGACTTATTGTGACATATTCCGGGACAAAAGTATTGTTTTAGGTCACGTGCTAGCCTTCCTTATATGGAGGGGTGAACGGTTTATTTGAACTAAAGCGACATTTTAACTTTACAGGAGAGCATACTCATTCGACGCAGAAAAAATCGCTGATTCCAAATATGTATATAGGTCAATTTCGGCCAAAAGTGTCGCTTAAGTCAAATAAACGGCTTCCACGGAAGACCAGCGCTGGTTGTTTGCGCAACTAGCATATGCTGAGTAGAGGCCGATTAGTGACAAACATTTGAACGTCTGCCTAAAGCGGCTTTCAGACTACGCTATAATATATAGCACAACAATATCGCGCACCATACAAAGCCAATAATATATAGTACAGTACAGTGTGAACGTGGCCGTAACAATGTATGGTGCGCGATATTGTTGTGCTATGAGCTATATACGATATGCTATAATATTATAGCGTAGTCTGAAACCCACTTAAGTATTACATTGATAGGTCAGTTTGTAATGTTGTTCAAATGTATTTTTCATAAATAAATGTTTTTCTTTCTTTCAAATAGCCTTCACCCTTCGATAAAAACTTCTAACTAATACAAGCGATTCGTTAACTATTGCTTATCATTGTCAAAAAATGGTTTCGCCAATAAGATGTAAATTTGAAAAATTGCATTATCGTTATTGGTATCGTATATACTTTCATATATGCATTCGGTAAAAAGATGTTATCATACACTTCAATTTTATATATTGGTTTAGATATATTTAGTAAAAATTACCTACCTATATTTTTTATAAATTGAATAGGTACGACTAGATTAAAAAAAACAAATTTCTACTGTTACCCGTTAGATTCACGTTTTATTAAGTGCTTATGCACTTGATAGCGGTCTCGTTCAGTCCATTCGCGCGTCCATCGATTCAATATCGTAGACAATATTTCAATTTTAACGAAACATGTTCCCCGCTGGGCGCGCCGGACACGAGGCCCTGTTTATTAGATTAAAACTAGAAATATTTATCACAGAAAAATAAGACGTGGTTTTACATTAACGATAATTCTGAAAACGCACATAATTCAATTGGATTTCTTCTTCTTTTTTTACGAAATGAATGAAATGATGATATTTGATGGAATAAGATAAGGAATGCGTTAAGCTAGTGTCAAGTAATTAAAAAGTAAAATACCTAGCCTATGTTTTTTTTTTATTTTTAAAAACTACACTGTTAACGGCAACGTTAAAAGTTTAACGTGGCGAGCGCAGAGTGCACTCCAACCAAGGCCTTAGGGGCGGAAAAGGGTGGCAACTAGCTCAGCCTAGCCTATGAGATATAGCCCCCGCATATTGAGCCGTCAAAACGCGGGCGTGTGACGTACCAATACCAAAACGAACTGAATTGACTCATAGTAGAATTTAATTCTTCAGCGAAATCACACTGACATTGCGAAAATATGCGGACTATGTAAGATCCTTAAATTTTGAGAGAGAGAGCAATCCGTTGACAAATAATGAACTCGACCTATCCTAAATTGCTTAGAAGATAGAATCTTCAACTGACATCCACCAAACTAGGCCTAAAACCTGAACAAATTAACGCAGATAGGCCAAACCACCTTCGGGCTAAACCTGTGTCAACATAACACTACTTTTGCCCCTCAATTATCCTAAAACCAACATAGCTTGATCCTCTGTCGTCTAAACATTGTGCCTGGGAAATTGATGTTTTATTTAAATAGGACCCCGGAGGTAGGTCAATTGATGTTTGCCGTGAGAAAAGGTTGGGAAATATTTATTTTGTTCAGTGCCCTTAGCACAATATTGTAACGTAATCGTATCGTTGTCGAGAGAGTATCCTACCCACAGTCATTCTATTTATGAAATTTTTAAAACATCTGAATGTTGTTTTTTTTTGGAATTATTTCGTTCTACTTCTTTGCAGTCAGTAGTCAGTCTTTACATTAGATAAACAAAAGCTATCTGGGTCATCCGCCATATTTATCACTGTCATTATCCATTTTTATTTATAATGTGTATTTATTGAATTTGTCCTTCCTATTAATTACTTGACATTGGCGAAATACTCGCACTAGTCGCAGGTGATGCCATTCCTCATCTTATTCTATTAAATATCATCATTTCGCTCATTTCGTTAAAAAAAAAAAAGCTATCTGTCAATAGTGTATTCTTTGTAGCCTTTTGATGGTACCACATTATATTCCCCACTTTATTAGATACTCTGTGATTTTTACTATGAAGCGCTGCTTCAACGGTAATATCCTAATTCTTTTATTAAAAGTGTAGTCTACGTAGCTAAATGTATTGTATTTTAAAAACAGATATTTTCAATCTATTGGCCAACCTAAGTAAGTTTTTAATGGCGTAAAATATAACCAATAGGTATGTGGCACAGGGCCAGCGTGGTGGACTATGGCCTGAATCCCTCTCGCATTGAGGGGAGGCCCGTGCCCAGCAGTGAGACGTTAAAAGGGCTGTAGTAGTAGGTATGTGTAGGTAGGTATAATATTATTTACTTATTAAACAGTGATCAATTTACAGAAAAAAACTTATCAAATAGATCTATACATTCAATAAGAGGAGTTTGCTACGTCATTCACTAAATATTTAGAGGGTAATTAACACGAGAGCCATTACTGTTTTCCCCTGCCAAATCGTAATCCAGGAACGCTTTATCTGCCTATTACCGGGAGTATAGATAATGGCTGCCCCGGATGCTGGCTATTGATCAACAACTAACGCCACCAGCCCTCATTGTGCCGAACAAAGGGCGATGCCCCGCGTCCATAAACTGCCATAGAAAGCCTTTTAGCGTGGCGGATTATTTGATTTCGACGATAGGGTTGTTCAACAGAATAATCACTAGATAGTATAGAACAAAGTCGCTTCCCGCTGTAATAAATCTATTTTACGGATTCTATCGCGTTTATTTACTTTTTTTATGTTCCCGACGTTTCGGCTGCTTTACAGCAACCATGGTGACCCCTCGGGGTCAGTCCCCCCGCAACGTAAACGCGTTAGAATCCGTAAAATAGATTTATTTCAATGTGTAGTATTCGCGTAAATATAAGAAAACAATATCGCTTCACGCTCTCTGTCTGTCCCTATGTATGCTTAGATCTTTAAAACTACGCTACGGATTTTGATGCGGATTTTAGTAGATAGAGTGATTAAAGAGGAAGGTTTTAGTATATAATTTGTCAAGTTTTTGTATACATCGGCTAAAATATAATGATATTTGTTGGAGCTGTCGAAAAAAAATAAGCTGTCTGGGAGCTTTCAACGAAAACGCTGCCTAAACCCTTTGAGATATAACAAAATGATTTATGGTGGAATTGTGTATATTTTATCTTATATATCTTAAGGATAACATACTTTATCAATTTCAATACTTTAAAAAAACCAGCCAAGTGCGAGTCAGATTCGCGCACGAAGGGTTCCGTACCACTATCTACAAAAACGGCAAAAAATTACGTTTCTTGTATAGGAGGCACCTTAAATATTTATTTTAGTATTTGTTGTTATAGCGGCAACAGAAATACATCTGTGAAAATTTCAACTTTCTAACTATCACAGTTCATGAGATACAGTCTGGTGACAGACGGACGGACAGAGAAGTCTTAGTAATAGGGTTCCCGTTTTACCCTTTGGGCACGGAACGTTTTCCCCTTACTTTCTTGTTATTTATAGCATACTGTAACTGTAACCAGTAACTGATTAAGATTATAATTAAACTGGCAATTTTATAAAATCTATTTATTTTAACCTTTTTTATCGTTCCAAGAGAGGTTTCCGGAATTTATGTCAAAATACTAGAGCAAGGCGTTTTTTTTCCACGCCCGGAAGCCGGCACAACCCGGAAATAAGCTGTCGGTGCCAACCAACTCCTGATTCAGCTCGTTGGTGGTTTTTTATTTGCGAATATTTTAGCATTTATATAGCGATCGACGGCAGGTCAATGGAATTTTTAAATATTTTTTAATAAGGGATATTCTTTGAGTGTATTTTTCTGCCCATACCAAAACGGTCTGTATTGACTCATGGATTAAGCTAAATTTTCAACGAAATATCACCGATGACGTGAACGAATTTCGAGGCTTAGTCGCGTGACTTTTATCACAGAAACAAACTCTGTGTCAATAGGCATAAATATTGAATTTCCGTGGTAAAAACCACGCTGCCACGCGTCGAAATTCGCTCGCGCTGTCGGTGTCAATTATTTAAAAACCGGCCAAGTGCGAGTCGGACTCGCGCACGAAGGGTTCCATACCATTATCTATAAAAACGGCAAAAAAATCACGTTTGTTGTATGGGAGCCCCCTTAAATATTTATTTTATTCTGTTTTTTAGTATTTGTTGGTACAGCGGCAACAGAAATACATAATCTGTGAAAATTTCAACTCTCTAACTATCACGGTTCATGATATGCAGCCTGGTGACAGACGGACGGACGGACGGACGGACAGCGAAGTCTCAGCAATAGGGTTCCCGTTTTACCCTTTGAACTTTGAAAAAAGAACTTTTCTTGTGCGTAAATACAGTTTGTTTTCATATGGCAAAATTTGAAGTGCGAGGTCGACGCATCAGTAAGTATGACTTAAGCCCTGTATTTGTGGTGAATTCAAATAAAACATCGATAGAAAAAGAAATATTGATATGAAATAAGGCAAAGGAATATCGGTCAAAGGCGCTTATGAATACGAAATGATCTTTCACGGGTTTCTATTTTGGGATAACCGATTGGGTCCAATAGTAGATACCAACGATATTAGAAGTAAAGATTCGAACGTCTCAAAAATATCGGAAAATATTGGTCCCAAATTGATATCACTGATGCCACAGCCGTTTAGTCTTATACGTATTTTAATGGAATAAGATGAGGAATAGCTCCATCTCTGAATAGCAGGTATTTTGTGAAAGTGAACATGATGGCGGATGAATTACAGGTTGTATTATAGGCACGCGTTTTGTCGCGCCTGTGGGCGAAGAGCTTAAAATACCAAAACGAACTCTGTTTCAATACGCATAAAGATTGGATTTCTGTGGTAAAAACCCCGCCCATATGCGTTAAAAGTCGTTTGCGGAGGCTTAAGCGTGATCGTCCCTTTGTTAAGTCTATTACTGAATTATCGTTCGCCTACGCTACGCAAGTACCTACATTACAGTCTCAAAGGAAAAGAAATGAGGATAAATATCAAAAGAGCTTGGTGAAATAAGATTGCACACAGTCACAAGAAATTTTAATATTTTTTTGAGGACTAAATCTTGACTCCTTTATTTTTGATGTCTGTAAATTCTCATTCCGTCAAATACCGTAAGTACCAACAAAAATTTAAGGTGAGTACGCGACCCGGAATTTGAACCTGCGCACTTTGATTGTAAAGCGTGCGTTTGACCACTCGGCTGCCACTGCTAGCCAATTAAAATATCATCATTACGTTTTGTAAAAAAATAAAAAGAAGATAAGTATGTCATGATTTTTAATAAATTTCAAAACGATTTCAAATGTATCGGTATTTTGTTAAATACTCGTTGGTATCTATATTATTCTATTTAAAATTGGCAACACTATCGTGACACGTCGTGTCAAAGGAGAGGGAAAGTGCCGAAGGAGCGCTAGACAGTCAGTCGGATCGGCATTCGAGAATGAGACTTTGAGGTAGAAGCTTCACCATTTATTAAGTGTATCTAACCTACTTGTATTATAATTTAAAAAAAAGATATCTATGCAAATGGATGTTTAAATAAAATAAGTGAATGTCTGCAGTTGTTTAAGTTTATAAAAAGTATAGTGCGCATCACCAAACTGTACCTACATGACTCTAGTTAAATATAAAAATAATCGTAGTCACTCTACTCTCATGGCTCCGATCCCGCGTTTTCCCTTTGACGATAGCTCAAATCTTTTTAAACGACAGTATGCCTCTATTTGTGTCTTTCCGCGCGTAAAAATTGGTCTGCTAAAGAAAACGGCTGTTAGGTGAATTGCCGGGATCTAAGTCACAAATGGGCGTCAGATCTCGTCTTGTTTTGTAAATAAATTGACTGCGAACTCCGTAATAAATCGTCTGTTGTCGTGAAATTAAACTTCTTTTTATTTTATTGAAGAATAATACTCGTTAGTACTATTAATATCCAAAGGATATTTTTTTTTATATAATATATATCTGTAGAGGCAGTGTTGAATAAATTAAGTGTTACATTAATCATTGGTTTTCTAAGTAACATTTATTTTTATAAGAAGTACATCATCACGTCTGTATTCGCCAAAGGGGAAGGCAGATGCGCACTGTAGTGCACTTACACGTCGCCGATGTATTTTGATCCCGATATAATAGGGGGCCAGTCCTTTGCCATTAAACCGGGCACATGCCCCCTAAATACGAAGGAGATTTGCCCATAGTCCACCACGCTGGCCCAATGCAGATTGGTGAACTACACAACCCTTTCTTTAGCCATTCAGGTTTTTTGACGATATTTTTTTCACCTTTCAGCAAATAATCATTATGGAATATGACATTCGCACATGAAAATGGGATTTGAACTTGCACCTCTTACACTCAAGGCGGGCATTTTAACAACTAGGCTACCAATACTTCTATATAATAACTCTATTATATACATTTCAATAATGAAATAAAATTATTTATACTAATTATCAACCCGCTATAATAGTCTCAAAGTTTCCAAGAAGTGACTGAAAGCCTAAAACCTACATAATAAATATCTTTAGAACTGTAAATTCAAAGCGCAACTTCGAGTATCGTCTGAAACCTATTGACGAGTACAACACAAATAATATTCCATCTATTATATTTGCCTGTACGAACGGAACGATTTCAGTAGGCTGACCAATTTATACTGACTGAAATTTGGGACATTTTAAATTGACAATAACTAGTAAGGTTTAAAAATTGCATGAGTACATGTCTTAAATATAGTAAATCTACAATCCACTTACAAATGGTTTTTTTTACAAAAAACAAATGTTTTACAACGCTTTTGTAAATCTTTCATTAGTTTCTATAAATCTATCGGTTGTGATCTATATACATATCGGGGAAAAGGTGAAGTGACCCAAGCGCCATATTGGGCGATATTGAGTCATCTAAATCGTTTGAATCAGCTAATTTTTTTTTTGTGCTAAGTTACCAAAATGGTGCTCGAGTCAATTCGCCTTTTAAATATATGTTTGTGTTATTTGTAATAATAGAGTAAGGAAACATGGAAAAGATTATATGATTTATTTTTTCTTGGAAAGAAGAAGGCTTATATATTTATGTTGAAGTGTTATATTGTGGGCAGAGTTAGAAAGAGAGAGCTCTATCAGCTCTACTGTCAATGTTTTTAAAAACTTTTGTATCCTGATATTTTTATATTATATGTGGTTAACCCAGTTTACAAAGAGCGAGCACCGATGCGAAGCAAACTTCACGTACAGGGGTCGTGTTGCATTGTGCTTCTGCGAGCTTTATGCACAGTCAACGATCGACACGACTCAAAGAGTCGACATCCTAACGACGCTGACTGTACTTTTGACATGTCACTCTGTCTCTCGAGAATTTAGATGCCTCTTGTTTCCTTCAAAGAAGAATTATTAAACATGTTTTGTTTACAGAATATATATTGCAATTTTTATTTATTTAGCTCACATCATTATCAACTGAACAACCTAAAAGCCCCAGGCGCCAAGACGTACGCTTTCATTTTTTTACTAATACGAAAATAAACTCTACGTTAAATATATTTAAGGGATAAATTTATGTGGTTAATTGCCAATTGAACACGACCATGCTGCTTGCGTTGAATAATGAACTTCTTCTATGAGTTAATACATGTCGTTTTGATATTGGCCAACATTTTACAGCGAGGGTCCACTGCTTAACCATTTCCCATTATTTTGGGTCAGCGTAGTATATCTCTTTCGTTCATTCATATCGCTTTTTTGTGATACTGACATCCATTCCTATCCCTTGGCAAACACACATGAATATTGGGATGCAAAAATAGACAATACAACAATTTTAAATACATCATCATCACGCCTGTATTCCCGAAGGGGTAGGCAGAGGTGCACTGCAGTGCGCCCACACTTCGCCGATGTATTTTGGTCCTAACGTAATAGGGGGCGAGCCTATTGCCATTATACCGGGGACATTCTCCCTCAATACGAGGGAGATTTATGGGCCATAGTCCACCACGCTGGCCCAGTGCGGGTTGGTGAAACTTCACACGCCTTTCTGTAGACGTTCAGGTTTCCTCACGATGTTTTCCTTCACCGTTTCTTAGCAAGTGATTATCTCGGATGAAAATGAGATTCGCACATGAAACCCAGAGATGCGAGGCGGGGTTTGAACCTGCACACTTTGATTGCAAAGCTTGCGTTTGACCGCTCGGCTACCACTGCTTTTATGTTTAGTATAAGGGGTAATAGCAGTGGTAGCCTCGTCAGTAGAACGCCTGACTTGAAATTAAGGAGTGCAAGTTCAAATCCCAAGCCCGCACCTCTGAGATGATGTAATTTTCAATAATGATCACCACTTGCTGAACGGTGAAGGAAAACATCGTGAGGAAACCTGCACGTCTATAGAAAGGCGTGCGAAGTTCACCAACCCGCACTGACCCAGGGAAGTAGACTATGGCCTAAAAAAACTCCCTCGTATCGAGGGAGAATGTGCCCGGTATAATGGCAATAGGCTCGCCCCCTATTACATTGCGACCAAAATACATCTGCAAAGTGTGGCGCACTGTAATGCACCTCTGTCTAACCCTTCGGGGAATACTGGCGAGGTGATGTAGTGTAGTATACGGCAAACCTACAGATTAGAATATAGGTTACCGCTGTAAAAGGTCTACATCATATTCATAGTAATCTTTAGGTTTAAAAAACCCGGCCAAGTGCGAGTCGGACTCGCGCACGAAGGGTTCCGCACCATTATCTATAAAAACGGCAAAAAATCAATCACGTTTGTTGTATGGGAGCCCCCTTAAATATTTATTTTATTCTGTTTTTTAGTATTTGTTGTTATAGCGGCAACCGAAATACATAATCTGTGAAAATTTCAACTGTCTTACTATCACGGTTCAAGAGATACAGCCTGGTGACAGACGGACGGACGGACGGACGGACGGACGGACGGACGGACAGCGAAGTCTCAGTAATAGGGTTCCGGTTTTACCCTTTGGGTACGGAACCCTAAAAATTGCCAAATTTGTTTGGACCCACCATTTTACTCATTATCCTCTACCACAGTACATAATGATCTGTTTAATGAGACTCACAACCGCTCATCAGCATTCTATTGTTACGACAAACATCAATACAACGCTTCATTTAGCATCGTAATTACAAACTAACACTAGTGTCGATTAAGGAACTAAACTGAGGATAATAGTAGATTGTATCACAAGGGAGCAAAATAATATTTTAACGGCGAGGGCGGTTTTTTTAATCCAGAGCGAAGTGAGGGATTCAAAGTACGTCCCCCGAGCCAAAAATATATTTTGCGCCCGAGAGATACACTCTACTTTTCATCACCCACTATGAAAAAATAAAAGGCACCTCATATTTTATTGTAATACTAGCTGTGCCCGCGGTTTCACCCGCGCTAATAGTTACTTTGGCGTAGAGTGATGTTATAAAGTCTATGGTTATAAGTCTATAATACCCGATTCATGTTCGGGAATTTTCCCGTTTTTGCCACATTATTCGTTGCTGCTCCGCTCCTATTGGTCGAAGCGTGATGATATATAGCTTATAACCTTCCTCGATAAATGAACTATTTAACACAAAAATAATTATTCAATTCGGACCAGTAGTTCCTGAGATTAGCGCGTTCAACCAAACAAACAAACTCTTTAGCTTTATAATATTAATAATAATAATATATAGTATAGATTATTATATAATAAGACATAGAGTAACAACTAAATTGAAATTAAATAGTATCTAATAATAAAACAACAAAAACCTTATATTAATATTTGAGAGATTTTAAACAAAACCATGAATTTCTAACAATACATGAAAATTGACGAAAACGTGGGCTGTAGTTCGCGCGTTGTTAATTTGATTTTTTTTATTATTATTGAGCCGGCGGCGCGACTATGGGTCGTCGTACCAGCCAGTCTTTATTCAAACAATATTTGCGTTCGATTTCTAGGGCGCTGAACACTAAGATGTTCCAAATTTAAAAAGTGCGCGGCAAAGTAAATTGCGTCGCACTTATAAAGAGGATTAAAAACTCATTACTGCCGTTAAAAGTTTCATATAGAAAACACCACTTTTGGGCGCACTTAAAGGCGAAACAAGTCGTCCTTTTCGTATAGATGGGATGAAAATAAAGTTTAGTCCCTTTTTCAAAAGGTTCAAGATATGAAACAGGATTTCATGATGACATGATGAGTATATTCCGTCATTGCGTTCGTGCAAAGTGTTCTGACTTCCGAACACCATATCTGCTATCTTTATGATGTGCGGAACCGTCAAGCCTTGCGCTCACAGGTGCGGTACAACGTCCGCGACTAATTTATTGCCAATATCAAAACGAACTGTATTGCTTTATAAGAAAGCTAATTTTTCTACGACACGTCGAGAGAATTTTGGCGTGGCCTTTATCACAGAAATTCAATCTTTATGTATATTAATACAGGGTATGTTTTCAAAGGGAGTCAAGTGAATTCGCTCGCCCCAGTGTATGCAGGGCGTTCACGTGCCGTTTTCAGTACGGTATCTTGGTAACCTGAGCTGGTGTGTCATCAATCAAGGAGTCTTTGATGGATGCAAGTGGGGCCACTGAAGGAAAAACTTGGCCGCGTTAATACGTTGATCATGGGCGGTGACAGGTTGAGTTTAGTTTGTGTTATATATAGTCTCAAGGTAGCCTAGTCGGTAGACCGTCCGCCTGGAACGCAAAGGGTGCAAGTTCAAATCCCGGGCCTCTGACATTTCCACGTGCGAATGTAATTTTCAATAATCGTTACCACTTGGTGAACGGTGATGGGAAACATTGTAAGAAAACCTGCACGTCTATGGAAAACGGTGTGAAGTTCACCAACCCATACTGGGTCAGTGTGGTGAAATACGGCCCAAATCTCCCTTACGTTGAGCGGGGAATGTGCCCAATATAATGGCAATAGTCTTGCCTTCTATTAAATTGGGATGTGGGGTGGGTCCAGTACAGTTCACGGCTGCCTCCTCGTTCGAGGAATACATGCGTGATGATGCACTTGTTTATTTTAAATCACCTATACTCCTCGCAGGGGTAGGTAGACCTCAACCTACTCTACAAAAATACAAATGTGTTTTTGTGTTGTATTGATTTTTCAGCCCTACACAGACTAAAGCTTCGATTTTATTCCAGTTGAGTAGCGCATTTTTATAACAATTAATTTGCTATTGTTATCGTACATAATATACTTGGCGCAACGAATTAAGTACAATGAAGTAATCTATTTGAAAAAAACAAATGTTATTTCTTTGATGTAATACTGTAACTGTAAGGTTCATTTAACTTTATGCAAACAATCCAGTTGGCGGCGAGGTAAACTTTTTTTTTTAACTTCCCCTTAAACCGAATTATGAATTCCCTGGATCGCGGCCGTATTTTATTTCATCTCGACAAAGGCATTGTTTTTGTCGTAGAACTCCAGGTTTATGAAAGTTTTTGATGTAAATATTGTTGGTATTCGGTAAATAATCATCAAAGCCCTATCTCTACGTAGAGCTGCCTGAAATGAACTAAGTAGGTGCTTTATAATTTTTATTTTCTCAGGAGAGTTTTTACAAATCTTTAAGAACGTGGTATGTTAGTCAAATTAAAGCACGCAGGGCTCACACCAAAACGAACTGTTTTGGTTCATAGAAAAATTTAATTCTTCAACAAAATGATAAGCACAGTAGGGATGTGAAAAAATTATCGATTTTTAATAATCGATTCTATAAAAAATAGAAATCGTTTTTTTTTTAATCGAAGTAAGAAATATCGATTATTTTCTAATCGATTTTTTCCTGTCCAAGTCATATCCCTTATGGACAGCGCTGGAGGTGTGGTGTGGCTTCTACCACAAAATTTCAATATTTATTTATACAAATTAACAAAATTCGTTTTAATATCGAAAAAAATATGTCGCGTGACTTTTGACGCCCCAGTGTGACGACGATGAATTTTTTGACGTAAATTAGTTATCAGCTGACTTCTATAATTAAATACTAGAGAAACTGTTACCTGCGATTTAAATGTCGTATTATAATCAATTTTATGAGATTTATTTTCAGGGTTGCACATCGGAGTCGGGCGACGGATCCAATTTCTAATTGATCCTGAAGTGATCCAGAAACCAGATTACCTACTTGGCGAAGTTTGATCGAGTTGATTGATTAAACAATTGAGGTAAAGGACCCTCAACTTAAACGCGACGGGTCAGTGATTTTTAAACCAATCATTAATGATTTAACGACAAATAGAGATGGGCTCACTTTCAATGTGGTTCATGGGAGAGAATTATATCTCTATGAAATAAAACTATTTTACGGATTTTATCGCGTTTATTTACTATTTTATTATTCCGACGTTTCGGCTGCTTTACAGCAACCATGGTCACGGGGGGACTGAGGTGTTAGACGTCCTGATGTCATAGTTAATAACTGGGTACCCTCATATTTAGTTGTTGTTTGCCTTCCGATCCACACAGAAAGTGCTCACAGTGTCTTGAGGTCTTGCAATGGTATGCTTGGTTTTGCATTTAATCAATAATAGTAATAGTAAATAAACGCGATAAAATCCGTAAAATAATTTTATTTCAATGTATAGTATTCGCGTAAATATAAGAAAACAATATAATTATATCTCTTGTTTGGAAAACGCATAGTATATAATGAGCATTAAGAACAGCCTGACAGATCAGATGCTCTAAAGGGTTAACAATCTGTTCGGTCAGTTTAGAGCTTAGCTGGACTATTGTAACGTAACTTTCAATAAAATTAAGCCTGGGTCACAGTGCCTGGAACACAAAGATTGAATTTCTAACTGTGGCAAAAGTCACGAAAACTCTCGAGGAATCAATGACATTTCGTTGAAAAACTAGCTTTTTGTATGTGTGAACTCAGTTCGTGGCCAAAAATTGGTCATCCTGACGCGCTTTTGGACGCGCCGAGGCTTAAGGGTCATTTTATATACTGTTGTACTATAATAACTAAAGGTTCAAGCTAAAATCAATCTTCTTTGTGTCTAAATACAGCTGGTTTTTAATAAGATTAATTTACTCTGGGTTACTTTTTCTTTAACTTGATCACACTTGGTCACAAATTGCAACCGCTGATATTGTTGTAAGCCTCAGCGATTACCTAGGTACCAGATAAATGCTAAATTGCACCTACTACAGTAGTGATAATGTTCAAAATCATTTACACTTCAACTTTACTTCCTATACGAACATCATAAACTTTGGGTGAGCAACTTTTGTTGACATCGATCCGTGTAGGAAAAACAAAATGTGTGATATCGGTAACGGATTTTCGACTTTAATACTTAATAGATACGATATGAAATAATTGGTCAGATGTAGAGTACCTGTGTACAAAGTTTTCTAAGCCAAGTTTCAAAGTTCTTCAGTAAACAAACACCGAAGATTATTATTATATTACAATGTCTTCCTGAAACATCGATTTTGTAAATAAAGACATGTAATAATAATAATAAAACTCACGTTGTGAGATCTATACAAATAAATAAAATTGAAGTGTAGTTTAGTGAATATTATAACAAAAACCGAGTTCAAAAACCTAGGTGCACTAAAAAACTAGAAATAACCTCATAATTCATTATATTTGAAGTCGGCGTCAATCCATATGTGTATTTATATAGTCTGACGTAGTTTTAGTGCACCTAGGTTTTTGCAGTCGGTTTTTCGTTTTTGTTAAAAAAAAAAATCACGATTTTTAGTGTCAATAATCGTTGAAAATATGCAAGTATTATCAGCTCATAACAACCCTAAAAAAGTAAATATTTAAAGGTAACCAAAATAATACGGTGGAATTGAGAAACCTCCTCCTTTTTGGAAGTCGGTTAAAAATAACAGCTGTTTACAAAACTGATACAAAAGTATAATATACGGTATTTAATACATTTTTTAGGGTTCCGTACCCAAAGGGTAAAACGGGAACCCTATTACTGAGACTTCGCTGTCCGTCCGTCCGTCCGTCTGTGACCAGGCTGTATCTCATGCACCGTGATAGTTAGAGAGTTGAATTTTTCACTGATTATGTATTTCTGTTGCCGCTATAACAACAAATACTAAAAAAATGAATAAAATAAATATTTAAGGGGGCTCCCATACAACAAACGTGATTTTTTTGCCTTTTTATAGATAATGGCACGGAACCCTTCGTGCGCGAGTCCGACTCGCACTTGGCCGGTTTTTATTTTTATGTCTACATATAGACATGTATGCTTGTCTACCTGTATGTTTGTTCCGGGATATCTTTAAAACGGCACAACCGATTTAAACGGGACTTTCAATGGCAGATAATTGGTGTCGTCAGGAGTCTACGCTACGTAACTTAGACTTTTTTTGTAAATGTTCAGGTAAGACATTAGGATAAAAATTTAACCCTCTCCCCCTCCATATAAAATGCTGGTTTTGAACCTCCCTTAAAAATTGTCCCCACCATAAACTCGAATGAAAACCACATCACTTTAGTACTAACAGGTAGGTATCAATCCTTATACTAATGAAACGACTTCGCTCATAAACCCACCGAAATACCTAGCTTATGTAGGCAAGAACTAGACACTTAAAACTTTTGTCATTTATCGTTTTTCTCTATAAAAACCTCTCTAGACACTAACAAGCCGTCGTCTGGCATATTAAATAACGAAACATAAATTTTTATTAGCCACTCGTGTAAAAACACCGCTAATCTTGTAGCGTCGCGTAATTTTTCTGAAATATTGCCGCCATCTTGTCACGAGAGCTTTCATTTTGTTAACTTATAGCTGCCATTTTATTTTTACCCCGTCTAAGTAATATTTACTTTATTTTCAAGTGGCTAAAGTCAGTTTTTGTGCGAGTTATACTCGTCCCTCTTGTATGTACGGAGTGAGGGATCATTATATAAAGTAGAATTGTGTAAAAGCAAGAGAAAACTTACGTAAGAAGTAAATAAAATATTTCGGTCAATGATTTCGATAACTACGCAGCATAGGTAATAAACATAAATAATATACAAACATCTATGAGTAGCTAACCATCTACTTATATATAATTTGTAAAACGTTATAAACCATGTACAAAGGTATTGTAAAACACATTAAAGTCATATAACAACAATATATTTCTTAATTTTGTCAATGAAAAAGAGGTAAATGTAGATTCGTTTACAAACCAGTAAGTGTTTCATTCGTATCAAGAATTATTAACAAGAATTCTCGGCCAGACTCATATCAATGTGGATTCGCGAGAAAAATGACGTGTCCAAACTCCCGTTCTCGATTTTTCTGTAGTGAGAGTGTACTACTGGCTTTAAATCTAACAAATAAAGTTAATGTTCCGCTCAACCCTTTCGTCCGTCTGGACGTCCCAACACAAAAGGTGAAAACAAAATTAGTTCGAAATCCAGCCGACCATTTGTTGATCATTCATTTTGAGGCTATTGTGTGTGGTCTTTATTTATAACAGTACAATGTTGTTTTGAAGGCATCCCGAATGGATTAAGTTAATTTAACTTACAATAGTCCGCTGATAATCACAAAATTAAAATTCGGGGAATATTTATTCCGAAGAAAATTCTATTAAACATGGTCGCAGTTTAATTATAGATTCAGTCGATGTTAATAGATGTTGAAAATATGTCATTATTTATACATATATCAAGTCTACATACAAACGCTACATAAATATAATCTTATTACAATTATGAATTAAAAACAAATAATGGTAAAAAAACTTTTTAAAAACAAGCTTATTTAATTGCCCTTAGTTTTCGTGTTCTCCTCAGCAAGCCCTTTCATTAGATACATATACTGTGGTAGTGCAGAAAAATTACTATTCCGCTATTTTGGATGATCCGCCATATTTAAATTAGAATGACGTCACATAGCTAAGCATGCATTGTCATCCAAAATAAGTGTGTATACCAAATTTCTGCTCAATCGGTTAAAGACAACTGATTTAAAATTAGAAAATCGTAAAAATAGAATAGAATCGCGAGCGAATTTCGCAGCGTGGTCCCTACTTACTTTTCCCATTGAAATTCAAACTTTATGTATATTACTAAAGAGTTCGTTTTGGTATTGGTTCAAAAAGTGCACCGCATGTCTTGACGCCTCTGTGAGCTAAAATACCCATTGTAACTCACATTTTTAAAAAATATATCGTCAGACAACACATACTCATCGTATGATCCTATACTAACCAAAGCTTGTACTTTGAGTATGGTCCCAGTTACACCCAGACCAGGGCCCCAAAACGAAAGTATCTCCACAACGAAAGTAACACTATCGTTGTGGAGATGCGATGACTTAATTTTTTAGGGAATGAAAACAACATAAATTTTATGAATGATAGGTAGCTGGAATATGACCTGGGGCCCGATTTTCGTTTGATAGACATCAATCTCTATTAGAATCAAAAGTAAAAATACGACCAATTTGACGTTTCGTTTCGACATATCTCTAATAGAGATGGATATCTATCAAACGAAAATCGGGCTCCAGTGAAGTGTAATGTCAACTTGAAACCATTAGACTAGTCATATCCTCACTACCATTGGTAAAAGATGTTGTTTTCAGGCCTTAAAAATTTAAAAATGAAGTCATAGCAACTCCGCGATGAAAGTGTTAGTGGACTTGGGGCCCAGGACAAAATTCGAAAAGGCCATTGCCGAAATATTACGCTGGCGAAATCAAACACGCCACCAGCCAGTTCAGTCAAAGTCAAATCATTTATTTTGTATAGGCCTATGGGGGCACCTACAAATTGTCAAGTTTACATTTTTTTTCTTATATACTCCTATACTACTACAACCCTTTTAACGTCCCACTTCTGGGCACGAGCCTCCCCTCAATGCGAGGGGGATTCAGGCCATAGTCCACCAAGCTGGCACAGTGCAGGTTGGTAGACTTCACACATCTATCGAGAACTAGTCAAGTTCCCTCAGACGTGCAGATTTCCTCACGATGTTTTCTTTCACCGTTTCATAGCAAGTGATAATCTCGGATGAAAATGAGATTCGCACATAAACCCAGAGGTGCGAGCCGGGGTTTGAACCTGCACACTTTGATTGCAAGGCGTGCGTTCGACCACTCGGCTACCACTGCTATTACTATACTACCACCGGATCGAAACGCGACCTCAACTGAGAAGATCCGGCAAGAAACACAGTGGGCTGTAGTAAGTCTAGCGGCCTACGATCAAACCACTAAGCTAATCGGTCTCGTCTCATTGTATAATAATATTATGTATAATTGTAAACTAACACATTTAACATAAGATGTTTATGAAGGAAATATCATTTTCACAATTCTGTTTGCGTTTAATTTATCGTTTCTTAATAATAGTACTTAATACAGTGGAGTCGACGCGCCTGCGATCACAAATATTATTGTTTGCATAAACAACGGCATAAGCAACGGATTCTATTACCTTCTCCACACAATATTACGACTATAATCTGTGCAGGGTGTGCCAGAGAAATTACAAAACAAAGTGACTGATGACTATCTTCAAATAAGATACTGATGGAAAAGTGTTCGCCGATACAAAAAATCGAAACTATTTTTTGTAAATTTAACGAAAAAAATTTTTTATGGACAACAAATATTATATCTATAAGCGAAGCAGTAACAGCTTCGTCGGTAGAACGGCTGCCTTGAACGCAAGCGGTTCAAGTTCAAATCCCTGGCTCGCACCTCTGAGATGATTTGTATGCGCGAATGTAATTTTCGATAATGATTACCACTTGCTGAACGGTGAAGGAAAACATCGTGAGGAAACCTGCACGTCTATAGAAGGGCGTGTAAAGTTCACTAACCCGCACTGGGCCAGCGTGGTGGACTATGGCTCAAATCTCCTTCGTATTGAGGGGGAACGTGCCCGTATTAATGGCAATAGGCTCGCCCCCTATTAAATTGGGACCAAAATACATCAGCGAAGTGTGAGTGTACTGCAGTACATTGTGTAGTACCCATACTAAAAGCTTTGCTTAGTTTGGGATCATACGATGAGTATGTGATGTCTGGCGAAATTCATTTACCTTATCTTCAATCAAACGACATAGTTTTTTAGGGTTCCGTACCCAAAGGGTAAAACGGGAACACTATTAATAAGACTTCGCTGTCCGTCCGTCCGTCCGTCCGTCTGTCACCAGGCTGTATCTCATGAACCGTGATAGTTAGAGTTGAAATTTTCACAGATGATGTATTTTAATTGCCGCTATAACAACAAACACTAAAAAACAGAATAAAATACATATTTAAGGGGGCTCCCAAACAACAGACGTGATATTTGCCGCTTTTTTATAGACAATGGTACGGAACCCTTCGTGCGCGAGTCCGACTCGCACTTGACCGGTTTTTTCTGCAATTTAGCTAAACCACTTAAATAACACGTTGTTACAGTGTGACGTCATTATCAACCCTTTACCCCAACAAACCTGTACCGAGTACCTTCCATTACGAATTCAACTTGATTACAAACTGAACACAATGACAATAGAGCGCTTTGTAAACTGGAAGCTAAACACATATTGCCAATAGGTATTGCTCAAAAGGTCCACGCTGGCCGCTAACAAAGCGCACGTAGCGCCATATTGCCGACGTGACTGATTGGAACGGTCGTCGGTTTTAATAAATTAGGTTCCACGAGGACTATGTATTGAATATGGCTTAGTATACCGCTCTGGATATGTAGGTGGAGTTTCTAAAGTCGCCACTTCTAGCTATTTATAATCTATACAAATAAATACAATGAAGTGTCTGTTTGTAATCTAAAAATTACAGATTTTTTCTTCTGGGTAATCTCGGGAAAGGCTAAATATTTAGACAGTTGAAATTTTCACAGATGATGTATTTCTGTTGCCGCTATAACAATAAAACTAAATAAAATAAATATTTAACGGGGCTCCCATACAACAAACGTGATTTTGTGGCCGTTTTTATAAATAATGGTACGGAACCCTTCGTGTGCGAGTCAGACTCGCACTTGGCCGGCTTTTTTAAATTACCTGGATTCCATGCGGAAAAAGTCATAACTTCGAGTAAACTGCCGGTAATTCAATATTTTGTTGTGTAAAATTTAAGGTGTAAAATTACTTACGATATTAATCTTCTTAACCGAAATTATAGTTTTTAGGAATCTGTTATTGTATCTTTATTTTAATATTAATTAATTTTTGACAGAGTTTTTGAACAACAAAAACTTCTAAAGATTTTAAGTGTTTAGGTCGAGGGAAAGGAAAGTGTTTAAAGTACAGTTAGTTTTAGCTAACAATTGATTTTATCAATAAACTTAGTATGGGATTAAATTAGCCTAGCTTTAAGCATATATGACTGAGGTATTGGCAATGACGCGAGCGAGACGGAACATTGTGACGTCACCCATAATACACTGAGTTACTCGATTGGAAATCTAAATTCGAGCTGTTTGCTGGCCCTACCATAGAATTACCTAGACTCATAAGTATCTAGAATATACTGTCACATTTCACAATAATAACAATACTTATATTTGTTTAATTCGATTATTTAATATCTATACACAAATCACATATATTATACGAGTCAACCGCCATTTTTATTACATTCAAAACCAACTTTTATTTAAGATAATTGATGGAATCAGGCAATATTACATTGCGGAAATCTATTGTTAATACGATCAGAAACAAATAGTAGAGAAAGGGTCCCTTTCTCTACTATCGTATTAACAATTTTTATTTATTTGAATTTGTTCTAATTATTCATTATTTGACACTATTAATTACTAAATTATCCGTTAATCGCATGCGAAGCCATTCCTTATCTCGTTCTATTAAATTTCATATTTTCATTCATTTAGTAAACGAAGGAGTCGGGATAGAGTAAGCGGAATTCCAACAATCGGTATATTTGAAGAATTTAACGTAAACTACGACACTAACTTAGTCACAGAGGTTAGAGTGACACAGAGTTATAAAACTCGTTAAGTAAGTCGCTTACAATAAAAGACGAGAACGAATAGTAGCGCCAATTAAATACCTTATTCGCTTCACTCGCAGTAGTCACGTCGCGCGCCCCACGCGATCCGAGAACCAATATAATTTCATCACATCTATGGAAATTAGTCGACTATACAACTCATACACACGCTGATTTCAAATCAAATCGGAGTACTGACTACATTATTAACTACGCACACAAATAAAGCTGAGGGTGGCAATCCTCGCATTATCGATATTATCTCTAATTCGAAATATCGACGGCAGAAAGCGGAAATGACGTATTTCGAAATATTTTTTTATGTTCTTTTCTTCCTCGCACCACCAAATTGTGGAATGAACGTCCTGCAGCTGTGTTCCCAGACCGATGCGACAAAGATACCTTCAAGAAACGAGCTTACTCATTCCTTAAAGGCCGGCAACGCACTTGCGATGCCCCTGGTATTGCAGGTGTCCATGGGCGGCGTTGATCACTTACCATAAGGTGAAACGTCTGCTCGTTTGCCTCCATATCTCATAAAAAAAAAACACCCGAGCCGAAAAACTATTTCGAAAATTCATAACACCTTAATGAAACTAGAAAACATTAAATGCTGCATAATTTTTTTTTTTCGTCGTAGGCAGACGACACATGGACCATTCGACGCCACTTTCTTTTCTGATTAGTTCTATATCAATAAGTCATTCAGGGCAATTTTCGAGATACGACATGTCCGCTTTCGTTAATAGCAACAAAACGAAAAAAATTTCGTTTTTGGTATTTCGTTTCTACATATGTCGAATTAGAGATAATGTCATGATCATGCGAGAATTGCCCCCTGTTATGAGTGTTGAAATATAAATAAGAAAACCTTTTGGTCCTGAACCCAATTGCCACATTCATACATTTTATGACGGGGTAAAACAGCTCAGTTTAAGCAGAAAGAGGGACTAGGTCTGAGACCCGATTATTGTCTGTCTGTAGTTTCATGCCTTAAATAATTAAGTCATAGGAACTCCACAATGATAGTGTTAGGTCCTCCACACACTCGAGCGTCAAAAGGCACGCGTCAAAATGTTTGCCATACCAAAACAAACTTATAGAAAATGTTCATTCTTGAGCGAATACTGAAGCGTTGGGGCGTTCCTTGTACCAAAGAAATTCAATCTTTATATTGACTCAGAGTTAGTTTTGGTAGTGTGGAGGTGTGTTAGCCTCGTGGGCAAGAACGCCCGCCTTGAACGTAAGGGGTGCAAGTTCAAATGCCGGGCCTGCACCTCTGAGATAATTTTCATTTGCGAATGCATTTTCAACAATGATTACCACTTGCGGTTCGGTGAAGGAAAACATCGTGAGGAAACCTGCACGTCTAAAGGTGTCACTGGGCCAGCGTGGTGGACTATGGCTCAAATCTCCCTCGTATTGAGGGGGAATGTGCCCGGTATAATGGCAATAGGCTCGCCCCCTATTACATTGGGACCAAAATACATGGGCGAAGTGTGGCGCACTGCAGTGCACCTTTGCCTACCCCTTCGGGGAATACAGGCGTGATAATGTATTCGTTTTGGTATTTTAATTCTGACGCGCGAGGGATGACGCCCCAGTGTGCCTCCCTTTAGGAAACTTGGAGCCCTTATTAATGTTTAAAAGCAGTTTGTCCTTACTAAGACATCTTCGCGCATTTACCTAACAACACAGCATACGCCAGCAAGCGGTCTTGGAGACAGTACTTCACATCCGGCACACACAGAAGCTAGCGAATTAACTTTATTCTAAAATAAACTCTGATTCAATATCCATAAAGATTTAATTCCTCCGACCGCGTCTCTTATTTCAAACTCGTTATGTATGACAATTCGTTGAAATATGTGCTTCATGTATGAGTTTCATGGAGATATTATAACGGAGATGGCATTTCGAGCCCGCGCTACGGTAATTTTTCTGGTTTATCTGACACCGTCATTGTTGTTTTCCCATATAGTTGCCGTATACTACAGGTACATGAGGTAACAACAAGGAAAAATCGCCGCAGAGCTATAGAGTGTACGAAGTGTGGAGCCGTGATGGGTACTCTAGATACTCTATGATGAGTTGATATAGCCGTTTTGGTACTGACCAATAATTTACCACATGTTTTGACGTGCTTGTAGGTGCAGGGCTTTATCCCGCGACCCATCTCGGGGTCCCAGTTCACCCTTGATTGGAGTCATTTGGGCCCGTGAAACATTTAGTACGGTAAACCCAACGAAGGGACATGATAAATGGTCGTTGTTGTGAGTCTTGAGAAGATATTTAGCAGTTTAAATACCTTATGTATCAACCAACCTATATATCTATACAAATAAATACAATTGAAGTGTCTGTTTGTATTGTCAAAATAACTGCATACTAAATAAATATGAGAGTTTATACGCTACTTATAACGAAAATACAATTTTAAGCACTTTTTCCTGTCTGTTTGTTTGAGATAAATTACCAAACGGCTGCATCGATTTTGACGGAACCTTTCAAATAAAGATAGCTGATGTTATAAGGAGTAGCTTAGGCTGCTTTTTGAACGCGGGTGAAGTTACGGGCAGTGCTAGTTTATATAAATCAAATGGAAACTTTTGACATAACATAACTTCAGAACTGGTCCACCGATTTCATTTTCGATTTCACCTTTTATTGTTGTTTCGAAAGTAACTGTCAATTTGTACTGAGCTAACCGTCAAAAACTGGAAGTAATTAAAAAGTTAAAAAAATTGCTGCAAGACAGGTGGTGGTAAGGGGGCTGGGGGGCCATTCTCGCATGATCTCTAAATTGTCATATACATCAAATGGGGTGTATTTTCTCGTTTTTTTTACATATGTCGAATTAAAGATACTGTCGATCTTGCGAGAATCGCTCTCCTGTGGTGTTGGCACGCATGCCAAGACAAGAACTCTGTCACGGATTGGCTCGGTCGCTCTCTGTCTAATTTCATACGAGTGAAAGCAACAACATCAAGATATTTCGTGACATCCGTCTAAACTTGGCGCTCATGCTACAACTGCTGGTTTGAAATAATTGTTTTGGAAAATTCACTGGTAACTAAATATAAAATAAATAAATACATCATCACGCCTGTATTCCCCGAAGGGGTAGGCAGAGGTGCACTGTAGTGCGCCCACACTTCGCCGATGTATTTTGGTCCCAATGTAATAGGGGGCGAGCCTATTGTCATTATACCGGGCACATTCCCCCTCAATACGAGGGAGATTTGGGCCATAGTTCACCACGCTGGCCCAGTGCGTGTTGGTGAACTTCACACGCCTTTCTATAGACGTGCAGGTTTCCTCACGATGTTTTCCTTCACCGTTCAGCAGGTGGTAATCATTGTTGAAAATGACATTCGCACATGAGAATTATCTCAGAGGTGCGGGCCTGGGGTTTGAACTTGCACCCCTTATGTTCAAGGCGGGCGTTCTTGCCCGCGAGGCTACCACTGGCTGGTACTTAAGTGACAGTTATTATAAATGCAACGAAATATTATTGAATACCGCTTGCCAATACCGATATTCAATTTTAACCCTTGCGCTGCCGGGCACTCTATATTATTGCCACAAAAAGCAATTTAAGCCAAAAAAAAAACAATGAATATTTTGTATGAATGCACAATAAATAATTCATGCTTGCAGAGTGACATCATTTGCATTAATCATTAACTCCATGATATTGTTCTTAGGGTTCCGTTCCCAAAGGGTAAAACGGGAACCCTATTACTAAGACTTCGCTGTCCGTCCGTCCGTCCGTCCGTCTGTCACCAGGCTGTATCTCATGAACCGTGATAGTTACAAAGTTGAAATGTTCACAGATGATGTATTTCTGTTGCCGCTATAACAACAAATACTAAAAAACAGAATAAATTAATATTTAAGGGGGCGCCCATACAACAAACGTGATTTTTTTTCCGTTTTTATAGATAATGGTACGGAACCCTTCGGTCGCGAGTCCGACTCGCACTTGGCCGGTCTTTTTTAGTCACACCAAATTGTGATTCAAAATAAAAATAATACAATCAACAAACATAAACCCAAAATAGCATTTTTAGATTAAAACTTGCAATATAACTTTATAAATTGACATTCCGAGACTAGTGGGCTATCTCCACAATGTTTTTTTTTATCATACTTAGATAACTATTTATTGTTCCAACTCTTTAAATAACTACGTATCTAGTTAACCAAAGTGGCTATAACCCTTCGCTAAGGGATACTGATCGCTCGATTTCCTGAATATGACTTGGCACGACACACATTGAATGCGGTTCCGTAACAAACGACCCGACCGACGTGAGGGCAAGATAGGCCCCGGGACAAACGGGCCCCTATAGCAAGTAACTGTTAACGTTTACCGGGAGTCACGAAGGGAGGCGAGCGAGTGAACTTGACTTTTTAGTGTTCCGTACCCAAAGGGTAAAACGGGAACCCTATTACTGAGACTTCGTTGTCCGTCCGTCCGTCCCTCCGTCCGTCCGTCTGTCACCAGGCTGTATCTCATGAACCGTGATAGATAGAGAGTTGAAATTTTTACAGATGATGTATTTCTGTTGCCGCTATAACAACAAATACTAAAAAACAGAATACAATGAATATTTAGGGGGGCTCCCATACAACAGACGTGTTGATAAAAAGCAGTGGTAGCCTCGTGGGCAAGAACGCCCGCCTTGAACGTAAGGGGTGCAAGTTCAAATCCCAGGCCCGCACCTCTGAGATAATTTTCATGTGCGAATGTCATTTTCAACAATGAATACCACTTGCTGAACGGTGAAGGAAAACATCGTGAGGAAACCTGCACGCACGTCTATAGAAAAGCGTGTGAAGTTCACCAACCCGCACTGGGCCAGCGTGGTGGACTATGGCCCAAGTCTCCCTCGTATTGAGGGGGAATGTGCCCGGTATAATGGCAATAGGCTCGCCCCCTATTACATTGGGACCAAAATACATCGGCGAAGTGTGGGCGCACTACAGTGCACCTCTGCCTACCCCTTCGGGGAATACAGGCGTGATGATGATGATGATGATGATATAAATAAAATACTTATGTTTCAATGTGTTACTGGTAGCTCCCATTGTATTTGGACTGTACAACGCAGATGGTGGGCGACGAGTGGCGTAACATACTGGCCAGTCGGGCGGTTACATTATTTCGCTGACATAGGTTAATTTATACATAACTTATGTGTCCCTAGTAGTCCCTAGACATTCATCCATCCATCCTCACAAACTTTTTTTTTTTTTTGAAGGACTTACACTGTTGGCCGTGAGGTGGCCTTTACAGCTTTACCGGAGAAGTGGCGAGCGCAGAGTGCACTCCAACCAAGGCCTTAAGGGCGGAAAGGGGTGGCAACTAGCTCAAGGGCGCCACAGAGGGCACGACCTCGGCTTGGGCAGTTACCGTGAGGGGAGAGGTAGTGACTGCGCTCCTAGGTGCAAAGATGCACCTACGAGCGGAAGAGGGGGTTCCTCGACCTCGCCGGCGAGATCGGTGTCTGTTTGAGGCTGGTGTAGGTGTGTTGGTGGCCCTCTCAACGCCCGGGTCGAGGAGGGCGGTGATCGTGTCGGGAGGATCAATCAACACGTGCCGCGGACGGCGGCGACGAGTTGATGATGTGTGCGCGGGGTCTGGCTCGTAATTGCCGGCGGCGACAATTAGAGGATTTAAATGCGACGCGGCTTTTTTAAAATAGCGTTCGGACGCTATTTTTAAGTAATTACGAATTGAGAAGAGGCCAAGGTCGGAATGAAGATCTACGTTCCGTATGTACCACGGGGCACCTACGGCCCTACGGAGAAACCGGGACTGCACTACTTGCAGGCGGTTGATGTGTGTCTTCGCCGCGTGAGCGAAAACCACACTGGCATATGACATAATGGGGAGGATGCATGTTTTGTAAAGTGTCACCTTATTTCTAAGGGACATTTTACTCCGCTTGCAGATCAAATAGTGAAGGCGACCGAGCACAAAAGCTGCTCGGTTGCTCACCGTTCTAATGTGGTGACCGAAAGTAAGGGACTTGTCAAGAGTGACACCTAGATATTTGCCTCACAAACTTTCACATGTATAATACTAGTAGGAACTCTGTTCTGTGATTTCAGCGGTGTCTCCAGTGCGGTGCCCATAACGATAGATGACAACGTAATACCAGCTTGCTCAGACTTCAAGTACCTCGGTTCGTTACTCGAACATGACGGAGAGGTAGATCGGGATGTAAAGCGACGAATAAATGCAGGATGGCAGAAGTGGAGACAGGTTACCAGCACTACTTGTGATCCAAAAATGCCGTTAAAAGTAAAGGGCCGAATCTACAAATCGGTTATTATTATCGGACCGGTGATTATGTACGGCTCAGAATGCTGGGCGGCTAAAGTGCGTGAAGAGAAACGTCTCCACTCTGCCGAGATGCGAATGTTGAGATGGATGTGTGGAGTGACGCGAATGGATAAGGTGAGAAATGTGTATATCAGAGGTAGTATAAAAGTGGCGCCCATAACAGAAAAAGTAAGAAATAGGAGATTAGAATGGTTTGGACATGTGATGAGAAGAGATGAGAATCATGTGACTAAAAGAGTGATGAGTATAAATGTGGACGGATATAGAGCGAGAAGAAGACCCAAGAAAAGATGGATGGACTGTATAAAGGGCGATATGAATGAGATCGGAGTGGATGTCAGTATGACGGAAAAGCGAGATGAATGGAAGAAAAAGACATACTGCGCCGACCCCAAATAATGGGACAAGGTAAGGCAAATGATGAATACTAGTAGGAACTAAGATGTATACTGTGTTAGACTCTAAAAATTAAGTGTCTTTGGTAAAAGCCACAGGACCACGCATCAAAATTAGCTTGAGTCATCGATGGTATTTCGTTGAAAAATGTGCTTTGTACATAAGTTAACACAGTATGTTTTGGCAAAAAAGTGGTCGCGACTGCGGTCGGCTATCTAAAGATGAGACGATAATTATATCTCAACATTAGTAAATTTTTATCTCTTTCTCTAGTATCAATTATGAACGTGAGAGAAAGTCTTGGTATGCCGTAAGCCGTGATATAAGTCTTGCCGTGGCGCACGATAGCCGTGTAGTAAAAAGATGAGTAGTTTTTTTATTGCCGGCCTTTCTAGAAGATAAAATCAAAGTCTAGTTCATTAGTATGACTATTTAGATACATGTAGACCTTGAGTTATTGATGTCATAATATCGGTTCCATGGTGTAATGGTTAGCACTCTGGACTTTGAATCCAGCGATCCGAGTTCAAATCTCGGTGGAACCTACAATTTTGCTATCAATATTGATCAGGAGCAAAACGTTATATAGAAATTTAAAAAAAATATATAATGCATACCTTTTTTACAGATTTTGTACTGAGTTAGCTGTCAAAAACGGAAAGTTTTTTAATGGTAAAAAAAACTTTTTAAAAACAAGCTTTTTTTAGTTTTCGTGTTCTCCTCAGCGAGCCCTTTCATTTGATACCCATACTGTAGTAGTGCAGAAAAAATAACTATTCCGCCATCTTGGATGATCCGCCATATTGGAATTAGAATGACGTCACATAGCTAAGCATGCATTGTCATCCAAAGTTAGCGTGTATACCAAATTTCAGCTCAATCGATTAAAGATAACTGATTTAAAATTCAGTTGCAAGATTCCGACCATAAAGCTTGTAAAAAAATATTATGAAGAGGAAAGATTTGCATGTAACGAATAAACTTAAAAATTACTGGACCGATTTCAAAAAATCTTTTGCCGTTAGAAAGCTTTTTTTTTTTGTTGACGGGGAGGAAATCTTCACAAAGATTCCCAGTCTTCTGTGTGGGAGAAGACTGGGATGTGTGGGATTCTTACCCACTAAAATCTCCCCGGTGGCCGTGTTCGACATGTAAGAGGGACTCCGGGATCTCCTATCGGAACGCACCGGTGTCCCTCTGTGCCTCGCTCCCGAGCTTTAATGCCCAGGAGCTCGTCTCGGGGGGATCAGATGTTTGCTCCCCCCTGTGCCCTCGCAGTGCATACGGCGGTGAGAGACCAGAGCCTATGTTACTCAGTGATAATGTAGCTTTCTAACGGTAAAATTATTTTTGAAATCGATCCCTTAGTTTTTAAGTTTATTCGTAACATACAAAAATACAAATCTTTCCTCTTTATAATATTAGTATAGAAGTATAGACAAGCAGTATTTTTTTTTGCCTTTATAGTGACCCACTCCTGAGCAAAGTCCTCTCCTTTAATTCTCAGTTAACTGCGGTCTCGTGCTGTTTGGGACCAAGTACTAACAAATACAAGTAGTTGAATTTCCCCAATGGCCCTGGGCCAGCGTGGTGGACTATAGCCCGAAAATCTCCCACGTATTGAGGGAGAATGTGCCCGGTATAGTGGCTATAGGGTCGCCAAAAAACTACTGGACCGATTTCAAAAATTTATTTGCCGTCAGAAAGGTACATTATCACTGAGTAACGTATGCTATATTTATTTATCCCAAAATGTTTAAAAATTATCTCCACCCGTGCGAAGCCGGGACGGGTCGCTATTAGCGTATATTTTAAATAATTGTAATTTCGCGAAATCAAGGAACAGTGTTCAAAAATAATTGATAACGTACATGAAATGATACTACATTATTACTATTTCATCCCATAAAACGCAGTATTCGCGCATTATATGACAGTCGTAAAAGTCGTTTCAAGGTTCCATTTTGTTACCCCGCGATTATTGTCGAGTCTCGGTTTCTATTACCCACCGTTACCCGCCTCATCGGGAGTATCTCGTAAACAGCTTTATGTCCTATATAAAGAACATTTTGCGTTACAATGTAACAAGGCAGACGATTTTCAACTTAAAAGTAACAAAAGTTACATTTAAAAGAGAACACACGAATTTTGAGCGTAAAGCCCCCGTTCGTTTTGACAAAATCTTTGCCAAAACGAACTCTAAATCAATATCCATAAATATTGAATTTCCGTGGTAATAGCCACGCCGCCGCGCGTCAAAATTCGCTCGCGCTGTCAGTGTCATTTCGTTGTAGAATGAACTTTTTCTATGTGCCAATAAAGTTCCTTAAGCTATGGCAAAAAATTTTATGCAGGTGCGTTGACGCCCCAGTGTGTGAGAGGCCTAAGTTTTTTACTTGGTTCGATGAATTTTGAATCGCTTTCTTACGGGTGAAATCGCTTCTAGCACGCATGTCACGACCAAGACCTTTGTCACGAATTTACTAGCTCGCTCTCTGTCTAATTTCATACGAGAGAAAGAGACAACATCAAGATGTTCTGTGACATACGTTTAGTCTTGGCAAACATACTACAATTACAGCATCCAAACGTAAATTAAGAAATTCGCCTTATAAAAGAAAATAGACTTTTCATTCTTATGGGACGCATACGTCGCACACGGAGCTCAAAGTAATGGCGTGGTCCAACTTTAGGAATACCATAGCATCCATTTATTTTAAAAACTAAATAGATAAAATACTTCGGAATCAGACTACTTCCTTCACCGTTTCTTAGCAAGTGATAATCTCGGATGAAAATGAGATTCGTACATGTAACCCAGAGGTGCGAGCTGGGGTTTGAACCTGCGCTCTTTGATTGCAAAGCGTGCGTTCGACCACTCGGTTAACACTGATTTGGAACAAAAATAATAATAGTATATCTACCTCATTAGGAATGCATTTCCTATGGTGAAGAATGGGCAAGAAACTCCATGGTTGTATTTTCATTATCTAATGGACCTATGAGAGAAGATAGAATAGGGTGGTAATAAAAGAATAGGTACATATACAAATAGATAAACACTATGTGGAGGAGTGTATTAATAACGCAATATTGATGGGAACGGCCGCTAGTGCTGCCCTCTGCTATTAATAAAGCCGCTTAACGCCCCGAACTAATAAGAGTGAGTGAATTCACTGGTCTTTTTTTAAATTGTAATACATATATTTAATTCATCGGGTTATTATATCAAAGAAGGAGATTTTAACCACATTTGATAGTTTTACACATTTAATTTTGTGTCTAACTTTGACGTCTTCTTATACATAAAAAATATTCATCATCACGCCTGTATTCCCCGAAGGGGTAGGCAGAGGTGCACTGTAGTACGCCCACACTTCGACGATGTATTTGGGTATAATAGGGGGCGAGCCTATTGCCATTATACCGGGCAAATTCCCCCTCAATACGAGGGAGATTTGGGCCATAGTCCACCACGCTGGCCCAGTGCAGTTTGGTGAACTTCACACACCTTTCTATAGATGTGCAGGTTTCCTCACGATGTTTTCCTTCACCGTTCAGCAAGTGGTTATCATTGTTGAAAATTACATTCGCACATTAAAATTATCTCAGAGGTGTGGGCCCGGGATTTGAACTTGCACCCCTTACGTTCAAGGTGGGCGTTCTTGCCCACGAGGCTACCACTGCTGCTGACGTCTTGTTCTTTGTTAAAATTAAGAAGGTATATTAATGGAGGTCAATCGCCTAAAAAAATCTTCCACAATGGGGCTGGTGTCGATAATTGGTATATATGACGCCCCCCTGGAATAAGTCGGTTAGTGCCATTATGGACTTTTTGCTGTTATGCCAGATTCAGAATCAGCGATTTTTCCGGGTTATTGCCGGGGGGCGTCGATATGTCATTTATTGACACCGGCGCCATTGTGGAAGTTTTTTGAACTATTATTACATGCATTTCGACGGACACTTTTTCAATACCTAGATGTCACTCCTTTCATATACCCTCCACAGTCAAAATGTATTAGTCTAGATGGCTGTGGCATTAATGAGAATTATAGTCAAATTTTCACGACGTCTTGTAGAGGATTGAAAATAACATATTAGTCTAATAATGGTCCACTTGATACCGCAGCCGTTTGTCATGACATAGACAATTCTGACGCACGTAGACGTCAAAGTCTTGTTTGGAACTTATGTCCGCCATTTTTATAATCCCCAACACATATTTTTATGTCTATTGCGTATTTATTCATGCTATTAATTATTTCACATTGACCAAATACCCGATAATTGTAGGTGACACCATTTCTCACCATAGACAATTTAGTTTTATTGTATCGTACGATAAAAAATATTAAAAAGGCTATGTCTATGGTCTTAGGGTAAATACAATATTTAAAAATGTTATAATTGCATATTAATTAGAATTTATCTGAACGATTACCTAACCCTTAGTAAATGAGCTAATCACAAAATCATAAAGCTTACAGAATAATTATCAAACAACCTTTAGAACCAAAAATATCACGGCCATGTTTCCGGCCGCTAACGTAATCCTCATACAGTATGCACTAACACAGGACCATAACCTTTTACTGCGGCTTCATCCTGAATAATTGATAACTAGTATTTAATAATTCATACAATCTGCCTGGTAGGGCGGCTACACACATTACGACTGACAACGGAAACATGTCTGTATATTCTGTGGATTTACCTTACCACAGATAAAATAGTATATTTTCCCTATTTATGAAGGAGTGTAGAAGTAAAGGAGAACAATCTCATATGGAAAAAAATGAAAAAATGTCCGATGAAATGCATTAAATACTAGTTCAAAAACCTTCCATAATAGTGCTGGTGTCGACAAAGGGAATATATCGACGCCCCCCTGGAATAAGTCGGTACGCGCTATTATGGACTTTTTGCTGTTATGCCAGATTCAGAATCAGCGATTTTTCCGATAACCGGTTTATTTCCGGGGGGCGTCGATATATACCCATACCGACACCATTGTGGAATGTTTTTGAACAATAATTTAATGCATTTCGATGGACACATTTTCAAATCATAGATGACTCTCCTATACTTCAACACTCCATAGATACTGTTTATGTGTACCAACATTTATGTGAGTTTACCTTTTACAAAGAATAGGGCTAATCGAGCCGTTTTGATGACAACCGTCTTAGTCCTAGTCTTAGAAGCTTCTAAATAATGATATCGTTAACTATCTCTGTTAAAAAATCAGTTTCGACCATTACGCTATTTACCTTAAATAGACATTACATAATGTTTAGATATGTAGGTACTTATAATAAAAACCTTTAAAATTTACTTCAACTAATAACTATCTACTATATGGGTGACGTCGCCTGAGTTTGTGAAAATATATTAAATGGAAGACGTAGAACATTAATAGTTATTATGACCTACATAAATACCGCTAATCGCAGGTGCAGGCATTCCTCGTCTTATTCCATTAAAATATCATCCTTTCAGTCATTTCGTAAGAAAAGTCCTACAACCACAGAGACTACAACTAGAAGTCATATCGTTGTCATCATAAATAGCTGTAAGGAATATCATCATTTCGTAAAAAAAGAAGTTCAATGTTTTGAAAAAAAAATACCCATCGAATTGAGAACCTCCTCCTTTTTGAAGTCAGTTAAAAATAGTTTAACGTGTAATATTTAATTAAAGCATTCGATTTGATTTTTAAAATTGGAACGTACGCCTACGCATTAATATTTTTTTACCTTGGGTCGCTAATAAGATACGTCCGATTCGGTCATTAACAAGAACCACAATACTGGTAATTTAATACAAATAAAATGCGGATGCCAAATAATAGATACGGTATCTTTTAAAAAGAATTTAATATATTTTTATTTTATTTTAATGGCGTCTCAGTATTTCTATGGTGATATAGAGCCAGTTGTTAGTTTTTTATTCATCATACAAAAACCTTTTTTTTAATAACTTTTATTTTATTTGTATTTTTGTCGAATGGAGTTTACATACATTTATATATGTATCATACCAACTTAATGTTATTATTTCTGCGATTATTTGTCGTTATTTATGATAAGCCTAAAGTGTATCTCACGGTAAATAATATTTAATGGTTTTGAACGAGCGCCAGGAGCCGCCTTATAATTTATTCCTAAACGTGATCTTGTTTACACCGCTGAAATACATCCGATTTGTTTATTTTATTTCAACAACATACACGTTAAAAGTACGTTTAAACATATTACTTATATGTACTTGAGTAATTAAAGATGCGACATTATCGAGCGGACATGTTCAGGTATCAAATAACTATAGAGAGAGTATTTTTTTTGACATATTTTTGACACTTTTAGGTATTTATACTTTTTAATATCATCGAAAATGGAAAGAGGCCATTTAAAAAAAAGTCATCGAACGAGCAGTTTTCATAGCAATCAACAGCCTTAGCATAAAATAATACATAACATAATATGTAATACAGCCATAACATAATGTAGACATAAGTTTTCTCTTTTCTTTTTCTCAACTGTCAGATTTGTCGATAAAATGACGTCACTTCGAGTTTTTTGCGTTGTACATGGCTTGGTGTATCGTCATTTTCTTGACGCATCTGACAGATAAAATACATAAAACTTATGTCTACGCGGTCATGTGAAGCCAATAGGATAGTCTTTCGGAAAAAATATGGCAAATAGTTTTAAGTAATCCGACCTTTGCAGTACATACCAAGATATTTTCACCCACGCTATATTCTCATAGTCATAAAATTAACCCCCAGTTGCCTCATATGACCGATAATCATAAAATATCCTCCAGTAATAGACATAACTAACACGCTCTCCCATAAAATACGTTCGATACAGCAAATAAATAACTCAAGTTATGGCCGTCTTGTTTGCTAAATGTATTTGTTCAAATAAATTAGTTTCCTACGAAAGTCGGGAGTTTTCTCGGTTGGTAAACATGAGGAGAGTGATTTGCTCACGTCTGGGTAGTATAATATAGATGCGGTCAGTTTCAAAAGATACCTTGTACCGGTTCCTTAGCGCTCCGGGCCGACTGGAGCGTGGAAGTCACGCGTCAAATTATTTGCCAATAGCAAAACGAACTCTGTAATAATATACATAAAGATTGAATTTATTTAGTAAAGGCCACGCTCCTACGAGTCAAAATTATAAAATGAGTTTATAAATGTTTTTTTATCCGACTACGGCGAAGCCATAAGTAAGGGTTATGATTCTATCAGTCTACGTATTCATGTATATATTTACGTATATCCGTAGCGCTTGAACTATTAATCCGAATTTGAGAATAAGGTGTCAATCGACTTCAACAATAGGAGCAGTCAAGTTTATCCTATTTTCGTAGTCGGTTTAGAGTTTTTTAAACGTTTTTCTTGTTTTATTATCGGGATGAGCTCGAGTTATTTTTATGAAAGGAGATGGAGGCTTTTGTTCAGCAGTGGGACGATTCATTCATAAAATTAAGTTTAAAAAGATCGAAAAGCTGAAAGCGTCTAACGTTTCCGATAATCCTCCTCTACGGGTACAGATACCGAAGGAAACTTTACTTGCTAACAACTACTTTACTAACAAGGGTCTGACGGACCTGCACGTTACATAAGAAACGCAACTTTTCTGGTTACGTAAGTTCCTGTTAATACGTATCTATCGTACGCAGATATATTGAGCGAGTTTCTTGAGTCTTACAACCGATTTTCTTGCCGAATCTTTTCGGATGAGCTGAAATTTGGTATACACGCTTACTTTGGATGATAATGCATGCTTAGCTATGTGACGTCATTCTAATTCCAATATGGCGGATCATCCAAGATGGCGGAATAGTTATTTTTTCTGCACTACCACAGTATGGGTATCAAATGAAAGGGCTTGCTGAGGAGAACACGAAAATTAAGGGCAATTAAATAAAAGCTTGTTTTTAAAAAGTTTTTTTACAATTATTTTATGTATAATGTGTATTTATTGAATTTGTCCTTGCTATAATTACTCGACATTGCTATAAATACCGCATAGCGCAGGTGCAGGCATTCCTCATCTTAAGCGAGTTTCAGACTACGCTATAATATTATAGCATATAGTATATAGCTCATAGCACAACAATATCGCGCACCATACATTGTTATGGCCACGTTCACACTGTACTGTACTATATATTATTAGCTTTGTATGGTGCGCGATATTGTTGTGCTATATATTATAACGTAGTCTGAAAGCCGCTTTATTCCATAAGAATATCATCATTTCGATCATTTTGTAAAAAAGAAGAAGAAAGTAATATCAAAAACATACCTGCAAGGCAGGTAGTGGTAAGGGTCCATCTATTTCAAGGCTTCGTTCATCTTAGTGTCATGTACAGGGTGTGTCAAAAGTCCGAAATAATACTTTGGGTACAAATACGTTAGCTCATATGTGGATGCTTAGTAAAGGCAGTTTATACCTAACTATCCTTGTTTCTGAGTCATGGACTTTTGAATATTTGACACAGGCATCGTGTTCTGGCCTTTGGGTACCACCATAACTTTATTCAGCAGTGTAATCTACACTTATAAGGGGCGACTACTAATATTAAAAAAACAGAACATACAAATTTTACATAGGACTGGAGATATTACGAGTTAAAAAGTACGAAAAAAAATTTGGAAAAACATGGTTTAATTTCGATAATTTTTTTATACCATTCAGTTGTATACCCGATACTGATGCAAACGTCAAAGTATTATTTCGGACTTCTGAAACACCCTGTAGTGATGTGTTTATCATGTAGTGCCACTTCTACGGCAATATCAGAATTCTTTATTTCATAACCACAGATAGGTGATTTCATAACCAACGGATGAGTCAAATCAAAACTTTGCTCATTATAAACTAATTAATCGAAGTGCTGGGACGTCGCAGGCGCGTGTCTGAGCCATATTAATTAATCTATTGATTTGATGTTACTCCCATCGAGTTTTAATTAATTTGGAAAATGTTTTACTTGTGGGTTTTATAGATACTGAGTAAGTATATAAACTGATGGATCTTGCCACAAGGTTGCTATAAGTGACTACTTATTAGATAATTACTGAAATTAAGCTGAATTTCAGATTAAAAAAATAGGTTAAAATTAAAATTGTAGCCTATAAAAAGTTTAAATTGGTATTATGGGTCAATTTTAAATTTAAAAGTTCCTTGAGTGACCTTATCTATGCCAACCAATTCCGTGATTGTCCAATGTGTGATACTCATAGTACAAGCTTTGCTTAGTTTGGGATCATACAATGAGTATGTGTTGTCTGGCGTATAGTATATAGTATAGCATATAGTATATTTATATTAATTCATTTTACTGGAACTAGCAAACAAGGCAGCGCGTCCGCCATGTCAAAAGCAACCTTTTCATAATAAATCACTTGCAATTTATTAAAGGAAAATGGCCGCCGAAAGTGCAGAAACACCTGCCATTAAAGCAGGAAGTGCGCTGGCGGCTATTACCACTTAGGAAGCGTAATGAGCGTCTATTATGTAAGTGCCCGTAACTGCTGAACACCCATTGAGGAAATGCTTGTGTTTTTCTCAACATCGCTTTACATGGGTCAAAGCTCTACAAAGTAAAAGTACTACACGTCGCTGAAGTTCTAATACCGCGGATGTCAAAATACGCAACTTTTCAGGACAGCAAAAAAACCGTTTTACTTTGTTTACCACACTGATACACGCGGTGTTTTTCTTTTTTGAATAACGCCTCACCATTGGTCTAAGCTCTCGTGTTTGATTCTTCAAACGATGCGTCTTGCGATTCCCTATCGAATGATATACGAATCGTATTTTGGTCAAAATATGACTTCCGCCAGTCTTCGTGATATAAGAGGCCAATTTTTTATCGCCAGCCAACACAGACTCATTGTATGACCCCAAACTAAGCAAATATTGTACTATAGGTACCGTACAGTAGACTAGAGGCGATCCCAGTTACAACCAGACCAAGGAAAATTCCGAAAAGATTATTTCCGTAATGTGTCCCTGACGAAAATCGAATCAGCAACCGTGCAGTGAGCCGAGAGGCCTACACACGAGCCACTAGACTACATCTGACATTCATTACTTGTAAGTTTGGAATCCAAACCTTGGATTATTTCGTGAAGATAAAATACTTCAATTAAGTTCTTACATATTATTTAACGGAGGGGTTCTTGAACTTTAAAGATTACGGAACACTAACCAAATACTTTTTTATTTTATGGAACCCCATATCATATGATTCCAAATGAACACCGATTTTATAGGAATTTATATAAGATTTTTTTTAAGAAATTTGTAAACTGGCCTCTCGTCTACCATAGTAGGTAACATGGTACTGTTGAAATCAAACGAAAAGTCAGCTTAAAAATAATTAGATTGTGCTTTTTGTGACACGCTGATGTCGGAATTTATAAATGCATCTTTATGCTGAGAGCGAACTTAAGTAGGTACGTTCTGGAGATGGCAATTTATGCTAAAATTATTTCAGAATGTAATTTCAAATTGGGATCTTAAACTTAAATGCGACGCTGGGATGCTAATTTAAGGATTGGACTTACCATAATAAATAAAACCCGATTAATTAAAGCCTCGAGCTCACTAAAGCATAAAGACAACTGCCAAATGTTCGCAGCGTGCGTTCCAGTGCGACCGGGCCTTTATTATATGGCCACATTCCAAATTTTCTTTTTGTGAAACATGGCTATATACTTTCCCTATCTTAAGTACATACTGGTATATCTACACACCCTGTAGCCTGAAGCACATAACTTGAAACGCCGGGAACTTCTTATCATATCACAAGTTACACCCTGCACTCATAGGCGCGAACGAATTCACTTGACTTTAAAAAAATAAATATCGCCATAAAATAATTATGATCCCAAACTAATCACAACTTTAATTATGGGTACCGTACAATGGCCTGGGGCCATTTAAATTACATCCTTCTTCTCATTCGTTTCGCTCTTGACAGAGTGGTCATGGTCACGTCGAGGCATCCACGTCGGTGGTAGATGCGGACACAGCTCTCTGAACGATCTCGCGCCATCGCAGTTTGTTAGCAGACTGTCTCGCGCAGTCAGACACGGTTACCCACTGCGGACTTCACTTGGCCAGTCCAGCGCATAGGTGACCTGCCGTGCGATCTGGTTCCTTCTACCTTTCATCATCTAAGTTACATCCAGAACAGTGCAAAGTGCTGAAAATACCATTTTCGGAGGCCAATTCCGGCAATCAAACCCTCAACCACCCGGAGCAGAGACCTGAGCGGCTTTCGCTCAAACCACTAGACATCGTCGTATTCTAAGTACATAACGTCATGACGCGAGCTGAAATATGTTTTCCAAAACCAAAACAAACTCTGTGCCAATATACATAAAGATTGAATTTCTATGGCATAAGTCACGCGACCAAGCTTCAAAATTCTCTCGCATCATCGATGATGATTGTTGAAAAATGTGCTTATTCTATGTGTTAATACAGTTCGTTTTAGTATTGGCAATAAAATTATCGTACGCATTTTGACGGGCTTGTGGTGACAGGGGTTTACAGTGAGTTTTAGTGCTGCTGTATACATCGTTTCAGAGTGTCTGCAGTTAGAAATCCTTTTCCTAGAAAGCGTTTCAGGTTTTCCTGAATAAAAGCTTCCACTGGAACGCAACGCAAAAGGAGATATTTAAAATTATAATTTATTTCTTCTCAGTCGGGCACTCTTGTCAGAGTGGTCGTGGTTGTTGAGATGGTGTGCATGGTGGATCTTCCGTGTCGTCGTTCTCCTTGGCGAGGGTTACCGCTCTGGCAATGCTTTTCCACTACTGGCGGTTGGTAGCATTGCGAGAACACTGCGCTATGGTAGATTGAGTTGCCGTCTTAATGAAGTCTATCCAGTGTGTGGGAGATCGGCCGCGTGATCTCTTTAATTATAATTTATTTAGCAAAATACTTTATGTTATAAACTTAAGCCCCGGGCAGACTGGAGAAGCAAGACACGCGTAGCAAATTTTTATCCAATACAATAAATATCGCCAGTATTCACCAGACAACACATACTCATCGTATGATCCCAAACTAAGCGTAGCTTCTACTACGGGTACCATGCAATGGACTGGAGGCGATCTCAGTTACACGCAGACCAGGGCAAATTGTGAAAAGGCCTTTTGCAAAATTTTCCGTTGGCGTTACTCGTAACCATCCGGTGTAGTGATCGCTGTACCAAAACTAACTCTTTATAAATAAACAATACTATAAAATGGATCACGGTTTTTCTTAAAACCACAACATATATAGACTAGACTACGCAATGAGAAAGAGAACTAGTAACTAAAATACAGGCTCAGCCTAGTTTAGATACTAGTACACGAATTGTTACTCTTATTTGTTCTTCTTAAGATTAATTCTAAATATTCGAAAGACGTTAACTTCACACTTTACGTTGTCTAACCTGCCGGCTACACGACTAATATATAATTATTGTCTCTTCTACCCTCTACAGATTTTTTTTTTAAATTGTGTCTATTCACAACAACAAAAAGTTAAGAAATAGGTTATATGTTTGTTAATAAGTAGGTGTCATTCAACATCCCATATCATGTATTTGAATTTGTTTAAATCTATAAGTAGACAACGTAAGATTGGAATGTATTGTGAACTGTGGACTTTGTATGTATTGTTATTAAGAGAAACAATTGTAACAAGTTTTTGTACATTACTTTATCTGAAATAAAATAAAAAACTTGAGTATTTGTCATAGATACTTGTGACAAATACTCAAAGGTGTGTAACTCAGAAACTATGATAGTTAGGTATAATCTGCCTTCAGTATACCATTGGAAGATTATTCTGCGTCATTTGGTATATATTAACTAATTTTACGATTTCTTGTCGCTTAGTAAAGATTGCCTTTCAAGGGTTGATACACATATTAGCTACTACTACAGCCCGTTTAACGTCCCACTGCTGGCCACGGGCCTCCCCTTAATGCGAGGGGGATTCAGGGCATTGTCCACCACGCTGGCCTAGTGTGGGTTGGCAGACTTCATACATCTATCGAGACCAAGTTAAATTCTCAGTACAGGTTTCCTCACGATGTTTTCCTTCACCGTTTCTTAGCAGTGATAATCTCTACGTACGTTGAATATTATTTCGGACTTCTGATACACCCTATACCTATAGAATGCGATGTAAACTTGTGTCATATAACCCCGAGGCTCCAACTTAAGCTATTTAACCAAGTGACATCGCTAACAAGATATTAATTAAGCTTCGCAGCTTAATAGACTGTATGACTTAAGGAAACTGAAATTACTTTCTACTCATGTTTCCAGGGGCCTATACCACGAACTCTCTTAGCAAAATTGTTTTAAGTTAGGTACCTATCTTTAATTTATCTTTAACGGTGAAGGAAAACATGGCCGGGAAACCTGCATATCTATAGAAAGGCTTGTGAAGTTCACCAACCCGTACTGGGGCGTCGTGGAAACTATGACTCAACATGTCCTTCGTATTGAGGGAGAATGTTTCGGGTATATTGGCAATAGGCTAGTCTTCTATTTCATTGGGACCAAAATACATGAACATGAAGTTTGGGCGCACTGCAGTGCACCTCTTCATCCGCCATCTTAATCATATTTATCACACATTCTTATTTATAATGTGTATTTATTTAATTGTCTCTTGCTATTAATTACTTGACATTGGATGAAATACCCGCTTATCGCAGGTGAAGCCATTCCTCGTCTTATTCCTTTAAATTGCATCATTGCATTTATTTCGTAAATGAAGTCGGTTGAAAAAGAAATAGACACAAAATCTGAAGTACATTTGACGGGAAGTCTTTGTTCCCGTTAGAGCAGATTTCATTTTCATTCCGAAATGACAGATTACTTAGTCTATCTATCGTTAGATTACTAAGTCTTGCATTTTTCATCACATGGAACAAGTTTGCGCGAGTTGGACCTGACGGAAGATATCCATTATGCATTAAATCTAAAGGGTTCCAAAGACAATGGTCGAATCCGTTTCTCTACGTCTAACGTTAATACACCATAACATTCAATTCCTTACATTCGTGTATTTCTAGAATATCCAATCAAAGGCTTCCGTCGTAAGATTATAGGTCTGACGAGGCGTGCACCGGACACAGCGCCCATTAATCACAATACTTCCCAATTCAACTAACGATCCACATTGTGTTACTAGAAATGGTTAACGCCTTTCAAACCACCTATTGCTTTATCTGTTATTTTTATTGATCAACATGGAAAATATGTCTTCACTAGTAACTAGTAGAATTCCCCTCGCATTGAGGGGAGGTCCGTGCCCAGTAGTGGGACGTTAAAAGGGCTATAGTAGTAGTAAGTTCATCCAATTTGGCACCAGAGGTGAAAAATTATTTCAAATATTCATAACGGTGAAGGAAAACATCGTGAGGAAACCTGCACGTCTGAGGGAACTTGTCTAGTTCTCGTTAGATGTGTGAAGTCTGCCAACCCGCACTGGGCCAGCGTGGTGGACTATGGCTTGAATCCCCCTCGCATTGAGGGGAGGCCCGTGCCCAGCAGTGGGACGTTAAAAGGGCTGTAGTAGTAGCTAATATGTGTATCAACGCTTGAAAGGCAATCTTTACTAAGCGACAAGAAATCGTAAAATTAGTTATATATACCAAATGACGCAGAAAAATCTTCCAATGGTATACTGAAGGCAGATTATACCTAACTATCATAGTTTCTGAGTTACACACCTTTGAGTATTTCTTAACTCCTTAATAAAAGTAAGGAAAATCGTCGTAGTCAGACGAGACACGGACCATTGGACGCGGCTTTTTTTGGAATTTTCGCTTTTTGCCGTCGATATTCAAAGGCCTGATACACTGGGATGATAAGACGCGAGCATCAAAATTTTGCCAATACTAAAACAAACTGTATTAGCTTATAGAAAAAGTTCATTCTTCAACGAAATTTGTTATTGAAAAGAGCGCGAGCCGCGAGCGAATTTGAACGTGTTGTCGCGTGGATTCTACAGCCCCAATTAGCTATTTACCAAAGCATGTAAACAACATCTATTTTTAAAGGTAGTTAAATAACTTTAACTTTTACTAGTCTAATGACTAGGTTGACTATACTAATGACTTCAAGGTGACAATGTCTAATGACTACACTGGCCATACTCTAGTTCTCATTCATAAAAGATGTTGTTCACATGTTTACAAAATTAAGCCATAATCATAGCACGGGTGTGCTGTATTGTGTTAGTAGTTGCATCGTGTGTATCGAGACTAAACTTATGTCACGGGAAAAGTTGATTTTGACACTTTCGTATGAAATAAGACAGAGAGCGAGTGAGAGAATAAATGACAGCGATCTAGCCTTGTCATACGTGCTATCCCCACAGGAATTGTAACATATGCATTATATTGACAAACACATTGTAAGGGAGCGGTATTTTATATTTAATGCACGAAAAGGAGAGTCGTTTCAGCCGCAGAACAAAACAAACAAAGTTCGGAGTGTGCCAATAAATAACGTAACACTTGGTGTTTGTCCGGGTACAGTCAGCACCGTCATAAAATTGCACAAAAAAAAAATATTACAAGAATAATGAAAATACATTCTGGGCCATTATCTGGAAGGAGGAATCGGCAGAGGAAGTGTGGAGGAGAATGGGGTCGACTATTGCTCAGCAGTGAGACAATGAAGCCCCTAGGGTATCGCTAGACGGACGTTGCAAAATATTTACCAATAATAAAACGAATTCTAAGTCATAATACATAAAGATTGAATTTCCGTAGCACCACGCTACAAAATCACCCGCGCTATCATTGACATTTCGTGGAAGAATTAGCTTTTACTATGAGTAAATACAGATCGTTTTGGCACTGGCAAGTATTTTACAGCGCGCGTCTTGACATCAGAGTCTCCCCGGAACTTCAGGGTTAAAAAAATACAACAAGCAAGATCCACTTGGTTCATATCACTCGTCCTTAACAAAAACATTAAAAACTAGGGCCTTTGCCAACATTGCCGCAAAACAGATGGAAGGGGCAAGGGTATTCAAATGCAATTGACTGTACAAATCTCTCTATTATTATCAAGAAGTGAGCAAAAAGCTGCAAGCGCGCGCCGTCACTACGAACTCTACCTACGCCCGACCATGACTTATTGCTCTTACAAACAGCTCTATTTCAAATTCACGCTTGAATTTCTAAAATATTACCTTTGTGATCCTACTTTATTTGAGTGGATTTATGGAGTTTTGGCGAAACACCTTGGAGCAAAGTGGATGCTTATCAACATCAAAAAGATTGGTCAAATGCATGTAACACAAGGAGAAGCCTAAAATTGATGCCTAAACATGAAGCAGCTGCCTGCTATAGTGTATTAATATTAAGGCATTACGTTGACTATATAGGTATAATTTTAAATCCTTAAAAAGGACATGTTATATCTTTAGGATTTGGAAGGGAGTTTATATACAATTTTCATTAGAATTAGTATGAAACAGCAACATTGATAATTAGATACTTGCACTGAACTATATAATATACTACTTGGTGTATCAAAATGCATATCTAACATAGCTACGTGACAGCTAGTGCTTCTAACCGCTCATTAGTATCGACTAGACTGTATGAGTTTACGTCGTTATGGATAAAGTATCAAGCAAGAGAGAAATGTCAATTCGTGCTATGTTTTATTAAAAGAAAAAAAAGAAGAAGAATTATATACACGTCACTACTCCTGTATTCCCCGAAGGGGTTGGCAGAAGTGCACTTCACTTTACGTTTATATCTTGGTAGGAGATTTGAGCTGATCAGTCATACCTACCAGACCACAGTCTTGTATCAGAGACGTTTCGACAGGACTTACGCCTAGAATTCTGTAGTACCAAGTTGTTCTCATGCCTAAAAAGTAGAGAAAGAGTCAAAATCGAGATACTTATCTCATATTTTGTCGTGTCCCGGCTGTTTGGTCCCCGCGGGCAATTAATCGAATGCCGAGTAACGTTACGGGTCACGGCCGGTCTGGGCTGCGATGACTAATGTTCCACAGGCCACACTTTTACCGCATCAAATGTTTGAGAAGGGTCAAATTACCAGAGCTTTTCAACCGCCCGTTCACAGACTTTATTTTTCAGTTTATTTTTATACACACGTCAGTGGCCGGTGTAATGGCGGGTGATATTTCATGTACTTTGTGACTAAATTAGACCAGGACCTAGTTAAATACCTTCGTGAGCATAATTTAGTGTAGTCATGAATTTACATAATTATTTAGATGCCATCTTTATAAAGATGGAAAGTCAGATATAATAATAGTTGTAGCTATTATGTTATTTTAATTAAACGTCGTCTATTAACTATCTGTACATTGTATGAATTCAGACCTAAGTCAATATTTTTCGAGAAATTTAATAAACACACTGATATACCAAACTTTTCAACGGAATACTTCGTGGAATTTAATAGTTTTTAAATATGTTAAGGTTTTAATAAATAAGTTACAATCTGGATAAAACTTTTAGTGCTTAAAATAAAAATAATATGAATACTTACTCGTGTACTATCAATTACTTCACGTTCATTCTTTATAACGTCCATTCAACCGTATCTAAACGTATTCAGAGCTACAAAAAACATTCAACTAAACACTTATCGTAAAATAAAAATGTTTTCAGGGGAGGTTGTCGTATGCAAACAAAAAAATCTTTTCAGAGCCCCTCTGAAAGGGAATGTTTAAGCGATCGCCGAGTGAATGCTTTCGCAATTAGGGAATGTTACTGCTCCCCTCCACAACCTTGGGGTTGACGTTTAGCAGAAGGATTTCTCTTATCTTGTTTGGTAGAGAATAGATGTGGAATCAGTATTTTAAAGTTTTCAGCAGCCGCATCGATCAATGCTGATGTTTCGAATAAAAATTTCGGAGACATTATTTTAACTGTCATTGATGATGAACACGACATCCGCCATCGTTCAGGACCCAATTTTATTTATAATTAGTATTTACGGCATTTGTCCTTGCAATGAAATACTTGACTTTGGCATAAATACCGCTAGAAACGAGCATACTCATTCCTTAAAGGACGGCAACGCACTTGCGATGCCCCTGGTGTTGCAGGTGTCCTTGGGCGGCGTTGATCACTTACCATCAGGTGAAACGTCTGCTCGTTTGCCTCCCTATCTCATAAAAAAAAATAAGTCGCAGATGTAGCCATTCCTCATCTTTATCCATAACAATTACATGTTTCATTAATTTCGTAATCATTGTTCCATGAGATACTTCTATTATCATAGCATTACGTGAAGTTGACGAGTCGAGGGGGCGTGGTCCACGCATAGCGCGATCTAAGATCTGAGCCTATATCACGGAGCGGCGCTGGAGCATCGGCCTATTTCTGCTCGGGCGGTCGGCTAGGTAGACGTGCTAAGAACAGTGTCCCATTCTTATATTTAAATTCTTAATTGTTAATACTTTTAAATTATTTGTTATAAGAATTATAGGTTTTGTTTCTCGTTGTATTTTTTTTTATAAAATCTGCTTCTGGTTGATTACAATAGATTATTAAAAAATATAAACTGGTTATTTTTTGCAGAAAATACATACTATTAAATTTGCTTCTATTAATTAGTTTAAGTTTTCATGATCAAGTCGGTAATTAGGTAGTTCTTATTATTATTTTATTTTCGCCGAATTTAATAATTAGCAAGCATTCTTTTAGCGAACATTTACATGGTTGAGAAAATACTAGCTCAGAACGTGTAGACTGGATTATTAATTCATTAAAATTAAACCTCTAATTAGTTTCGCGCGTTCTCTTTGACACGGTTGAACTCGTGGTAGCTATAATAATATGCTGGTTTAACTCCATTCAAGGACCAAAAAGGTTATATTTTTATTTAGTTAGCAAACGTGGTGTGTATGCCAGTGTTATGTTATACTTTTAAATTTATATTCTTGTTAGCCTTCATAAACAAAAAAATCATTTCTGTTATTCTGTCTATGTAATGTGATTAAGGACGGGTTACAACAAGACTGCAACCTTTCAACATGTACAGTATATGAAACATTTCATGTAAACAAGTAGAACATCGATACCATATTTTTGTCTCACAAAACTGTGTTACTCTTTAGATCAAAGGGAGCTGCAAAGAAACAGCTGATTTAAGAGTTTTGTTGCGCAATTGTGTTATTAAAAACGATAATAACATAATTCAGACGATTCATCCGCCATCTTTATCACTGTCATCATTCATTTTTATTTATTACGTGTATTTATTGAATTTGTCCTTGCTATTAATTACTTGACATTGGCGAAATACCCGCGCTAGTCGCAGGTGAAGCCATTCCTCATCTTATTCCATTAAATATCATCATTTCGCTCATTTCGTAAAAATAATAATATTTCAGACTTCATATCGACGTTTAAAAGGCTAATTGCAATCAAGAGCTTTTTTGGTACTACTACTACAGCCCTTTTAACGTCCCACTGCTAGTCACTGGTCTCCCCTCAATGCGAGGTAGATTCGGGCCATAGTCCACCACGCTGGCCCAGTGTGGGTATGCAGACTTCACATATCTATCTAAAACTAGTCAAGTTCCCTCAGACGTGCAGGTTTCCTCACGATGTTTTCCTTCACCGTTTCATAGCAAGTGATAATCTCGGATGAAAATGAGATTCGCACATAAATCCCAGAGGTGCGAGCCGGGGTTTGAACCTGCACACTTCGATTGCAAGGCGTTCGTTCGACCACTCGGCTACCACGGCTCCTATTATTTTGGTAACTTTTCACGAAATCCAGCTCAAAAGATGGAGAAAATTTCGCTGATTCCAACGATATATAAAACTTAATATCGTCCAACATGGCGCTTGAGTCATTTTGCCTTTGTCGATATATTCGTTTATATTAAGCTAAATAACCCAAATTTTACAAGCTTCCTTTATTTCTCATTTTATTATACTTATTTAGTACATTTATAAATATAAAAAATACATTTAAAAATATAAAAAACACTTCCCCACCGGCATCTGGAACAATGTCCTAGTTACCAGTGGTTAGGGCTCCAGAGAGAGGAACTTCCTCACAATACGCGCCGTCTCCAGAAGTACCACCTTCTGAATCTGTCCCTTGATTCAGCTGCCTAACGCGAGCCTCTTTAGGTGTTTGTCGAGCCTCTTGGCTAATAAGCCATGGGCGGAAACGACTATCGGTTCAATGATTGCCGCATCAATGTCCCACATGTCGACAACCTCGTGAGCCAGATCAAGATACTTACAAGCTTTATTATTATAGGTATTATTAACTTGCAATGTATGTATGTCCGGGTGGAATCTTTCAACTGAATTTTAAATCAGTTATTTTTAACCGATTGAGCTGAAATTTGGTATACACGCTCATTTTGGATGACAATGCATGCTTAGCTATGACGTCATTCTAATATGGCCGATCATCACAGTATGGGTATCAAATGAAAGGGCTCGGTGAGGAGACCCCGAAAACTAAGGGCAATAAAATAAAAGCTTGTTTTTAAAAAGTTATTTTTACAATTAATTTTAAGTCATATCTTGAATCACATTGTATATGAGGTATGGAAGGCCCTGGTAATCTTTATCTAAACCTACACTAACACGTGTCTCACACGATTACCTTATCGTGCGCTCTTTGCTTGTCACTCATTGCTAAATGCACCGTGAAGATATCGTGTTAACCTGGCAATAACGTGCACTGATTAGATCAGCGGACAGTGTCGGTAGTAATAATACCTTCGTAGACTTGGGGGTCTATGTAGAACATGTATAGAATCATTTATTCTCAGTTCAAAAGTCTTGTGGATGCAATATCCACGTAAAGAGATCATAACTAAGTAGGTATATGTTTAGTCCATGTACAAGGCAGTGTGAACTAAAATGACGAGGAGCCATTATTCATAAAAAAAACACTTATACATTTTAAATATTCCTAAATCTGTTAAGAGTTTTAAGGAAAATGCGTAATTACGTTTCTGAAATATCCTTAAATTTTATACGATCTTAAATATAGTGTACATTTTACTTTTAGGTAGAATTTCTTGTTGAACTCAATTTAAAATTGGTTTAAACATTAATAATTAAAATATGGAATCTAAGACCTACATATAAGATAATCAAGCAACATCGGACTCAAGATTCCATATGATTGACTAGATTATAAATTAACACTGTATTACAAGAAAAAAATGGTTCCCATAAATATTCCTGGATACAAACAAATCCTTAACCAGCTCGAAACAGATGGCACTCGCGAGGCAGTGGCGTGGTAGACACAATAGCCCGCCACAATACAGCGGAGGGGAGGAAAGGTTTCGTATAGAAGAGGGGAGGTAAGGATTGGCATAGCATGCGGCCTGTGCAAGATTCATAATAAGGAAATCATCCAGCATTAGCGAAAAAATCAAGCTATAAAAACGAAACAAATACTGTGTAAACATCGACTAAAAAAACTAACCATAAAAATCAATATATCGTGATCAAAAAATAAATAAAGAAAATAAACTTTAAAACAAATCAAACCAATCAATTTAGTAGATGTAGTACACAATTCATTAAATGATATCGCTTGTCGCGAGATTTGTACATTTAAAGGAAATATTTTCTTTCATAGAATTACTTATAATAAGTATGTCAAGCAAGACTATTCAGTACACAGATCATTTAATAAATTGTTTAATACATGGACTAAATTGATTGGTTTGATTTAATTTAAAGTTATTTTAGTTGTAGTTTTTTTTTTTGAGCAATTATATAAAAGCTTGCAATTAAAGAAATGCCTCCACATCGTCGTCTATACCTAAAGTTCCCAGCAGGCTGGATGGCCGCATTTCCGCGCTGAATAGCGATACTGCGCGAAATAAAAGCCAGCCCGCTGGTCACGTGAAGCGGTGAACATACGCTCTGCTATTTCATTATACAGGAGTCGTAAGTGAGATCTATTTCACTTTTTAGAATGAAAAATATATTTGATTGATCTATCAATTTTTTTTTTTATTGCCGTAAGGTTTTACTTACACTTATAAACCTATACTTAGACCTATGTAGGTTTCACTGAAGCCAGCAAGAAACCGAACACCTCCCACATCCTCAACTTGTAAGTAAGTTCGTTAAAGTTAGGTATAACTTGAGCTTACCTGTAACAAAACAAAGGGACTATCATTATTGTTTGGTAAACATGTATGCACCATCAACATCATTACCATAATCAAATGCTAAATGTCCGCTATACCATCTAAATAAATAGCACCATACTCATCTTATGATCCCAAACTAAGCAAAACTATGGGCACCATACAAGGGACTGGAGGCGATCCCAGTTACATCCAGACCGGGACCAATTCCGAAAAGGCTATGACCGAAATTTCCTACTGACGGGAATCGAACTCACAACTACCTCGTGCAGTGAACCGAGCACCCTACGCTCAAACCAAGCCGTCGCCGTCGTCAAAATATCGCAAGCATATCGCACGGTGCCAGTCTCGCTTGCAGTATGCCAATGTTTTTCAGAGGTTCATGCTATGAGTCAACACTTATTCATATGGTATACAATAGGAACTTTCAGCCGGATAATGGTTTTTAATGTAGTTTGGTTTCAGGATCCCCCTATTGTGCGGAACCGGACGCAGCCCGACTGTTGCTGTTGTGGCCTGCGCAAACCGGCGCGTTAAGACATGCGCGCACAATAAAAAAAGGCTGAACATTGTATCTTGGGTTCCCTAATACCAAATCGAATTTTATTAATTCATAGAAAATACATATTTCTTTAGCGAAATGGTACGTATTTATAGGGCGCGAAGTGAAACACGTTGTCGTATAGCTTTTGCCTCAGACATTTGACCCGTATACACATTTTTCAAAGTCGAGTGAATTTGTTCGTACCAGTAAATTCAGACTATAGTCCTTCAGCGTTTCATGATTCGTGAAATTATGTAAAACCTTTGGCTTTACTAAATAGGAATGCATTTCCGAATAAGAATACTGGAAAACTTTTTCTTTAGAAACCATTTTGATTAAATTCTCATTGAATATGTATTTATTTGTTGTTTAAAAAACTTAGACGTAAATTAATATTTTACGCAGACGTTAACGAAGAGCGAACGCTTAAGGACTTACTATTGGTAGGAAATTTGTTTGTATTGACAAAATAATGTATATTTTGCTTATTCGAATGAAACAGCCAGTTCTATAAATGCCATGTCAACATTATCAGTCGCTTGTTATCGGGACATCCCTCTTTATTTTCTTATATGTATAGCGCAACATGTACGCTGTACGAAATTAATGTGTTCCGCCGTCATTCGTGGCTGCGTGGTCTAATTTATAAGCAATTTATTATATAGTGAACTTCATAATTTAAAAAAGCAGTCACGTGTGAGCTGAACTCACGCACCGAGGCTTCCGTACCTAAACTGTGAAAGCACCGAGCATTATTCCTGCGAAATACTGAACTAGATACAGACACAAACTTAACTTTGCGGTTGGTATACTGGTGTCCCTATACAAAGTAACTACAAAATAAGTTTGCAATCACCAAAAAAACATTTTATAACAATAAATTTACTGTTTTCGGATGTTTTCCTTTACTTGTGCTATAAGATCTTGCTTCTTGCCAAATTTCATGATTCTAGGTCAACGGGAAGTACCCCATAGGTTTTTGATTCTCGTGCAAATGTACTCGTGCTACGTAAACCGCCGTATCTTTTGATTGCGTTAACCTAGAAGTTTGATATTTTTAAGGCACCAAGGGACCGCAGACATAAGTCTCTGTTATGAATTTCAACTAGATACGCCTTTCTGATAAAAAGGGTCGTGACGCCCCGACAGACAGACAGACGGACAACAAAGTGATCCTACAAGGGTTCCGTTTTTTCCTTTTTAGGTACGGAACCCTAAAAAGGAAGAGACACAGATTTATTGGATTAAATTATGGGTCCAATAGTGCCATGGCGTATATAGACCATTTGTAAGAACAAAGGTTATTCGTCATACCTCTCTAAATATTAATTGTAAATTTCATCAAATTCGAGTTATGAACTTCAGCGCCCCCTACTATTATGATTTTTTTAATCCAGGGTGATTACGTCATTCATATTTAATTCTCCCCTCACTTGCACCATTGCTGTGTTTATCTATAAATCAAATCAAGTATAAAAGTAACATCTGATTTTAGAGCTGCCTTGCCCTTAACTACTAACTAACTACAGCCTTTTTTAACGTCCCACTGCTGGGCACGGGCCTCCCCTCAATGCGAGCGGGATTCAGGCCATAGTCCAGCTCGCTGGCCCAGTGCGGGTTGGCAGACTTCACACATCTATCGAGAACTAGTCAAGTTCCCTCAGACGTGCAGGTTTCCTCACAATGTTTTCCTTCACCGTTTCACAGCAAGTGGTAATCTCGGATGTAAATGAGATTCGCACATAAACCCAGAGGTGCGAGCCGGGGTTTGAACCTGCACACTTTGATTTGCAAGGCGTGCGTTCGACCACTCGGCTACCACTTTCGCTTAATTTTAGGAAAACTTTTTTCAAGTCAAAATCTTATTAAACACCATAGAAAAATATTTCTAGAATAAGCTAGAAAATCTTATTTTTTAGGGTTAGTAATTGGAGACATTTAGTTGTCCATTTTGAATCACATTGTATATGGGATACCAATAGGGTTCAAAATCAAATAACAAAAGGTTGGAGCTTATGACTAGCACCATACCGCAACCAATCGCGTTGTACAAACAAACGACTGGTGACCCCAATTAAACTACGATGACAAAACAAAACATGGCGCATTACATCGCCTCGTCAGTCAGGGTGCGAGCCCACGAATCCAGAGCCTAAGGCTGGTATATAAATACACATATATCTTTCGTTTCTTGATAATCGTTCAATCGGCATTAATCGATAAGAATATGAAGTGTGGGTAAGAACATTTTGGATTTTGGAATACTATAAACATACCAACTCAGTTTCAATAATGATTACCTCTTGCTAAACGGTGAAGGGAAATATCGTGAGGAAACCTGCACTATAGTAAGGCGCGTGAAGTTCACCAACCTGCATTGGGCCGGCGTGATGTAGATACTATGGCCAAAATCTCCCTCGTATAAAGAGGAAATGCGCCCGGAATGACAATAGGCTCGCCCCGTATTACATTTGGACCAAAATACATCGGCGAAGTGTCGGTGCACTTCAGTGGACCTATGCCTACTCCTTCGAGGAATACAGGCGTGATGATGACGTATGGGCCCTAATGTATGTTATAATAATTAATTGTCACTACTATATTATAATAGGTAGATAATTATTAAAAAAAAAACTACCCATCAGGGTTTTAAAAAAGGTTTTTTTATTCGGGACGGGAAATAAAAACAAAACGTTCGTAACTCAAAATTGGAGACATTACGTCGTCGGTACATTACACCATGAAATATGTATGAGAATAGGAAATTAGCCCCTCGGTAGGGAGGGGAGAGTGGGGGCAGCTCGTCTCCCCGCTTTGCATTTTTATTACTGTGACACTTTTCTTTCACAGGAGATTAAGCACTCATTACTGCTCTACATTGCACCATTAACTTTTAGTTAACTCTATGATATTAACTAAACAACATTTACTTAGTCACGACGTCATTAGCAGTATTGTTTTGACAGATTTATAAGTAAAAAAACGCTTTAGGAGGTGATCGTAAGAGTGCTGAATTGTGGATCAAAAATATTAACTTTTTAATTTAAAGATAATTCTCATACATTTAACTACTAGTCTTAGTCATTTTAGATAAAACATTTTTTACAAAACAGTTTTCTGCAATTGGCTACTTAGTGGCTAAATCCTACAGAATAAAACAACTCTGAAATTAGAATATAAATCAGAGTAATACATAAAAACATAATGCCTCGAAGAATCGGGATTCTGTGAAATGGATATCGAAGTGATAGATTAGATACACGTCGTCGAAGCCATTATAAATGGTAAGAATGTAGGTGTACGTATAATGATAAGGTACATTACTCTTATATTAAAAATATAATAAAGAGTATCTATAATGTAAAGAGGTTTCTATGTATTTAAAAAAGGCAAAGTTTTGTCTATACTCCAACATTCTATAAAACCTTTTTTTAGTTTAGCAAGAATTGAAAATGGAAGCACAAAATTATAATAGAACATTTTCAAAAATGGAACACGTATTCCACGTACTTTTATCAGGAAGCGCAAGACACGCGTCGTTTCAGCGTCGCGACAATGGTAAGCCATCGAAGTATGAACGGGGCGCTCCCTTTGTCTACACACACCTTTGTGATGGAAACTTTTGCCTTTTGGCGTTCGTTGTACTAATGAGAGTCGAAATATCAGTGAAACTAGGACAGGTTGACATTTCCCTGAAAGTACAGTCTTGCTCAAAAGTAGGTACGATTATGTAACATTTATAGCTGTCGATAAAAACGAAAGCTGTTTTTATTTTGACAGCTGTTCAGATGGAAGGTGATTGAAACAGATTTGCAATCAATTTTGTAAACGTCCAGGCGTTTTCAATACTAATTTCCATCGAGAGAGATGCAGATTATTAATTTTAAGTAATGGCATGCGGTTTTATGGTCCTATTTTAACCTACCGTGCACGGTAACAATTTTGATAAAGTAGCTTAGGTAATAGACAAATTACTTTCAACTCTACCTCTTAATAGATTGATTGTGTAATGTACCTAAACACTTTCATATTTTACCTTATGGCGCGATACGTTTATGTATTTAGCCAGTATCAATTCAGTTAAAACCCTATAAAAACCACCTACACAAATTGCTTGGGGTGCTTTTAAATTCCGGTCTTACTACACAATTTCAGGTTACTCGCAGCTGATTTACATTTAACAAAGTGATCCTATAAGGGTTCCTTTTTAGATACGGAACCCTGAAAACATTTTTTAGTCATAGGGTCAAGTAGTGACAGTTTTATTCAAGTAACAAAAGAACAAAGTATGTCTATGGAAATATTGTTAGTTCTTTACCTTTTTATCAACTTTAGTATGTTATTGCAAAAATAAGCTGTTAAGTGACTATTCGCCGTCAAAAAATAAAAGAAAAAGTTGTTGAATCGAGCACCTCCTCCTTTTTTTGAGGTTGGTTAAAATTGTGCAAGTGTTTTTACGTCCCACAATCTATAGCCGCAGACGGGCTTCTATCTAAACTTCCAGGAACAAATTAATTTAGCGCGAAAACAGGGTCGGGCCGCCGCGCCGCGGGGGACCCGGCGGCCTTTTCATTTTGTGTTTTTTTTTTACCATCATTTGTCTATAACCTGATAACATATTTTTAAATTAACAACATGGACGCCAAACTTAACGTTGTTATTTAATATACCAACCTTAGATCTCGAGTAAAACCATAAATTAATAATGTTGATATTGCAATAAAAAACAAAATATTAAAAAAATACAACGCATCTAGATGCCGCAGACAGTTGGTTTCTTACTAAAGTGTAATATAAAGCCCTTGTGTATGGATCTGAATTCTACACGGTAATAGTCTTGAAGATAATTATCTTCTAAATGAGAGTTATAAATGACGTTACATAGTAAAAAATAGATTAGTACTATGATTTCCTCCAACAACATTAAAATGGTAATTTGGTGACTATTCTATTGCCTAGTTAAACGTTAAACTAAGCTTAGCTAATAGTATTGCACACCGTCCTAACTACGGCCGCAATATAGCCAGACCGCAATCTTTTAAGTACTTTCAGTGGTGTTAGCACGCATGCCAAGACAAGACCTGTGTCACGAATTAACTCGCAAGCTCTCTGTCTAATTTCCTACGAGGGAAAGAGACAAAATCAATATATACTGTGACATAAGACTAGTCTTGACGCTTATGCTACAAGTACAGATTTAGTTTAATTGTATTCATCGCTGACAATGTATCAGCGATGTATACAATGTAATTGTATACAACAGAATACGTTAATTTCAGCTCAAATGTATTATTAAAAGCTAAAACCAAGGCGGTTAATAAGTAAATTGTAATAAAGAGCTTATAAGGAAAGTCATTAATTGTATAAATTGGTCCAATTGAAGATTTCTCAATAAACAGAATTAATCTCCAGTTGGAGATGGCTTCATTACATTGTTCACTCTCAATTTCAAACTTCCGTATAATTTGAGCTTTGTCAAATAACCATCTTAAACAAAGTGTATCCATACATATAATAAAATGAAATTATATCCGGTACTAATAACGAAAACACAGTTTTATTTTATTTTGTCAGTCCGAATGTTTGTTCGTAACGGCTGTAACGATTTTGACGGGAGTTTCACTGGCAGATAGCTGAAATTATAAGGAGTAACTTAGGCTACTTTTATTTTCCTCACACACACACACATAGGTCTAAGTAAGTCACCTATATACATACATTTTTATGTTCCCTCGTTCTTATTATGTTTTTTTTTAATTCTAATTTTATAACTATAAGTCTGAAATGTTTGATTAAGTTTTATTTTTAATTTTACATTTTATTCTCTATACGACAACTTAGTCTAGTTTTGCGAAAAAAATCGGAAATAGCTTTTTGGAATTTTCTCATCCAGTCCATTGTATTACAAGAATAACAATACTCTCTGGTACAAGCTTTCCTTAGTTCGGTATCATACGATAAGTATGACAATAAGCTGTCTGGCGATATTTATTTACTTACAAAAATCCTCAATATTTAAAAAAGAAACTTGTTGTTTTCTTATATTTACGCAAATACTATCTATACATTGAAATAAAAATATTTTACGGATTTTATCGAGTTTATTTACTATTTTATAGCACCTCAGTCCCCACGTGACCATGGTTGCTGTAAAGCAGCCGAAACTTCGGAAAATAAAATAGTAAATAAACGCGATAAAATCCGAAAAATAGTTTTATTTCAAAATAAACTTGATTTTTTTGCAAGTATTTTTTGTATTCTATGCATAAATGCCAGGGTATAAAATGTGAAGGTGTACATTTTCACCAATTTCGTCGGGGCTTAGCGTAATGACTCCTACCTGCGTACGTAAACAAGCTTCGATTAAACATTCCAAGGGGGAAATTTTAATTTAGCCTCCTTCTTACATCAGTGAACCAGCGTAATAGACACTCGGAAATTGTAATAGACGACAGCATTCGTATTTTAAACTAGTAAATTTTTTAATTCGGTAAAATAAATTACGGTAAATCAACTGCGGGTAAAAAAGGATTATTAAAAAAATATTAGACCACGACTTTTTACCGCGAAAATGTTTCGAAATTTGAACGTCGAATTTTCTTTCGTCTAGTTTTTTTTTATTTAGCTATAAATAGGTAATGATGTCGTTTTGCCAAACTCAACTTACTCTATTAAGTAAATAATAGGATAACTCAGGTGCCTTATTTTAAAAATTATGTATTTCCCATAGAGTTAGAGTGAAGCTCAAAATAAAAAAGGTCTGTGGTCCTGACTTTTAAAGTAATTATCTGTGGCAAGAAATTCGTACCGAAATCTTAGGGTTCGTTCAATAGGCGAGTACACAAATATAGAATACCATGAAGACTGGGATTAGAATCCAGATTACAGCTTTACCTATCCAATTACTGTGCTATATATCTATAGAGGCTGATTGATGGACCGATATCCGAGATTGAAATTGGTCATAGCGTGACATTAAGATAAATGACCCACCGAATGAAATGTTTAGGTTTCTGTAATGTCGGAATCTTGAAATGGATCAAGCTTACCGCCTTTTGGGACCAATACTAAGCTTTCCCACACTGGGGAAACCCGTTAAAACGTGTGCGTTGGATTTTTTGCCAAGTGGTAAAACGTACTGACTTATAGGAAATAGGTCATTCGTTAAGAAATGTCATTGACAGCGCGAGCGAAGTCTGACGCGTAGTCATATGGCTTTCACCACAGAAATTCAAACTTTATGTGTATTGGGTCAGAGTACGTTTTGGTATTGGCAAGCATTTTGACGCGGGTATCTTTACGCCCCACTGTGCTATATAGGTAACCATTAATTAAATGCGAAGCTTTAAAAAAAAAGGTAGGCGAGACCTCCAATCTTATTAATTATATTCTTTTGTTGTTTGAACTCATCTACCGCTAGTTGACGACTAAAGATCCTAGAGCCGTCCAAAGTTCCAGCGATTAGGTGACGCGTAAGCTTAGCTTATACAACTCCAAATTAAGACACATGTGCCAGCTGTGACAATGATATTGACAAGCAGACAATAGACCCAATAATGGGTGGGACGTTAAAAGGGCTGTAGTAGTAGTTTCTGTAGAATAGATTAGACATCATTATTTTAACAAAACCTCCGAGTTAAAAATAATTCGTGTCCGGTTTCCCACTAAATTAATTTGTTCCATCACAAGTTTGCACCACGGCCTCCAACGACATTAATTAATAGCCGGCGAGACGGAACTTTAACGAGTTTTCAAAGAAAATTAAACAGAAGAAGTGAATTAAGATATACTCAATCATAATAGGGTTCTTAACAAGTAAGTGATGTCATAAGTATAGACACTTAAGTAATTTAACGTAAAAAGTTTACATTTTTAATTAGACTCACAATGTTTTAAGATCTACGAATTAGCGAATTAATGTTTTTGACGAAATGGATGAAATGTCATCGAGTAAAATCTCTTCTTATCTTGTTCCTTTACGAAATTAAATGAAATGGGATGAGATGAAGATGAAAAAAGGCGGCGGACGATTTCGAAGTGCGCTATAATATTGAATACCTATTGTAACCAGAGACATTTAAAATTAAAAATAACATAATCGTAATTAAAAAAAAATATAAGTATTACCCTCGTCATTCAAAATCTGCTTGTATAGTTGAAACACAGAATACTAAATTTACGTCGAGTATTGCAAAAAGCGATGGTAGCCGGTCGAAGGCACGCTTTGAAATCAAAGTGTGCAGGTTCAAGCCAAGGCTCGCACGTCCGAGTTTTATGTGCGAATCTAATTTTCATCCAAGTATATCACTTATCTACTAAAAAACGGTGAAGGAAAACATCACGAGGAAACCTACACGATCGAGGAACTTGACCAGTTCTCAATAGCCGTTTGAGGTCTGCCAATCCGCACCGGGCCAGCTTGGTGGACTATGGCCCGAATCCCTCTCGCATTAAAGGGTAGCCTGCGCCCAGTAGTTGGTCGTTAAAAGAGCTGTAACAATCAATAAAAAATTGCAAGAATATCTACCATTTCCCTGTGTTACTTTTCTAACTTGACAAGCAGTCAAATTTCCCAAGATTTCATCAATCAACCCCATGAACAGCGCTCTACCATGTTTGTTCCTCACTAAACAGACAGCGACATAATAACATCCCTGTCACGTCGCAGGGGGTAGGCACACGTTATGAAAAACTTCATTACATGCCTATATACCTGACATAACATCGCCAAGAGAAAACTACAAATGAAAAAAACCGGCCAAGTGCGAGTCGGACTCGCGCATGAAGTGTTCCGTACCATTATCTGTAAAAACGGGCAAAAAATCACGTTTGTTGTATAAAATATTTATAACTTAAATATTTATTTTATTCTGTTTTTTAGTATTTGTTGTTATAGCGGCAACAGATATACATAATATGTGAAGATTTCAACTGTCTAACTATCACGGTGCATGAGATACAGCCTGGTGACAGACGGACGGACGGACAGACGGACGGACGGACGGACGGACAGACGGACGGACGGACAGCAAAGTCTTAGTAATAGGGTTCCCGTTTAACCCTAAAAAACGCCACAGGTTGACGTTTAAATGTAGAGTGACGCTTCGGGCACACTGGGGCGTTAAGCACTGACTAATAGAAAAGCTCATTCTTCAACGTGCGAGCGAATTTTATCGCGGGGTTCTGAGGCTTTTAACACAGAAATTCATTCTTTATGTACATCAACACAGAGTTCATTTAAGCTTAAAAAAACTTAGCTAGCTACACAAGCCAGCACCACCATTTTCTTGCCAATACCAAAATGAACTGTAATTAACTAAAAGAAGAAGTACATTTTTCAACAAAATATGTGATGATGCGAGTGAATTTCAACGCGTGATCGTATTTCTTTTACCCACACAAATTGTATCTGTATTAATATTGAAACAGAGTACATTTTCAAAAACCGTCAAGTATTTTCGCTTACCAATGGATGCAGCGCATTATTTATCTTACTTACATTGTGTAAACACGCGATTTAAGCTAATGAAGCGAACGAATTAAACATGCTCGCTCAAATGTCCTGAGCGAATTACAACACTATTGGTTAGTTTATTCATAAAAAGACTTTGATTAAAAACAAAATTTTCTTTCTTTGAATTCAAATAAACATGTCATTTCCATCATAAAGACCTTACAACAAAGGTACAAAGCAACTAAAAAAGTTCTCACTTAAGTAATCCCTCTCAAACTGTTGGGCTCGGCCCTTTGTTAAGCCTGACTCGACCTTTCTTCATCTATATATAGATTTTGTAACACTTTTGATACGGGAAGAGCGTTTCTTAATTGTCTTAAGTAATAAAATTAATGTTTCATGATCGCTATTATTTATGTTTTGTTTTAGCACAGAGACCTTAAATACAATACATCATCACGCCTGTATTCCCCGAAGGGGTAGGCAGAGGTGCACTGTAGTGCACCCACACTTCGCCGATGCATTTTGGTCCCAATGTAATAGGGGGCGAGCCTATTGCCATTATACCGGGAACATTCCCCCTCAATACTAGGGAGATTTGGGCCATAGTCCACCACGCTGGCCTAGTGCGGGTTGGTGAACTTTACACGCCTTTCAACAGACGTGCAGGTTTCCTCACGATGTTTTCCATCACGCTTCAGCAAGTGGTAATCATTGTTGAAAATGACGTTCGCACATGAAAATTATCACAGAGGTGCGGGCCTGGGATTTGAACTTGCACCCCTTAAGTTCAAGGCGGGCGTTCTTGCCCACGAGGCTAGTTAATAGTTCATGGTATGACTTAGAAATTAAATCTAAGACCACCCATTGGAGGCTCCAATAAAAAAAAATATGATTTTATAAAAAAGGGTTTGTCCACGTGGAAAGATCTGGCTGCATTTTCTCATTGAATGACTAATTCGTTAAACGAGGAAAGAGCCCGCCCTCTTTCCACTTGTTGAGGCAATTCTACTACTACTATTACAGCCCTTTTTAACGTCCCACTGCTGGGCACGGGCCTCCCCTCAATGCGAGGGGGATTCAGGCCATAGACCAACACGCTGGCCCGGTGCGGGTTGGCAGACTTCACACATCTATCGAGAACTAGCAATTCAGTTATGGGTTTTTTTAAATTAGTTTTCTGGTGCTTTACCTCCAAGGACGTAGCGTCTCTTCAGCAAATACACAAATACGTAATTGGAGGTTAAAATCACCAACTAATAGAAAAACCCCAGAGCTAACAAAAATCAAAGCTCTCAACTCAAAATGATGATTCTGCTGCAGTACTATAACCTTGATAATGAATTGTTCAAACCACATCCACGAGGGTCCTTGGGGGGCTTTAAAAAATAATATAACAAACCGTCGGGAACGATCATCATATTTTCAGGATCTCATCAAATTTCGGGAAAGGTTTGGGATCAACGGGGGCTTGTAGGGTGACAAAAACTTCGGAAATGTACGGACAAAGTATCGCGCGAGGGTCACCATCATTCACGTTTAGCGCGCGACAGCTGGATTTGTTACAAAAATAAGAAATGTCAACGATAAATAAGTTTTGGAGCAGAATAAGACCGCACACAAGTAATTTGTAACGAAAAAAACTATAATTCAAGCCTCTGGTCGTGACGAATATAAAAATAGAAGTTGAATTGAAATTATAAGCAATAGGCTCGCCCCTTGTTTCATTGGAACCAAAATACATCGACGACGTATGGGTGCACTACAGTGTACCTCTCGTTACCTAAAGAAGTTTTGGCGATTTAATAAAATGATCAGCCCACTGAGTTTCTTGCCGGATGATCTCAGTTGAGGTCGCGTTTCGATCCGGTGGTAGTATAGCAGTATACAGGGTGTTTCAGAAGTTCGAAATAATATTTTGACGTTTGCATCTGTATTGGGTATACAACAGAACGGTATAAAAATTTGATCGAAATTCGACCATATTTTTCCAACTTCTTTTCGTCGTTAATATCTATAACTTGTAATATCTCGAGCCGTATGTAAAATTTTCATGTTCTGTTTTGTGAATATTGGTAGTTACCCCTTATCCGTATAGTTTACAATGCTGAATATGGCTACCCAAAGGCCAGAAAACGATACCATATTCAAAGGTCTATAACTCGGGAACTATGATAGTTAAGTATAAACTGGTGCTTAGTGAAGCTAAGCACCTGATACAACCTGTATAAGAAGAAAAAAATGTAAATTTGACAATTTGTAAGTGCCCCTATAGGCCTATACAAAATAAATGATTTGACTTTGACTACCCCTTCGCGGAATACCGGTGTGATAATGATATACATAAATATTGAGTTTCTGCCGTTAAAGTCAAGCCCTCAAAATTTGCTTGCGCTATTAATTACATTTCATTGAAGACTGCGCTTTATATATTAGCCAATACAGTTCGTTTTGGAGTTGGCAAAAAATTACGTGCGATTTATCCATGGCTTCGCGCACGGGGCTTATTGGGCCTACATACAGGGTGTTTTAGAAGTCCGAAATAATACTTTGACGTTAGCATCAGTATCAGGTATACAACTGAATGGTATAAAAATTTGATTGAAATTCGACCATGTTTTTCCAACTTTTTTTTCATCGCCGATTTCTACAACGTGTAATATCTCGGTTTCTATGTAAAATTTGCATGTTTTGTTTTCTGAATATTGGTAGTCGCCCCTCATAAGTGTAGTTTACACTGCTGAATAGGGTTATGGATGTACCCAAAGGCCAGAACACGATACCTACAACAAATATTCAAAGGGCCATAATTCAGAAACTATGATAGTTAGGTATAAACTTTCTTCGCTATGTACCCAAAGTATTATTTCGGACTTCTGATACACCCTGTATATCCAATATAACAGCCGATGACAACAAAAACTGATCCATGATTGTTTAATGTGACACATCGTCACCCACCCCCCCTACCTACCCACTCGCGAGACAGGCGCGATATTGAAGAACACATCCATCATCCTCCGCCACATATTGGCTGATTCATAAATATACAAAACATAATGTTTTTGGAACAGATACTTGAGGGACGTACCAAGATCAATGAACGATGTTTCTAGAACACTGTATATGGGATTTCTTTTTCTAGCTGGCTTATAGGTCATATGTGGCAAATAAGACTTTTTAAGTCAAAACGATCAATTTCCTTACATAACAATTGTATCCACATATTTTTATAGTGTATTATTACCAATGTAAATGGGTTTATTCAATACTTAGACATATATTGTTTTGAAATTAAACTATTTTGCGGATTTCATCGCGTTTATTTACTATTTTATTTTCCCGACGTTATTAACTATGACATCAGGACGTCTAACACCTCAGTTCCCCCGTGACCATGGTTGCTGTAAAGCAGCCGAAACGTCGGGAAAATAAAATAGTAAATAAACGCGATAGAATCCGTAAAATAGTTTTATTTCAATAATTAGACATATATACACTCTATACAAATAAATAAAAATTAAGTGTCTGTAATGTCATAACAACAGCTTTTTCACATATTGCATATGAAAGTACATATATGCTGACTATAACGAAATCGATTTTTTTAAATTTTTGTCTGTCTGTTCCTCTGTTTATTCCATGGAATCTCCGGAAATGCAGATAGCTAATGTTAGAAGCAGTAACTTGGGTATATTAAAAAAAAAACAAATTCTACCCGGCCGCAGGTAACATACATGAATCTTTATTACCTCACCTCTACCAATAATAGAAATGATCTACTCAAATAAATTATTCTAACTTCTATGAACTAGGTAAAAGGAAATCGAGTGGCAATGTACTGTGACAACATAAAGACATCTCATCGAATTGATCAGGTACTATTCCGCGAAGTACATAAATAAAACAAGTCCTTACGACACTGTCTCCGGGAGACGCCTCGGAATATCCCCGTATTAGCTGCGTGAACTCAATTTATTTGAGCAAATAAATTGCCGGCAACTAGACAACTATAAGTTTGAGTTATTTATTTGTCTCCCTTTATATATATTTTATTGTCAAACGTTAGTTTATTGTTACGGTCTTTAGATTTATTTTATCAGCGAACAATTTCTGAGTTCTGTTTGTTTATGAAACAATGGAAAAGAAAATAATGGTATTGAAAATTGATACATGAATAATGGCGACCTCTAGCGTGTCTGTAATAGATACGAATATCGTTTGACAAATATATTTTTATAAACACTGAAATAAGTCGCTTAGAGGAAGCGCACAAAAGCGCCTTCTGACTCTTGTCATGCTGGAATCTTAATGTACGTCGGGAACCACATGGTCTAGTTGTTCAAACGTTGGCCGCATGATTCACTGCACCAGGTTATTTCGTGCTCGACGCCTGTCATCGGAAAATTCCCGAAACGGCCTTTTCGGAATTTCCCCTGGTCTGGGTGTAACTGGGATCGCTCCTAGTCCATTGTATGCTACCGATAGTACCAGCATTTATATAGCAGTGGTAGCCGAGTGGTCGAACGCACGCCTTGCAATCAAAGTGTGCAGGTTCAAACCCTGGCTCGCACCTCTGGGATTTATGTGCGAATCTCATTTTCATCCGAGATTATCACTTGCTATGAAACGGTGAAGGAAAATATCTTGAGGAAACCTGCACGTCTGAGGGAACTTGACTAGTTCTCGGTAGTTGTGAAGTCTGCCAACCCGCACCGTGCCAGCGTGGTGGACTATGGCCTGAATCCCCCTCGCATTGAGGGGAAGCCCGCGCGTGGGAGGTTAAAAAGGGCTGTAATAGTAGTGTAATAGCTGTAATATATGAGTATGTGTTGTGCGTACATGTAATACAATGGACTGGGGGCCATCCCAATTGTACCCAGAGCAGGGAAAATTTCGAAAAGGCCATTTCCGACATTTACCACTTGCGGGAATCAAACCCGCAATGTTCAGTAATTCAATCAGCCTACGCTTAAACCACTAGACTTAACCGTCGTCTTAAAAAGTTCGTTTTGTAGTCGAAAGATACACTTCTGTTAATGGTGCGCCCTCATTAAATTTCATAAGCCTAGTCCTCAGCGATTTAAGGACAATCAAATTGATACACGTTCCTATTCCCCGAAGCCCCGAGTCTTGAACTTTATCAAATAAAAACCAAACACTCAAAGGATCCAATTCCGTCACCATAAAAACCTTCCTACAGTGATTTCAAAGCAATGCATCTCAATGCAGATACCACTCTATATTCCGCCGGGCCTCGATCCCGCGACCCTTGAGATGCAAATACTGCGACAATATCAAAACTTGGAGCCACCGTATCTACATTTGGGAGAGCAATCTGCATAGACAATTAGTTGTTCAGTTGGTTGGATATCTTAGCAATATTGTTTTGTGACAATTAATCTTAAGAAACTCCTAACACTAGTGTTGCGTTGTTTTCAATAACCAGCCAGATTCACTAGACATGTCATCGTATGATATCAAATTAAACAACCTTTGTACTGTAAATACCATATAAAGGACTAAGGGCGATTCCAGTAACGCTCTGACCAGGTCAACTTCAGAAAATCCTCAAAGGATAATTTGCCCCTGACAGGACCGAACGCGCAACCATTCGGATAGCTGCGAACAGTTGCAGTGAGCTGAGCACTAGACCAAAGCGTCATAAGGTAAAGTTAATTAATTTTGAAACATTTTAATGAAACACAAGGTGCCAACAATGGACAAGAAGAAAGAAAGGACATGGTAGAAGGTGAGGTGACTCAAGCGCCATGTTGGGCGATAGTGAGTTTTGTATATCGTTGGAAGCAGCGAATTTTACTCCGTCTTTTGAGCTGGGTTTGTGCAAAGTGTCGCTTGAGCCAATTCGTATTTATTGTGGAATTGAAAATATATTTCACTACTGATACCAAAGAATATCTTTCAGTAAGTTGCAATGTTAAACTTCTGTTTCAGCAGGAATAAGACAAAATGCACCCATATAAGGATAGATTGTAACTACATATTTGTAACGTATCTCCGAATCTAACACCAGTCGATTTGCGCTGATTTGTGCCTTACAAGCCCAGTTTGTAAAAAATATTATAAGAAAATTTTCTCATGTTTGCGAGTTCCTCGAACATTCTCATTAGCGGGCTGCAGACGGCACCAGACGTGTTTCCATCACAACTCACAAAGGTGAGGTAACTAGACAAAGGGCGCGCCAGTTCATACTTCGATGATTCCTCGTTGTGAACCGACAGCCGCGTGCGGCCATTTTGAGATTACAATTACCCTCATGTGTGTATAATTGTAGTAAATAAAAAAATATAGTATTTTTTTAATATACAGTTTTAATGGTTTATCTAATAAGGTTTGGCGATGTACTTATTAAAAAAAGAATGGTTTTTTTTTCTTAAATTCCAAAACTAAAACATTTAACACTTTTACAGGTACTTATGATCGTTAAAACGCTTTATTTACGTGGACTATTATCACCTCAAACAGTCTTCAACCTTCCGTAAAAAAAATCAGTGAAAAAAAATCCTGTAAAACGATTTTAATTGCTTCGCCATTACGTCGCGACCTTAATCAAACGCGCATTAAGCGATATAAAAGGTGAAATTTCTTTGTGGCGGTAAAAAATCTTGAATCCGCCATCAGCCGAACAAATTTGATTAATAACTGCCATATTTAGCCATCAGAAAAGAAAAAGAAAAAAGTATAATACGGCACTTCTTCGTGGAGACATTAGCAACACAATTTAAAAATCTTTTCTAAAAATACACGGTCGAATTGAGATACCTCCTTCGTTTTTTCGTCGGTTAAAAAATGTTTATCTAAAAACGAGGTTAGGTAATCTTTTATCATTCTTTAACTATTTTCTTGTGTGATTTCTTTATTCGAATATCAATTTCAAAGATATACGTTTTCATATCTAAAGTCACCGAATAGTCTTTGGATCAAATATAATAGGAAAAAAGTCCATAATACCAGGAGATAAAGTTACATTATCTTGCCATTATTGAGGAGGATATTCCGTCTCTATCGAATTCATCGAGTAATCTGCCAAGTAAGCTTAGGATTCGACCTATTTCAAAGAGGTTTACATTGCACTTACCTATTATTATTTATACATAGGTACATATATTAAATAATGATTACCACTTGCTGAAGGGAAATATCATGAATAAACGTATATAAAAAGGCGTGTAAAGTTCACCAACCCGCACTAGACCAGGTCTGCACGTCTGCAAGTCTACGAAATGTGGGTACGTTGCCTTACAACTCTCCATACCACTCCAAAAAATAAAGACATTATGATTCGAGTTATATAAGTCATTTTAATTTGATCCTTAGTATGTTTTACAATAACGTTAACTTTAGATTACATCAGGATCGCTTAACAAAGAAACGTAGAACCTTCATTTGGTTGAAGCCGCGGAAACCTAACAATATTGAGGGCAGGCCCTTTAATCAGCCGGTAATTGTCAAAGGTGGGTGTAATATAGCCTGCACCAAAGAATATCAAAGGAAGTGTAATTGGATTGATCGAGGGCTGAATGGGCCCGTGACATCACAGGAACCGCGAGTCGATTGGGGAAAACTTTGGCAAAGAAACATACGGGAAGACATTTTTACGACTAATCAGGGTTTTAATAAAACTAGCTGTTACCTGCCACTTTGTATGCTTGGAGTTTAGCATTTAAAAACAACTGCCGAAGTTACTCCACTCAAAATTGATCCACTCGTTTGGGAGTTTACCACAAACAAACAGAGAGAAGCAAAAATTAAAAAAATATATATATAAGTATCGTATACACTTTCTTATGCATTCAGTAAAAAGTTGTTATTTTTTGTTATTACAAACAGACACTTCAATTTTAATTGTTTGTATAGATGTGTATTGTTTGAATTTGTCAAATTATCAACTTTCGGCAATACCCTTCTTGAAATTTGCCCCGGTCTGGGTGTAACTGGGCCCCTATGGGCCTAATTCTCAAAATATGACCAATCGGGCATTTGGGTTCGACATATCTCGAGTTAGAGATAATAATATAAACGCGAGTATTGCCCCGCAGTCCATTGTATGATACCCATAGCTCAAGCTTTGCTTAGTTTGGGATCATTCGTTGAGTCTGAGTTGTCTGCCGATATTTATTTATTTCTTAGAAGATTGTAATACACATCCCTATAATCGAGCTTGTTAAATAATGCCCCATTGTAATCGAGTTGACGTTCCATCCCTCACGAGCGCCCGCAGCCTGTTATTAATCGATTATTTGGCCGAACTAAATTGTATCGACAACACACGCTGCGTGTGTAGACTCCTCTTATTGTTTTACTTGGCAATAGTTACATTCGTAAAGTCTCAAAATAATGTGTAATAGAAATAATGATAGGTACTGTATCCTCATATGCGGAGAGAATAATGATAGTATTAAGTAGCATCCTTATTATAATGTTACCTAAAAAATGCTGTTCGTGAGGATTTTATTAAAGAAGTATCTATCGTCGACTTTTGAGCAAAAAGTATCACTTGCTAAACGAACATTATGTTTTAATTAAAGTAGGTAAGGGACTTCTGCAATGGACTAGTGTATTGGACTATGGTATGTGTCGAATCCCCACGCCGATAGCTGATATCACAGCAAGTAACTAAGAAGTAATTCGCTACTTGTTTTTAGAAAAATAATTAGGGTTCCGCGAATAAAATATTGAACCCATTTTGCCCATTTTCATTGAGGCTAAACTACCATCAGCGAAAGGTTTTATACTGCCTACTCCTTCGGGTTATATAAGCTTGATAGATACACACACTGTTAGCAGTTTTTGAATTGTAATTAGATAATCTATTCTATTATATTAAAGCGAAATGTTGTGTTCAATTAAGCGTGTGAAATCTGTCGCTACCGACATTCCAGTTGTGCCGTGTCTCGTCATGTATCATGTCGAAGCTTCACGCCCTGAACACACAGAAGCGAGTGAAATAACTTGTATAATATGATACCTAAATAGTAAAAAAGGGACCCTTGTAGCATAGATAAATAATTGGTCTCGCGCGCGGTAATCTGTGCCTTGTAGGATAACTTTGTTATCTGTCTTTCTATCTGCCAAGACCCTTTGTCTGAAGAACGCGTGAAGATATCAAGTTGAAATTATTATTAAATACAGCAATCTGCAATGCTTTGGAGATGTGTAAAAATCAAACTTCTAAAACAACTTTAACAACGTTTATGCCGATATTTTGTCTCTTAAGGGAATCTAAACCTATAGTTGACGTAGAATCATTAAATTGGACAAGAAGCAATTTATAGCGCAAGTGAAGGGAAAATCTGAAAACCGTAAATTTGTTGTTACCTGACCAAAAAATCTTCTAGACTTGAGTCTCGTGATGGACTAAGTCATTTACATACCTACAAGTTTGTACGGAACTCTCGGTGCGCGAGTTCGACTCGCACTTGGCCGTTTTTTTTATTGTAGGTACTCTGTGCACATAGGATTAAATATCGGTGGGAATAGGGACACAACCACATGACCAAATTCGCTCGGACAGTCGACGAAATTTCATTGTTCAAATTTGTTTTTTGTATGAGTTAATAGATACAGTCCATTTCGGTATTAGCAAAAAGTTGGGCGAGCGCCTTTTGACGCGTCTGTATGCGTAGGGCGTCAAACTCTCGACGTGAAACTTGGAAACACTATTTACTAGTTACACCGCAACATATTGTGGCGTAGACGCTGTGTGTTGAGCATAAGCAAATTCTTTTCGAGACAAGACAGATCAAAGCCTACTCAACTTTATACTAAAGGATTAAAGACAAAAATGAGTTGACAATTTCAATGTAAATAAATAACGCCAGACAACACATACTCCTCGTATGACTTCAAACAACGCAAGGCTTGTATTATGACAACCGTTATCTCCATTAAAAGGCGAATTGACTCGTGCGCCGTTTTGATAACTTTGAATGAAGCCCAGAACAAAAGACGGAGATAAAATTGCTGTTTCCAACGGTATATACAGAGAGTTTCAGAAGTCCGAAATAATAATATGACCTTTACATCAGTGTCGGGTTTACAACTGAATGGTATAAAAATTTGATCGAAATTCGACCATGTTTTTTCAACGTTTTTTTTTTGTTCATTTATTTAATAACTCTTAAGTCGTAATATCTCGAGTCCTATGTAACATTAGCATATTCTGTTTTGGGAATATTGCTAGTTACCCCTCATAAATGTAGCTTACACTGCTGAATAGAGTTATGGATGTACCCAAAGTTTTTTATGGGGGGCTCATAATTAAGAGTTGTATGGACAACAGACATGATTTTTTTTTCGTTTTTATTGATAATGGTACGAAACCCTTCGTGCGCGAGTCCGACTTGCACTTGGCCAGTTTTAATAACAAATCCAGGTATACTATCAATGACACATTACCTCCAAAAATGTATTTACAAAATAATATTTTGTTTATTCCGTCGCAGAACACCGTAATGATGCTCGTTACGCATAATGCGATAAGTCGAGGGGTGAAATTAAATTTTGTGGCGACGACACAGCCTGTGACGCCATTTACAGAATTAGCTTTGTGACCGCCAGTTTAGCTTAGCATTGTAATCAGTGTCTTATGAGAACTCTACACAACAATTGTCAAACACAAACATGTCAATTTTGTTGTACACAAACTAAAACTAAACAGGGTATTTATAAGAGTATTTTACATAATAATTATTTAAATGATTACAAAAAAAAAACAGGCAAATGTAACAAAAAAAAAACAAACCCCACTGTCCATCACCACTGTCGGGTGGTAGGGTGCCCAGTACGCTGGCAGCATTGCCATGTTGAATGGCAATGCTGATCTGCTGTGCAAAATTGTTTCCAGCGTTCTAATTACCGTTTCGATCAGACGTTTCGCAATGTCTCAAAACATCCGGTGGGCCCCCATGGACCAAAAGTTTGGTTTGGTTATAGCTAAACTAAATTAGTCAGAACTAAAAATATTGCCATCGTCTTCTTACGTTATGTCCGTAAGAAGGACTACAATACGTCTCAGTGCAGTAGTGGTCCAGGATCAATGGCCATTTAAAGCTCTATAAATATCTCGACGCGCGGTAGAGCGTCAAGCCAAAAAAAAAAAAAGCGTGGCTTGCTGCACCGTGTGTAATATTACACGAACCATTTGGATCGACTTTTGACACCCTCATAACTCAAAAACTATTTAACATAACCATGTCAAATTTGGCTCATCTATTGAGACTTGCGAGATACATATGTGCTCCAAATTTCATAAACACACCTCAAACGGTTCTTTAGATATTATCGTCCAAAAATCGGCATTTTTACACTGACTGACCTATAGATCAAAAGTCATAGCCTCTCCTAGATCTATTAGAACTAGCCAAGCCAGACCTTAGGCTTCAATATATTATCCTAAGTTATTAGAAGAAATGATATTATAAGTTGTTATGAAATATTTTATGATGATTTAAATACATTTATGGACTGACAACTGAATTTTGGCGCCTATTTAGATCTCACTTCTTTTGTGGTTGAAGTCAACAACCAAGGCATATATCATAATATTGAAATTTGGCTATCATTTACATTTATGTTTTTGATGGGATATAACTTACGTCTCTACAATAGGTAGACTTGCAATCGTGTTTTATTTCTTATTTTTTTTAGGACAACATATTAGTTACTTGAGTTCCTTATCCACTTACCTAAGAATGTTCGTAGCATCTGCCTATTATTATAAGCATTTAAGTATGGAGCATTTAAGACATTTGGTAAGAATTCGAATCCGTATGCACGGTGCAGTGGCCGACCTACAACTTACATTCAAACCATTAGACCAAACACATTGTTTGATAACTAATTGCGTCAGAACTCTATCATAATTACAAATAACATACACTACAAAGACGTCTTTCATAAGTGTAGCGTGAACTTTATGTTGCACATTAAAGAGGCGAAAATTGAATAACAGCCGTTGACTATTATTTCTGTCTGAGTCAGTCACTTAATCGGACTTCCCCGACTATGCAGCGCTGCTATTGGCCAACGAACGCGCATTTCAACAAAACTACTTTCGTAAAAATCTGCACATTTCTGACATAAACAGCTAAAAATATTAAAACCACTCGATACATAAACAATCACCTAACATCCTTATGTAAAAATTACGCAGAATAACATTCAAATTTAGAAGATAATTCAAATTGAAATATAAAATCGTGAATCGCGCAAGCAAAGTTTTTTGCTCGGTTACAATATATACGACAACCGATGTTATACCATCGGTCCTCCCCTGGGTTTCTCCTTCAACTGAGCCTCTAGCCGCGGCCTCCACCAGGGACTTGACCTGTCGGTCAAGGGCATACCCGTGGACGTATAACCGGTAATCACGGTGTACGTTCGTTGTAGATGTAAAGAATAATTTCCTTCCACGGGTATGGTTAGATGCCCTTGACTCTTCACGGTCAGTCCCTTTCGTGGGGGTTGATAACAGCGGCCGGCGGCGGCCCTGCGGGGCCCGCAGCAGCGCGTGCGGCCGGCGGGGGCTGCGCCTCACCACGGGCAAAGCCTCCGCTCTCGCACACGCTGCGACGCTTGGAAGATGAAGATTCCCGGGGGAGGGATCCGCTGAACGTCACAGCGTTAAGAAACGAAATCTTCAAAACCAAACAAACCTTTTGTCAAAATTTGCTTTGGTTTTTTTAAATACCTATTGTTAATTTTTTTTTTTTTTGTTATTCAACAACTTTGTGCATTACTTACCGGGCAATAATGTTAATATTTTCCAACAAATCAATATATCATCATTCTTTATGCTCCAAAGACAGATACGTAACTATTAGAAAAATAATCCAAATCTAATCGAAAAGTACCTACCTATTTATACGCTTAGGAAAATATACCTAAGTATTTTTTAATATTTAATTTAGACCTTATTTTTACCGTACAGAAGGTAAGCGTGTTTTTTTCTGTTTTACGATATTCAATAGAGATTTTGTACTATCAATTTGATATCATCCACATGATCTACATCATCCACATCCTATAATGTACCTAATGCTAGTACCTATAAGGTGTGAAGTCAATTGCTCGGAAAACGCAATCAATTATGCTGCTAATTTGCATTCTGAATAGTTAGGTACAGCTCGTGTGTTTCTTAGATGGCCTAATATCCGTTATGGATTGTTGTACAAACCTAGCAATAAAACATAAGAACGGTATGAAGCCATAAGGAACAGGATCCAGGAATAAGTGATAACCCCTGCACAAACACGCGCGTCGACACGCGCCCGACTATCCTCCCGACACGATCACCGCGTCCTTGACCCGGGCGTCGACACACCTACACCAGCCTCAAACAGACACCGATCTCGCCGGCGAGGTCAAGGAACCCCCTCTTCCGCTCGTAGGTGCATCTTTGCACCTACGAGCGCAGTCACTACCTCTCCCCTCACGGCAACTACCCAAGCCGAGGTCGTACCCTCTATGGCGCCCTTGAGCTAGTTGCCACCCTTTTCCGCCCCTAAGGCCTCGGTAGGTGTGCACTCTGCGCTCGCCACTCCTCCGGTAAAGCTGTAAAGACCACCTCACGGCTAACAGCGTAGTCCATTGAAAAAAAAAAAGTACACGCGCCCGACCTCTGTACCAATACCTAGGTACTAAAAATAACTATAAAACACCTGTCAACGACATTGCATCGATAAAGCCAAGCGAATTTTGACACGTAGTTATTTTACTCCAGCAAAAACAATTTTTTAATACATCATCATTACGCTTATATTCCCCGGGATAGGCAGAGGCGCACCCACAATTCGCCGATGTATTTTATTCCCAATGTAATAGGCGGCGAGCCTATTGCCATTATACTAGGGAGATTTGGGCCAAGAACTTCATTCGCCTTTTATAGACGTGAAGGTTTCCTCACGGTGATGTTTTCCTTCACCGTTCAGCAAGTGGTAATCATTATTTAAAATGGCATTCGCACATGAAAACCATCACGGAGGTGCGGGCCAGGGATTTGAACTTGCATCCGTAGGAGATTACCACTGCTTTCAATCTTTTATGTACAATGTAAATGTTAGGTACATTTAAAAAAAAAGTCAAGCATATTCGCTCGCACCAGTGGTTAAACGGAGTTATCCTTAGCACAATGAGGGGTGTCCGGGCTAGTATTTGATTAATTACCACCATGTCCGACGCAACGACGCTATCTGCACTTTCCGTAATCCGACAATATTTATGGATTCAGCAATGTTTGTGTTCTAGATATATAGCTTTCAATTAATAGAAGGAATGTATGGATGGTGGCAGGCTGGCCGATAGATTACAGATTAGTTATGAGCAAATGAGTAGGAACGTTCGACGCGCACGAACACTTTTTCACCAATACCAAAATTACGACGAAATGAAATTATTAGTTACGCCGATCGGAACTATTAAGTGTAACTTTTGACTCTTCTTATCTTTTTACGAAATAAGTGAAATGAAGAAATTTTAATTGCTCTCGGGTGCAAATTAAACAGCCTTTAATCACTTCACTTATATTTTATATTAAAATAGCACAGTACATCAATTGCACGACCATCTATCGGTGAGCGTGGTGAGAGAGAGAGAGCGATAGCCTATTACAAGTGTTGTAACATTAAATTTAAAGTACTATTGGTGGCGACGTTGCCAACATGCTGCGGCCTCACATTTGTAACCTAGCTATCAAACTGAACTACTATTTATCCTTATACAGAATGTAAAAATAAACAAAAAGATTACTGTAAACAAATCCTTTGCATAATATAAATTATCTTAAATCACATTTACAATATTATGAAACAAAACTAATACTTATTAGAGAACAAACAATCAATTCTTCTAAACAATTAAATAAACAAAACAATTCTTTAAAATGAAATTAAACATTCTTAAGTAAAATAAAAACAAATATCCTTTCCTTAAAAAACTTATTAACCACTATAACATGTGTTAGACTGAACTAAATCAAAATAACAAATTAACTTAATAATTAAACTTATTCCACAGGCATAATACAAACTTTAGTGACAGAAGTTACAATAGTCTTTCTATTAGAAGTCATTACTTCTAGAGCCCTAACCTTATTATCTTTACCAGGAAATACCTTTACAACTCTAGCCATGGGCCATGAAAATGGGGGAGTATTATCCTGCTTTAAAATAACTAAAGAACCTACCTTGAGATTAGGTAAATCATCTCGCCACTTTGGTCGAGTCTGTAGTACAGATAAATAATGTTTATGCCATACTTTCCAAAAATCTTGTTTTAACTTTATACATGTCTGCCAAAACTTTAATCTATTATTAGGAATATCTAATACATTGTTTTCAGGAAAAGAAGTTAAAGAAGTACCTACCAAGAAGTGACCTGGAGTTAAATATGAGAAATCATTAACATCAGATGACATAGGTATTAATGGTCTTGAGTTTAGAACAGCTTCAATTTCACATAAGACTGTACTTAATTGCTCATATGTTAATAAACTATTACAAACAATTCTTTTTAAATGGTACTTAGTACTCTTTACTGCGGCCTCCCAGAGACCACCAAATACAGGCGAATATGCAGGAATAAAATTAAATTCAATACCTTTGGAAACCGAAAAATCATGCACCTGTGTTTGATGCCTCTGTGAGCTCACCAACTTATACAATTCACTTAAATGATTATTAGCACCCTTAAACGTACTGGCATTGTCACAGTGGACTTCGCTGGGTTGCCCTCGTCTAGAAATTAATCTTTTAAAACATGCTAGGAAAGTCTCAGTGGTCAAGTCTGATGCTAATTCAAGATGAACAGCCTTTGTACTAAAGCAGACAAAAACACAAATATATCCTTTACCTATGACTGAGCTTCTTATTCGCGAAAGTTTGACATCAATGGGACCAGCAAAATCCACACCCACTTTATCAAATGGACGAGACTGTGTGACTCTACCAGAGGGCAATGAACCCATCAGCTGTTTAGCAGCAGTGGCCTTTAATCTGTAACATATTATACATTTATGAGTTACTTTTTTAATTTGTCGTATACCTCCAACAATCCAATATTTTTCATTCAAACTAGCTGATAACAATCTAGGTCCTGCATGGAGGAGCTTATAATGATAATTTCTTATAATTAATTGTGTTACATGAGAATCTTTTGGCAATATTAAAGGATGTTTCTGATTATAAGGAATGTTAGCATTCTGAAGCCTGCCACCTACTCTTAGCAGACCTTGCTTATCCAAAAATGGATTTAATGAATTTAAATTACCTTTAATTACCTTATCATTTTTTAATGAATTAATTTCTACTGAAAAATGAATACCTTGATCATGTTTTATAATTAACAATAATGCTTGCTCTAATTCTTTGTAAGACAGGAATGGCAACTTGTTCTTATCAGAGCTTTTTAAATTTGTACAAAATCTCAAAACATACGCTAGCACACGAGACATTTTGCATACACTAGAAAATTTATATATTTTAGAAAATACCTCTGACTCCTGGGCTAATAATGATACTGTAGCGCTACATAGAGGGGACTGTGCAGACTTGGGCGAGAAGCTACCATCAAAAGTATACTTACTATCTTGCAACAACGCCGGACCTTTCCACCACAACTCATTTGACGACAAACTACTTGGACTTAGACCTCGACTAACCAGGTCAGCCGGATTGTCCTGCGTGTTATTTAAAGTACTATTGGTGGCGATGTTGCCAACAATGGGTGCACCTGCGATTCGCGGTATTTATAGCAATTTCGAGTATTTAATAGCGAGGACGAATTCTTTAAATACACATTATAAATAATAAAAACGTCAAAAAAATCACGTTTGTTGTATGGGAGCCCCCTTACATATTTATTTTATTCTGTATTTTAGTATTTGTTGTTATAGCGGCAACAGAAATAATCATCTGTGAAAATTTCAACTCTCTAGCTATCACGGTTCATGAGATACAGCCTGGTGACAGACGGACGGACGGACGGACAGCGAAGTCTCAGTAATAGGGTTCCCGTTTCCCCTTTGGCTACGGAACCCTTAAAACCGGCCATGTTGGAGTCGCGCACCGAGGCTTCCGTACCTAAACTATGAAAGCACCGAACATTGCTCTAACGAAAATATAAACTGGACAGAGAGACAAACTTACCATTGCTGTTAACAAAATAAGTCTAGAATCTAACAATAAATTTAGAATTCTCGGATTTTTTCCTTGACTTGTGCTGACCTTGCTTCTTGCCAAATTTCATGATTCTTGAACAACGGTAGAGACCCGTATAGGTTTATGATTCGCGTGCAAACGTACTGATAATATAATAAATAGTATGTACATAAGCAAAGACTCCCAAGAGGATAAATAGGTAGCTTATATTTCAATCTATTTGAATAGTCTAGATAGCAACTTTACTTCCGAAACTTCTGAAAGAACTTATTTACTTACAACAAGTTTGGTAATTACACTTTCTGAAGCAACATTTTAAGCTATGAATTCAGTATTTGTTTAGGACCTAATTAAAACTTGGTTGCAGCTCTACCATCAGTGTACATGGTTGCTATTTGTTAATGATTATGTAAATGCTTTTTTTACATCCTTTATGGATACCCTGCCACCTCTGGGGAAATAGCAGTGTTATGTGGGAGTCCCGGCAGAAGACCGTATACCCACTAAAAACCTACGGTGTACCATCTTCCGCGTGTATCGGGACGCCACGGGATTGCTTTAGCATGCACCGCGGCCAACTGGTAGGTACTGCAATGGTCTATTAGTCGCTTTAAAAACTGAGAACTGACTATACAGAAACTATACTTATTATGCATAAATGTGATTCAGAATCGGTAGGTATAAGTACTAAACCCTTAAAACATATGTTATTTAGCTTATTCTTAACGAAAATGTGAAATCGGAAATTTTTAATTCACGTTTTAATTAAAATTTGGCGGATCGCTGCTCTAAGATCAACGATTATTTTAAAATTCCCTTTGATCGAAAGATTAATACGGTCTACCGTGTAGTACAACCGAACTAACTGACTAGTCTTGTCGAACCGTAGAAATAAATCAATTTTTCCATTTTTTGGAAGTAAAAAGAAATGAGTTATCTATATTCAGTCTTCTTAAAACGATTTCATAGACCGCATATAACTAAGAGTTGTTAAACGATTTTAAATCCATTTTGAGGCTATTAGGTATCAGCTATTATAGATTTAGGAAAGCGGATGTGAGCTCTTTATGATGAAATGACTCTGCCTTACTGAAAAGGCTACGTAAATTTACAGGTAAACTAAATGATAGAGCAGTCAAGTTGGCCAGCCTTTTCCCTCAATCATGAAGAGAGTGTATACATATAAGGTACTCTATGATGTAGAGCTTACGTCAATAGCCAGTGTCGACACGTGCATTAGTTCAATTGGATCCCCCCTCCTACACCACTCCCCTCTGGAATACGGAAGTCTACAACGCGATCAGCGTTGCCAGTTTTTTTGCCAAGTCGGGATTTTGGAACTTTTTGAGTGAAAACAGCGGGATTCTTTCGTCGAAAGCGGGACATAGTAGAAGGAGTTTTCAAATATTTATCTTTTTATTTGAATTAAAAGTACGTTTACGTGAAAATAGATAGCAAAAATAGCCATAGAAAATGTATTTCAATAAAAATATAATATTTTAAATCAAATTTACCCTATCGTTTGTATTTCGTGAGGCGATGTTTTCCTAGTTTGACTGCACACTTCGTGCATGGTCGAGTTAACTCCGAAAAGCGGGACTGAGTGTGTCCCGCGCGGGACATATAATTTTGATTTAAAAATCGGGACGTCCCCCCAAAATCGGGACGTCTGGCAACACTGAACGCGAGGTACCTATGTATTACCTACGTCTACTTCTATTTTAATAGTAACTACCGGCGAGGTGTGGGTACATTATAGTGCACCTAGGCCTACCCCTTCCGACGTGATGGCGACTTTCTCTAAAGATTCTTCCTAGACATGACGTCTGTCTACAAGCTTTTCTACAAATCGTTACGCTAAAATACATCATCATCATCACGCCTGTATTCCCCGAAGGGGTAGGCAGAGGTGCACTGCAGTGCGCCCACACTTCGCCGATGTATTTTGGTCCCAATGTAATAGGGGGCGAGCCTATTGCCATTATACCGGGCACACAGGTTTCCTCACGATGTTTTCCGTCACCGTTTCTTAGCAAGTGATAATCTCAGATGAAAATGAGATTCGCACATGGAACCCAGAGGTGCGAGCCGGGGATAGAACCTGCGCACTTTGATTGCAAAGCGTGCGTTCGACCACTCGGCTACCACTGCTTACGCTAAAATGTATTTAACAATAAGTATGATATAAAGGAACGCGATCTTCTAGTTAACGCGATATAAAATCCTTATAATTTTCGATATCTAGATAAATAGACTTATTTAACCGACTTCAAAAAGGAGGAGGTTCTCAATTCGATGATATGATGCAATAGGTGCCTATCTATTATGGAACAAGATAGATATGATTGCACCTGAAGTTAGCAGTTAGGTATTTTACTAATGTCAAGTACGTATGTGTAAATTATTTTTAGCACGGTAATAAAAAAAAACTATTAAGTAGCTACCTACCTACTATGCTTACAAGTGAAAGAAGTAGGTACCTAAGAATTGTTGTGATATTGAACAAGGTTGCATGCCAGCCTTATTAGAAAAGTATCGAACCATACACGCTCGCATAGCTCTATTTAATTAAAAAGTTCTTCGCTTCTGAGGTCAGCATTTCACAGTTTATGCACTTCCTTTTCATTCCAAACATATTCCTAATGCTTTCAGCTCTGATTCCCGGAGATACGAAACCAAAAATTGGAGAGTATTATTTTTGTTTACTTTGGTAGTTTAAAAGTTAGTGATTTGTGAGTGTAGGGTCTTAGTTAATAAGTAGGTGGTACCTACTTATTTGGTGAAATCTAAATAGTCGGCAGGACCTATCTGATAGATGGAGTAATCTTTATTGTACACCAAACATAAAAAATACAACATTTTTAGGTCTAAATAGGCTGATCTACCCACGTAGGTAGTTAAGGACTTAACTACCTAACAAAATAGGTTTATTATTTTACCATGAGTAAGACAGTCATACAGGTAAAATAAGACTCAGGGTCGTTTAATTTTTGCACTATACCCAAAATATGTTGTTTACACTTAGTCTTTGAATCCATTTTATTACTGTAATGCCATCTAACGGTTACAAATAGAACTATTTGAAGTAGTAATAGTTCTTACTAATTTTCAATAGATGGCGTGAGTATCAACAATGCATTTCACTTCAATCCACACAGATATCAGTAGCACCAAGCTAATAGTTTTATTATTTCATCATAGATGGCGTAAAACAAAAAAACTGCTGTATAAACATATATTTTTAATTAACAACTGAGTTAAAAATATTTTTCCAAAGGTTCTCCGAGTATTAGCTCCAGTTTTCTAATCGCTTCCTTGGTGGACACTTCGATTCTGGAGTCGCCGTCTTCGAGCAGTTCAGCCAGGAACGGCACACTCTCGGCGAGGAGTGGCAGCCAGCTGCTTCCGAGCTGCGTTGCCATGGCAACCAGACAGTCTAAGGCAGTTAACCTGGAAACGGCACAAATAAATTAACTTCCAATATTTTACACGTCAACTTGTTCGTCATCACGCCTGTATCCCCCGAAGGGGTAGGCAGAGGTGCACTGCAGTGCGCCCACACTTCGCCGATGTATTTTGTTCCCAATCTAATAGGGGGCGAGCCTATTTCCATTATACCGGGCACATTCCCACTTAATACGAGGGAGATTTGGGCCATAGTCCACCACACTGGCCCAGTGCGGGTTGGCGAACTTCTATAGACGTGCAGGTTTCCCAACGATGTTTTCCTTTACCGTTTCATAGCAAGTGGTAATCTCGGATGAAAATGAGATTCGCACATGAAACCCAGAGGTGCGAGCCGGAGTTTGAACCTGCACACTTTGATTGCAAGGCGCGAAGGCACGCCTCGTCACCACTCGGCTATCTTGTAATAATTATAAAAACAATGTCCACCCACCTTATCTCAGCATCATTATGTCTAGTCTTCAGCAATATCTGATAGTTCAAGAGCTTCCATAAAGAGTCGTCAGCAGTCGCGACCGCAAACTGAGACACGCACGGGATAATGCACTCTATCGCTCTCGTTTTAAGGCTCTGTACACCACCCAAGGTGCTCTCCAGCTGATCGACCATAGGCTGCATTAACGTTTCAAATCTGTCTTTACTCAGGAAACTCTGACTATCGTATAAGAAGACAATGTTTAGTGTTTTCAGTATGTATTTAACGAGCATCAAGCATTTCTCCTCTGATTCGAAGTATAAGTCTTCCGTTTTGCTATTGTTGCATGAATCCAATAAATCAGCGGCATTCTTGATGAAGTGGCCAGCAAAGAGCACGAATAGGCCTTTCAGTTTGTCTGCTATTGCGCTGGATAATCTGCAAATAAGAAAAATACTCTGAAAATCTTTCTGTGTTTGTGAGTTTTTTTGTTGTCAATACTAAACACCGCACAACAGCCAAAATCCAATAAGTGTTAGAATTAAAAAGTGTCGCTCCCCTCGATACAATGTAAGAAAGTTATAGTTTAATTAACTTTAATACTCTACTATAACTTAAGCATGTGCACAGTACCAGGCAATAGAACACGCTATGTAAGTAATACTATATAAATGAGCGTTTCAATATCACATACCTGTAAAACGTTATGGTTCTGTCTTTCTGCCCCTCAACATTAGTCCTTATCGCCCAGTCATAGATCTTGAAATAGAACGGCCTGAAACTCGTCTCCGATAACTTGAGCACCAATGAAACAAGTGCATTCACCACTTCGTCCTCAGCCTTGTCAATGACATCGGAATCTACGTCTCTGTCTGCAGCGTCGCTACGCAACTGAAGGGCTGATATGAAGAAGGTGGTCAGATCCTGCTGTAACGCTGTGAAGTCTGATGGTGTCATATTTGTGAAGCTATCTGCTAAAACGGACATCACTGGTCCTATAGCATTGTAATTCTCCTTCTCTAACAACAGCTTGTGAGTTTCATTAACAACAGGTATCAAAACTCTCGGCGGGATGGATCCAGCGATCTTCTTCTTGATATTGGATAGTTTCGTCACAATCGCGGTCACTTTACTGCACTCCTGATCTGAACTCTGCCATTTGGCCAACAAGATCGAGTATTCGTAAAGTATTTTCTGTAAATACGGACTCAGGAATAGTGGTAGACTCTCGACTATCTTCGCTATCGCTGTCACTGTGCTGAGTAAGACTAATTCGGGAGTTTCGGCTTTGCGTTGCTTCTTGAGCACTTTAATCAAAGCTGGCACGAATTTACGGAGGGTCGGCAGAGCGTGAACTTTTAGATTGCTGCATAATTCAGCTAAACATAACACGACAGACGCCATGACGTTGCCATTGATGTCAGGGTTGCAAGTGTAATCGGTGACAACTTCCAAAACTGTTTTAAACGGCTCAGGATTCTTTGTTGCAAGCATTCTTGTAAGTAATTTCAATGACAGTAGAGCTGTTTGTTGATTAGATTCCATTTCTTGAGCAGCAATCTCTGTTAGGCCGTCATGTTTAACTTCTATTGTCTTCACGATGTCTAATAAAGGCGCGAGTAATGAGAACAATAGTTCCCTATCGACGTCCTCAAATAATTCTTGATGGAATTGTATTTTGGAATTCAATAGCTCCATGGACTTGCGTCTCACTGTTTGCAGAGTATGTTTGAGTAATCCCCTTATTACAGACAAGAACATAGGTGCTGATAGCAAGCTATTAGTGTTGTCTAGCAGATCGTAGCTGTGATGCAACATAACACGCCAGTATTTGGCAGTTTTCTCATCGGAAAGTTTGGATATAGTCTGAATGAACGTTAGTATGTTGATGATGAACGATTTATAATGAGCTTCCATAGTATTGACGTCGGTAGCTAAATTGCTGTGCTGTATAAACCTAGACGACGATAGGCACGAGTTCATGAAAGTGATTAGAACATATTTATAGTGACGTAACTGGATTGGCGTGTGTCCATTTACGCTGAATATGTCGCTGGGATCAACATCGGTGTCCATCGCATTCTCGTCTTTTTGCAATGGCAACGACTTGATGTAAGTAATCAGTTTAATAAAGTTCTCCAAACAGATTTCCGGTGGAAATTCCAATAAAATACTTTGACCGAAATCAAGTCTGTTTATGGGTGACTCTTGATCAGCTAAAGTTCGCGACTGACTTTTGTCTTTATCCTTTTTGTTCTCGTTGAAATGGGCAATGTGGGTTTCGAGTAATAAAGCAAGGAATACCCAAAGGAATTGACTAGGTCCGAGGGTGTCAATGAGTTTCTGATACAGCGGCAGTCTCCTGTGCTCAGGGACATGTAGGACTACATCAGCGAATATTCGCAACACCGGTACGACACGATTTTGTAGCAGCTGAAGTTCCTTGGCAGTGTGGTCTTCAATGTTCCTGTCTAATTTCACCAAAATAGGAATCAAAGTTTCGATTATTTTCGTTATAATCTGGAAACTATAAGCGTCGTCGTGTCTTAGAACTGATGATCCCATGAAAGTGAATATCTCCATCGTGTGGTGAAGGACTTGTTCGGGCAGAAGGTATGCCGCGTGAGATAAGAGAATCAAGGCATGATGGTGAGTCTGAGGGTTTTGTGTACCTCTGATACATTGAACAATGATTTCAACGTCGAAAACTGATTTCAGTGATTTCATCTGATCTTTATCGGTGTCATCGACAAATTTCTTGCAATAATACCAGAGGGCAGATAGAATGAGCTGTTTCGTATACTCCACATAAGACTGCTCCTCAAATCGTAAACATTTCTTCAAAATTTGGAATAATAATGAAACAAAAGAGTTATCTAATTTCATCTTCTTCTTGCTTTGTACATATTCAAGGAATGCCACTCCCAGCCTCCATTCGATCGTCTCCGTCAATTGGTATGACAACATGGATACTGTGGCTTTCTTTTTCTTCGGTACATTGTCAGCTGGGTCAACCGCGTTCAACATTTTCTCAAATATCAGTTTGAAATGGGCGAAGTTAAGTTGTATTTTCTTCATAATCTTAGATGCCACACTGGATATTGTTGGGTTATTGCTTACTGCGCCGGCCGACGCAATCAAATACACCAAATCTTTAGTTTTATCTTCCGGCACTTTATTGAAAAGATTTTCGTCAATCTGCTCCATTATTAGCACAGAGGGACTGACGAATGTTTGATCCTCTTTGAGTATACACTCCCTGTACTCTTTCAAGCCGGTTTCAATAGAATTCCATACTTGCTCCTTGGAGAACGTCGCAACTGTTGCTTCAGTTATATGACTATACACACTTCTAAACATATTTGATTCATAAATATCCAAAGTAAGTTTGGTGTTGATTTCATTTTCTTTTAATATTTTTTCAATGGATTTTAATGATTGTATAATGAAAGGAAACGAGTTAGCGTTGTTTACATCGCTTAAGATTTTAAGAAAACTGGATTTTATGTGAGATGGAGTGTTGGAATTTAATATACCCATCAGTTTGAGAAGAAAATTGCGTCGGAACACTTTACGCTGATCTTTCTGAGTGAGTACAGTGTTTAAGACGTGTTTAATTTGATCATGGTCCAACAGGAGTTCTTCTTTGTGCAGTAACAACTCTTCATACAGTTGGACATACACAAGACTTTTATCAGGCTGTTCTCTTAACATTTTGTTAACTATATCGATGACGCATATGCGAATGACTGAAATGGGATTGTTCAGACAAAATAGAATCATTAGAGTCACCACGTCAGAATCGTACAACCACGTAGCGTTTTCCTGAACAGATATGAAATTCGACAGTAATTTCAAACTGCGCAGTTGCAGTTCCGGCCCGATAACGTCCTTGGGGTCTGTTGCGTACAAGATATGTCCGCAAGCGAAATTCGCAATAAACTCAAACTTTTCCTTTGCATTAGTGAAAAATTTGTCCAACAATTTTTGGAGAAGAGCTACATAGTTTTCCCCGTATGTAGGAATCGCGCATCCTATTACGCAAATCTCATAAAGCCGCCTAATGAGAACAGTCTCTGATGATTTGCAGACATTACACCAAGGTTTAGTGATGTCCTTGATATTCATTTCTTCTATAACTCGGGAGAATATGTACTCAATGATTTGAAATGACATGTTATTTTGCCGCGAGAGTTGAATGAACTCCGGCATTATTTGACTCGAGAAGGTTTGACCCTCAGAACCGTGAACTATTGATCTATTTTCCACAGATTCTAGTAGTAAGTTTAGTATGGCAGATATTTCATCGACAGACGCATTTTTGAATGAAGAAGTTTTTAACAGCATGTAGAAACAAATATCCAATGTATTATCTTTATTCAATTGATTCTCGTCAAGCATTTCATCCAATTTCAAAACTTTATCCACAAATATTGCTCGGAATATTATTTCGTTCAGTTTCTCGTGATTGCTTTTGAGAGATGATTTCAAATCTTTCACTTTATCAATAAGTCCTAATTTCTTACCCCAATCTGAATTCAACACTTTCCATGTTATATTGGCAGATTCTTCATCATAAGGAAACAAGTGTGGTATCAGACCTAACACAGTGTCCTGATTTACAGGCAAAACCCCTAATGAGCAGAATTTCAGAGTTGCTTTCCTCACAACAGCTTTCCATTTCCTCGCATTCTTTGATGTTATAATTGCAAAAGCATTGGTTGCATCGATTTCGTTAAGAACCTCTTTTAAATAATTGTTAGGTATATCTAAAGCAGCACTAACCACTTCAGGATTTTCATCATTGAACCTATCAACCAGAGACTCTTTAACAAAGTCCTCGTTTTCTTTTTTCAGTGCCTCAAACTCTCTAGCAATATATTTGATAGCTTCCACTCGTAATTTAGGATTGGTGTGATTCAAATTCTCAAATAGGTAGATTCCGCCTACCTTATGAGCAATAGCAGGTTTGAAACCGAGAAGTTTAGACAGCTGATTCTTTCTTTTAGCAGAGTTTTTGCTATCAGAACTCATTTCTTCCTTTACAACTTTGTCAAAGGCTTCAGGGTATTGGTTCTCGAGTTTCTTCAACAGCATGGCATACCAGTTGAGGATCTTGCTGGACTCATCTTCAGCATCAATTATTTCAATGTCACTCTCATCTCCATCTGCTAATTTACCTGATTGAGGCTGAAATGCATCAAGAATGCACCTGCAAAAAGTAAATGGACAATAAAAATACAACACATAACATGATCTGGAATTCATAACATTTTAATGTCATGGAACAAGTTCAGTTCAAGTTTCATTTCAAGTAATTTTTTTAATGAAAAATGTTAAAATTTGAAACCATATTGCCTTGGGGTTCTTAAATATTTTTTTAGGATTAATAGCACTGCGAGACTATCACATCGCTAGTAGATAGGCAGGGGTTCAATTACTAATAAGCAGATGGAATGGCTTTAAGTACAGGATCAAGTGGCCAATACCAAAACAAACTCTGTGTAAATATGAATAAAGATTAAATTTCTGTCGTAAAAGCCTCGCACCCACGCGTCAAAATTTGCCCGCGCTGTCATTGTAGAATGAACTTTTTGTCTGTGTTAATACAGTTTGTTTTGCTATTTGACGCGAAAGTGTTGGCGCTCCAGTGTGCGGCAGGCCTTATAGTATGACCAATTAATTTCTTAATACACGAAACTATGCTTACTTGATTATCTTATCAGGATACTGTTGTTTCAGATCAATTTCATCAATCAACACTTCAGGCAGCTGGCAGAATCTCCAGAACTCCTCGCCTTGGATCAAGGGAAGCACCCTCTTCAGAAAAGCCATGATAAAAGGCTTGACATTGTTCCCCCTATCCACGAGTTTCTTCATGTACCCACATAAAGTACTCATAATATCAACGGAAATATCATTCAATATTTCTTCGGACATCTGAGTCACATGGCCCTGGTATTCATACATCATCGTTATCAGTATTGCCACATCATATGATAAATCAAATTCTGTTGTTAAGATTTTACGTACTATGTCATTGAGTGTGTCTTCTTTTAGAGTAGTTTTAGTGAATAAGTATCCTATAATAATGTATGCAGCTGCTCTGAAGTCAGCTATGGGTGACTCTATTGCTTTCATGACAGTAGGCAGAAGAGCATTAACTATAGACTCTGTGATCTTTCTGCTCGAGTCTATGACTCCAACAGCAGTTTGACAGAAAAAGACAAATACCGTATTAAGCTGTGTGGCTCTTTCACCAAACTCCTTCACATATTTTAAGGTTGTTTTAGATATAAACTGCAATGTCGGGCTGTTAGTTGAACATTGGTTGTACAGAACTTGGTTGGCTAAAGGTACACCGTGTTTTTGGACTGGCATCAGCCAGTTCCACCGGTTGTTCAATGACCTAATGTCCATTAACTGAACGAATCGGACAAATATTTTGGTACCGTGGTACGGTAATATGAGAGCCATGATCGCATCTTGATTGTATTGATGTATATGGTATCTATTGACCAGCCATTCTAAGGCTTTGTGGGAGGATTGCAGAAGGAGGTACGGGGATACTTGGAGGAGAAATTTCTCTATGGTTTGGTCAAGATTTTGATTAACCTCTTTAGTTTGGACGGCTCTCTCAAACTCTTTAGATGATAAACTGTACAGGGTGTCTTCAAACACGCGGAATCCTTCGTACAGAGCGATCAGTTCCTTGAGACCATTAATACCGATCTCATAGAACGTATCACGGTCCTTACCAGCCGCCTCCTTAGGATCGAATAGCAACGACACTTTCCTAGTATCATCTTTGTAGATGGTAGACTGCGGGGCGGATAGGTTACGTAGTTGCTCCGCCAATGACGTCGACGCCATGGTGGAGGATTCTGTAAGAACAAAATGTGTTGATATTATGCCGGAACATAACATAACCTATCATATCACCAATTTGTACTTACCGGGATTAACGTTTATTTGTTACACTGCAAATGTATATCATAATCTTTGGTCATTTCTCACACAAAAACTGACACTATGTTTAGGTAATACACAGAATATTATTCAGATAACCCACGTGTGGTTTATCCAAGTACAAGCGTTCTGGTGTAATATTTTATCCGTCATCTGTCCGTCACATGCATTGACGTAACTTCAAACATTTTCGACAATTAGTGTTGATGACATTTTGATAAAAGTGACAACTGACTGCAATAGCTTGCTGACAGTATTAGTCATTTTGTTAGTGATGGACCAACAACGAGATTTCGATATACAAATTATCTGTAAATGTTAGTCGTATAATTAATTTCCTTCATTTTTATTGCACCCAATAAAGTTATAAACTTATAATCATCTTTTTTTTATTTTTTCTGAACTATTGCCTTTGCAAATAAATATACAAAAACATCGTAATAGAAGAACCCGCACGCTTTTTTCTGCCTATGACAAGAAACTATAGAACTTGGCAATGGGTCTTCATTGTTAATGAAAATGAAGTTTTAATAATTTATTGTACCTAAAAAAATATAATATTGGGTTGTCACGCAATTCATACCTTAAGTTATGATATATGATAATGTACTGATTATAAATAAGTAAATACACCGCAATGGCTGTTGAGAAGTGGACGTTCCAATCCTTTCAAAGAGCACATTGATCTTAAGAGTAATTGTTTTCCTAAACTGGTATTTGATTTTAAGAAACTTAGTAAGTACAGTTTAGTATTATTTTGGAGATTCCTTATTATACTTTCAAACTTATTAAATTATTTCAACTGGCTTTTCTATGTACATTTTTCTTTAAGCAAGTCTTTAGATATTAATGTACCTAAATTGAATAAATCGATTAAAAATATCGATAAAGTTCATTAAACCATCACTAAGGTACATTTGTTTTGGTTTGTTTACGTTACATGTACATGCGTCAATGATCAAGGATTTCAGTTTTGCGTATTATTAATTTATAATAATATTAATTAACCATATTGAATAAACTGTATCGCGCATCTAATTACGTATTTACTGCGTGCAATCTTTGTGTGGTACAGCGCAGCCAGTATTTATCTGGTTATCGAAGGAGGAAGTTAGGTCGCTTTGTTCTTAAAAATGTCATTGTTAAGACCGTTATTGTGCATTTTATTGGTCGTGGCCCCTAGTTTATGTTATAAGCCGGTAGTTTTAATTCATGGGGTCATGACAGGCAGCGGAAGTATGGAAATGATAAAGCTACGTATAGAAGAGGTGAGTTTTTATCCGTTTATCAAGGTTGTTGACTACGCAACTACTAGATGGCCAAGGTTATCTTAACAGCTGTTGTTTAGCGTTCATTAAATACTTTGTAATGTTTTAAGTACCTATCTGTAACAGAAACACAATAAATTGAACTATTAAAAAAATGCACAGAGGCAATAAATATTAAAAAAATAAAAATATTTTTATTCAGAAAAAGTTTGTTTAAAAGTCGATTATAAAAATCGTTTGAAAATATCTACAGTTAAGTACCTGCCTGAGTTGTTTCTTTTTTGTTATATTTAATTAAAATAAAAGCAAGGCCCTACTTAATAAAAAATTGAGTAAGGAGTTTGCATAACTTTTGTTAATGTATCTTCCTTACAGAAACACCCGGGCACTAAGGTGTACAATGTGAACCGGTTCGAGAGCTGGTCGAGCCTGGAGACCATGTGGCATCAGGTACTGGAGATTGGGCTGGATGTAGCCAACATATCAGCCAGTCACCCGGAGGGAATCAATCTTGTTGGTAATGCTCAGGCATTTTTTTTATAACACAATTTGTTTAGTATTCTAAATACAAATTTAATTAAAAAAAATATTTTTATCAAAAAAGGTCATAGTATAAACGCCTTAAGTAAGTGCGTCTTTTAATAATATTATTCTGTATGCTAATCAAACAGTGGCTGCAGTATAGTTTCAAATAAGTCATTTCATCTGCCATCTTTATTACCTACCTTCATCAACCATTTTTATATATTATCTCCATTTTTATCTTATTTCATCATCAAAAATATTGTTCTTTAAAGTGAACCTACCATTGTTTCACATAACAATGACTTATTTACTTTTATGTCAATAGGTCCTATTATACATGATGTAGGCATGTTTTCTCACTAATTGTAGGTATCTGTGGTTTCCAGGGTATTCCCAAGGTGGTTTGATAGCGCGTGGCATTGTGGAAACATTCCCCAATGTGTCAGTCAGCACATTCATATCCCTAAGCTCCCCGCAAGCCGGGCAGTATGGAGGTACATATACATAATGAGTTACGGCCATAACCAACTAATTTTTTAATCATAGATATGCAATCATTATAAGTTGAATAAATTAGGAGTTGCTATGGATGTTAGTTGTCAGCAAAATAATATTTGTTAGGATGATTGCTTTGAGAGCCCTATTCTTTGTTAAAGATGAACTCTCATAAATATTGGGACGCAAAAATAGAGATTTTTGAAAATTGTATCTCTAATTGGCGAGATTCAGAGATTATACAAAATAAAGTCTCTGATAAGAAAAACAACAATACACTTACAGTCGTCGAGATCGAAGAGGGCTCTTTTATCAGATAGTTATGATAGTAGAATGTAACTTAACGTGAAATTTGGGTACAAAAAAAAACTCCATTTTTTTTCCAGCGTCAAATATGTGTAACTTCATAATATATTTCAAGTATCTTTTTTTAAACGAATTAATCCAAAATTGAATGTAACAACGACTGCTTGGTGTAGTGTGTGATTTGAGCGTAGTCCGCTCGGCTCACTGAACCAAGTGGTTAGGGCTCCTACCAGTGGCAAATTTTGGAAATGGCCTTATCGGAATGAGCCCTGGTCTCAGTCGCCCGCAGTCAATTGTACAGTACCCATAGTACAAGTGTTGCTTAGTTTGTGGTCATACAATGAGTGATGTCTGATGATATTTAATCAATGATAGCTGACAAAACGGGCCTCTCAGATCTTCAGATCTGGATAACTGCCTTTTATATTGGTGCGAAATCGCCATTATTGTGATGAGTGAATCAGTAGTCTTTATCTGTATATACATAGAGTCCTCATTCCAGCTGGGTTCCTACACCTGGTGTTCCCCGGCCTAGTCAAGGACACCGTGTATGAGTTATTCTATTCCCGGGTCGGGCAACACACGTCAGTCGGCAACTACTGGAACGACCCCTACCATCAGACACTGTATGAAACCTACAGTGTGTTCCTGCCTTACATCAATAATCATATCATGTGAGTTATGTTATAAATAATACGCGTTATTTTTTCTCATAAAGGAGGTTCTCAATTCGACCCGTATGTTTTTTTTTTTTAATCTAATAAAATGGCGGTGAAATAAAATGTCATCAAAATAATATTGGCATTTTAGTAAGATGCCTGTGTTAGCCCTATCCTCGGTAAAAAGAAGTTAACTTACATGAATTATTGCATGCAATAATTTAGAGGATATGCATTAATTAGTAAGCAAATCGACAGATTAGAAAGAATATAGGTTTCTGCCGTTAAACAATAGAATATCTCAACTTGCGGTTGAGATATTCTATTGTTTAAATTCTAGTGTTTCTATCGTCTAGCAAATGGTTGCGTAAGTTGTTTTAAAACATGCATGTCAGAAACAAATAGGTACCATTATGCAAAGTACTTATTATTGTCGTCATTAAATTTTCAATGCGCGACATACTTCTTGGTATAAATGTCAAGATCTTCTATTATCTATTGATAATGTATTCATAATAAAGGTTTTATTATATTACTGTTAATTATTGCTTATAATATTAAACAATATCGCAGATAAAAATAGCTAATTTCATCTCTACGTTCAATCGGTTCCATGGTGTAACGGTTAGCACTCTGGACTCTGAATCCAGCGATCCGAGTTCAAATCTCGGTGGAACCTGACCTTTTGTGTTACGGCAAATGTTTTATTTTTACATTTTATTTGTTTCTAATAAAAAAATACAAAAAAAATTTACACTTTTTAAATTATTTTATAAAATTAAAATTTATTATTATGATAATAATTTGTAATTTAATAAATATTTAGGTACAACATTGACACAATAACATTTAGGTCAAGATAATTATGGGCGTAGGCGATTTTTTTTTTATAAGTATTATTCATTATTTTTATTTTGTTTTATTTTTATTACAAGGTCATGTGACGCAATCTAATGGCCATACTAAATTAATTGCAGTTCAGCGAAATCGGACGACTTTAAGACAAATCTCTTGAGATTGAAGAGGCTGGTGCTGATTGGTGGACCCGACGATGACGTCATCACACCATGGCAGAGCAGGTAAACTAATTTAGCATAAAACAATGACAATGGGGTCGATTCTGTTGGCACCACATTAAACTAATTTGACTTCCTACTTACGGCCGTAGTGTATGAGTAGATTAGTACCGTCAAATACAGGGTGTTTCATAGGGTTTGCACTGTTATTATTTCGGACTTCTGATACACTCTGTATACTTTGCTTGTATTAGAGCGGAGTTGGTTAAGCCGTTTTAGAGTTTTAGCGAGCGAGACTAACGAATAGCAATTGATTGTTTCATTTAGATAGATACTTAGAACTTGTATGTATGTTTTCATAAGTATTAATAACTTTTTTGTTTCCAGTCAATTCGGCTACTACGGTGTGAACGAGACAGTGATAGAGATGCGAGAGCAGGACATATACATGTCGGACCGCATCGGGCTTCGAACCCTGGACGCGACGGGCAGGCTCCACGTGGTCACCGTGCCGGGGGTCAATCACTTCAACTGGCATATGAATGTAAGCATAGTAGACGATTGTCTATTGCCATATTTAGATTAGTATAGGTTAATGACACCGGTACAAAAAAATAAAGTCGAATTTGACCGATTCTCAATGTATAAATTATATATCGATTTGACATCCGAATTTCAATGTGAAATCGATATAAATAATTTTTCATTACCGCCATTTTTTTTGGGAGTATGTACTCGAATTTGATCGATTGGATATCCGAATTTGAAATCGATTTAAATAAAGTTTGTTAATTTAAAGTACCTATTACCTGTGGTAAGGGAATATAGGATTATAATTGGCTGTAATTTTTTAAGTAGAACAATTTTTTTAGATCAAATTTATTTATTTTGTATGAAGTATGTAAAGCCTATTGGTTTTGAGTATTTTTTTTTTTTAAATAAGTAGTAAAATTTTCTTTTACACTTGTTTTTGTATATCTATACTCCATTTGTTATAACATTAGAAATAAGAGGCTCGTAGAAGCAGGAGTGCATAACATTTTATTTCGAAAACAAAACAATAACAATGGAAAAACAGTAACAAATAACAACAAGATTACTAAAATTCGGTAATAACAACAAACAAGGCGTAGCATTCTGAAATATTCACATGTGATTGACAATCACAGAACATTGTTTACGTCAATTTGACTGCCAACATAAACCGGCAAAATAAGAAAGAACCTGTTGTCACAACGGATGAAGGGATTAGGTAACATTTTAGATTTGGTCGGATTATAGTGAAACGAAAATCGTTCCCGGTATTAATCATCCCTGCTTATTTAGGTTTTTTGTATCGACACTGTTATTTGAAGTTGGAAAAAAAATATAACTAAATGAAAGCCACTTAATTTAATAAGATAAATAATGAAAATGTTTAGTTACAGTGAGAGTGCTGGTTTAAAAATATATTCTAATAAATTGGGCGTCAATCGTAACTGTAATATGTTAATTGTTACTTTTGTTACAAAGTGTGCATTGAAAAGAACCGTTTTTAACTTATTTCTAATGCTATAACAAATGGAGTTATAAGTATTATAATTGTCAATAAATCCATAATTTGTGGATTTTTTATATAATTTTTTTATATTGTGAAAATATATAATATTTTAAGCTCAATATTAATTATTCTGTTTAAGTAGATATTTTTTTTTTAGTAGATTATTATACTAAAATAGTGCCTAAGCATTTTGTTACTAGTATGCCAAATTAATCATAATCAAATTAGATTTAAATACCTAGTGATGCTTTTATAATATTATTTAAATTAGTGTTGCCATTATTATTGTCTATTTTTCACTTTCACATATTTTAATAACCCACACACTATTCGAATATATATAGAGACAGTCAGTTTTTCTTTACTTGGCAACTCTTTTGTAATAATCTCAGTGCAAAATAAGTGGTAAATTTGAAACTCAATGGGGGGCAAGTATTACATTATCAATCTGTAACACGATTTATAATAAGTACAATTCTCTTGTAACAAATTATAGCCCAGAACCGAGATGTGTGGAGAAGTAAAGGGGAGGCTTTTGCCCAGGAGTGGGACATAAAGGCTATAAAAAAACATCTTCAATAATAATTTAAAATAAGTAGATAATCTATCTTAGTGATGTGCCACTCTCGGGAACATTAATTTGGAAGACAACGGGAATACTTGAAATATTATCGGGAACGGTACTTAAATGAATCGTGTTACCTGTGTTATTACTATTGATGTAATATCCCCCAGCTACATAAGTAGTTTATAAGAAAATAGGTTTTATAACCTAAGTAACGTGATTTATATGTAATATCTTTACGTTTATATTTTATATCCAATAAAATAATACCTCACATAAAAACTCATGTCATTGTCTCCGATATACAGACATATTTTTAGGGTTCCGTACCCAAGGGGTAAAACGGGAACCCTAATACTAAGACTCCGCAGTCCATCCGTCCATTTGTCACCAGCCTGTATCTCATGAACCGCGATAGTTGTCGAGTTGAAATTTTCACAGATCATGTATTTCTGTTACCGCTATAACAACAAATACTAAAAATCTGAATAAAATAAATATTTATGGGGGCTAAATACAACAGTGATTTTATGCCGTTTTTATTGATAATGGTACGGAACCCTTCGTGCGCGAGTCCGACTCGCACTTGGCCGGTTTTTTATTTCCATAAGTAGGTACTCGTATTGTGACCTCAGTCATGTACACCGTGATAAATCAACATACATTCGACTGTGCATACATGTGCATACTTTTATTAGTAAATCTTTGTGACTCATGATTAATGTGTCGGATTATAATCAATGCGGTTGAAATCCTAGTATTGTAATATGAGCTGGTAATACGTGACTTCAGATATTGGTGTTGATTCTCTTGGCATTATAGCTACGACTAAACTAAATTGGACCGCTCTAGAAATGTTACCATCTCGCTCATTTATTGCCTTCGTGAAAATGACAGCAATACACTGAATTTAGTTTGCTGCCAACAGAATCAGGAAACTTTGAAGAATGTCTAAAAATAATAGTGCAAATATTTTCTCTCACTGTTATCACTGTGACGAATTTCATTAATTATTATCTCAGCTTCATGTGACTTGTTCTGACACCCGATTTAAATATCAGCAAATAAAGTGTAGTTAACAGTACATCTTGTATCTCTTTCTCATCTTTGTCTTTCATGTGGAGAGGTTATTTGTAGTCGGCATTACCGCATTTTTTAATTATTTACATATAATATTGTATGGATTTTTAATTATAGATCTGATTATATATGAATATTTCTTGTGGTTAGTTCTGTAGTCTAGTCATGATTCATGACGCGAATTAAATAATATATTTTTATAACAAAGTCTTGTTTTTATTTATTTACAAAAATTGTCACCCTTAATGAACACATTACACAGACAAACTTTCGGCGGAAAAGGGAAGATCTTCCTGCCTGGCGGGGTCCGCTACGCCCCCCGGTCGGTGAATTTGTATATATAGTTCAGTAGGGTGATTTTAAAACACTCGGAATCGAATTCGGAAACGGAATCGAAAACTTCGAGTTGTCGATTCCGTTTCCGACGGCATGACAAAACGCGATTTTGAATAGCGGACGGAAGGGCCAATTGGAAAGTTCCGACGTCGGAAAGATTGTGTGCGTTTACAAAGAACGTTTAAAAATGGTAGAAATGGTAGAAATAAAATTCGATTACAAAACAGTTATTAATACGAATTTTTTGGGCCAAAAAGTCTTATATAAACACACTTATCATAATTATAAAAATGGAAATTGATTACTTATTTAAATTATCGATTTAAAACTTACTCTCCTTTATTATTTTTGGTTATAACGAACCTCGAAAATTTTTATTGATACGTCAAAGTGAAAGTGAAGGGTAACATCACGACTTTGAAACCACGAAGTTTCAGAGCTACGTCATAGATGGCGCATGGCGCTGTATTTCGGTAAATAAAAACACAACCACGAAGTGAATAATGCAGCACCATTGTTTGCCGGCGCTGCACAGCAGCCGCCCTTTGTTGTCTCCTATAAGATAATATTCCATCCTATCGAAGGTTGAAGGGAATAATTTTCACAATAATGTAAAGGGCCATAAAACAACGGAAATGGGTTTATTTTAAACACTCTTTAGTACTGACTTACCTTAAATATTATGCAAGTATTTAGATAACACTTAAATTTGGTATTTTATTTATGTTTTTGTTCAATTTCGGAAGCTTTCCGCGAGGAAAAAGGTGTCGGAAACTTTCCGTCGATTCGGATGGGTTTATCCGACGAGAAATGTCAAAAATCGTCGGGTACGGAAATCAAAATAGCGATGGCTGGAATCCGTGTCGGAAAGATCCGATTCCGTTTCCGAATTCGATTCCGAGTGTTTTAAAATCACCCTGCAGATCGTCGAACACACCAGTACCGCGAGCTAGGATTTTCATAGTTCTTTGTATTGCGTATAATTTCTTGATCGCGTAGAATTGCGATGTGTCTACAGTCGCGCCATCTAGTAGCGACTGGTGGAAGTGGCGAGGTATTGGGTTCGCCACAAACTAATATTAGGTGGGTAACACCTACCTAATATTCGTTTGTAAAGTATGAGACATACAAAATTTAGGTATGTGTGGCTCTGTCGATAAATGGTTGGTAAGTATAATGTTTATTTTAAAATAATGTAGGTACCTGAAAAAAGTTATTTTTCCTTTTTTATATTTCATACGGGGAATAACATTGCTATGTATGTTAAGGTCATTTCAAAACTGTTATAAAATCTACCTGCAATGTGAGATAATTAACAAGAATGCAAACAGTCCCACCGACGCGATCGGTGATTTATTTGGGTATCATAAAGTTAGAACCGGTTTGCGGGGAAGCACAATTTATTTTAAGAGTTTTGTCGTATAGTTGCGGTATAGTTCTGTTCCCGGAAACATTAGGAAATGTATCGGACTCGGGAATATTCCCAATATTACCAGGATCGACCCATCACTATGTATGAACTTCATATCAAGAGGTGAAAGGACTGGTTTGACCTAAGCGATTTTTTGTGTACATTACTGGAGAGCTTACGCATTATCGCAGAAAAGTTTCCAAATCTATGCTAATATTATAAAGCTGAAGAGTTTGTTTGTTTGTTTGGTTGAACGCGCTAATCTCAGGAATTGAATAATTCTACTACTGGTAATAATCATAATACTGGTCCGAATTGAATAATTATTTTCGTGTTGAATAGTCTATTTATCGATAGAGGTTTTAGGCTATATATCATCTCGCTATGACCAATAGGAGCGGAGCAGCAATGAATAATGTGGCAAAAACGGGAAAAAATATTCCTTTTGAGAGCTTCCGTTGCGTACGCTGCCTAAAGCTACGCAAAAAATATGTATGACGGAATTGTTCCCCTTTAAAAGTTATAAAAAATAGGCCGCGACAGCATATATCTATCTCCTAAGGATAACTCACTATAACATTGTGTATGGTGTCTAATCAAATTTGTTCTAAAATAATGCATTATTTGAGAAAAATACGTCGTAAATAAATATAAAATTCTGAACAAAATTGTCCTTGGAATCATTTGGATTCAACGAATAACTTGATAGTATGTAAAGGTAACATTCGTAAAGAATACTCATCTGTTGATAAAGGTAGCCAAGTAGGTATCATAAAAATAACTGCTATCGTAGACTGACAAAGGTCTCTTGTACAAATTCTTGTAAATCCACTGACGTAAAGCGTACCTATAAGTAGGCAATAACAGTAGCATACTCAGAAGCATCAGATTACAATCAATACTATGAACAGTCGTATCATAATAATGCAAAATAATGTCCATATATGGGCATAACGTCTCCAAGTGTTGACATTTCATAATATTAACATTACTCAGTGGCTTGTTCATTTCGTCAACATTTCTTATCTAGTTCCGCGTGTATTTTGGGCGATCCTCGGTGACTGTAACCTGTTATCAACTATGATATCTTACGAACGTCATTCAGTAGTATTTGTCTTTTACGTAATGAATTAAATATAATGGAATATTATGAGGAATGGCTGCACTTGCGATTAGCGGGTATCCTTTTTTTTTTAACGTTGGTAAATCCTTTATGGATTCCCTGCCACCTCGGGGGAAGTAACAGGGTTATGTGGGAGTCCCGGCAGAAGGCCGTATACCCACTAAAATCCGACGGTGTACCATCTTCCGCTTATATCGGGGCGCCACGAGATCGCTTTCGCATGCACCGCGAGTTAGCGGGTATCCTGCTAATGTTAAGTAAAGTAATTAATACAAATTATGAATAAAAATGGGTGATAAAAGTGATAAAGATGGCGGATGAATCGTTCTTGTACCTACTTTAAGTAGGTACTATCTGCGGGTCTCGTACTCGCTTTAAGATATGACCTATGTCAACGTATATTGATGAGGGCCTGGACTGTCGGTTCAGCCCTAAAGGTGAAGGCGCGGTAGGGATGTGGGGTTAGCACGCATGACAAGACAAGACCTCTGTCACGGATTGGTTCGCTCGCTCTCTGTCTTATTTCATAAGCGATAAAGAGATATAATCAACATATTCTGTGACATAAGTCTAATCTCACAATATATCTTGATATTGTATCTTTCTATCGTATAAAATAAGACAGAGAGCGAGCGAACCAATCCGTGACAGAGGTCTTGTCTTGTCATGCGTGCTAATACCACTGGTCTGAGTATAACTGGGATCGGCCCTTAGTCTATTGTATTACCATACAAGGGGGTACTTGTACCTACTAAGGGGGTAAGGGTACCCCTTAGTAGGTACAAGCGTTGGTTAGTTTGGGATCCTACGATGTTAGATGTTGTCAGGCAACATCCAAACTGTTACTTTATATTCATTGCAGAAACTGAGTGAGCGACATTCTGTGACATAAATCTTGTCCAAGCACGAATGTATCTCTGCTGGCGACCTAGACTAGGTATTTAAGAACAACCTAGTCATGTAGGTAGGTGTGTTTGAGGTGGGTTACCAATTAAGTGTCACATGATAAGTTATTAAACTAGAAAAAATATGTAGAAAAACCCGAATTATCAATTTTCGTCACATGTCCACTGATTACCGTATGTGACGTACTGCACACATTAGAGCGAGTTAATTAACTTGCCTTTTTCAAAATGTACTCTGTGCTAATAAACATTAAGATTGAATTTCTCTGGTAAAAGCTACGCGATACGCGTTTAAATTCAATAGGGGCATCGATGGCATTTTGTTGAAAAATGCGCTTTTTATAACTGTTTAATATACCTCGTTTTGGTATTGACAAAAAAAAAATCGCGAGTGCTTTGACGCGCGTGTGAGCGCAGAGGTTATCCCGTTTTATGATGAAACAGTCCACTAAATGACGACATTGACGTAAGAGGCGATAATAATGTTTCGAAGAAAGTAGATTACGATTATCGCATTTGCCTGTTAGATAATAAAGTCATCTTCGTAAGTAGAATAATGGATATTCTCGTAAGCAGTAGATTGGGTAAGAACCTACTTTTCGAAAAATATATTTTTTATCCTGTTACAAATATCATATCACCAAATATACCTATTTCTTATACAAATAGATACCACGTTGATTTTTATCTCATGACCATCCATTTCAAGAAAATATTTCTCTCAGCAGAATAGCAGTGGTAGCCTCGTGGGAACACCCGCCTTGAACGTAAGGGGTGCAAGTTCAAATCCCGGACCCGCACCTCTGAGATAATTATCATGTGCGAATGTAATTTTCAATAATGATTACCGCTTGCTGAACGGTGAAGGAAAACATCGTGAGGAAACCTGCACATATATATGAAGGCGTGTGAAGTTCACAAACCCGCACTGGGCCAGTGTGGTGGACTATGGCCCAAATCTCCCTCGTATTGAGGGAGAATGTGCCCGGTATAATGAAAATAGGCTCGCCCCCTGGGACCAAAATACATCGGCGAAGTGTGGACGCACTGCAGTGCACCTTCGCCTATCTCCGAGTCGGCGGGGGATGCGTAATGCATTTTCCCACGATAAAAAAAAAAGGTATAGATACCTCAATAGATAGGTAGCTAGTACAAATTGTTATGTGTATACATGGTACGTACATCGCTTACTACATAGCATGTCAACAAATCCTTAATAAACACGATGTCAATCTATATTTATCTATACTAATATTATAAAGAGGAAAGATTTGTATTTTAGCATGTAAAGAATAAACTTAAAAACAATAGGACCGATTTGAAAAAATATTTTCCCTTTAGAATTTCATTATCACTGAGTAACATTGGCTATATGTATTATCCCAAAATGTAACAAAAAAAATGTCCGCCCGTGCGAAGCCGGGACGGGCCGCTAGTAACTTATACACGGAGAGTTCATACACATTACGACAACGGTTTGGTCTAGTGCTTTAAACGTATGCCGCTTAACGCACTGAACCTGGTGGTACCGGGTTCGATCTCCGTTTGTGGCAAATTTCTGAAATAATATTTTCGGAATTTGCTCTGGTCTCAGTGTAATTGGTATCGCCTCCCAGTCCAGTATCAGTACAAGCTTTACTTAGTTTGGTATCCTACGATTAGTATTTTTTTCTGACCGATATTTTTTTTTTCCGGACCTCTATCGGTCCGGCCCGCGTGCTCACCTCTGATGTGGGGGTCAGAGAACTTAAATATAGCCTTATGTTTAGTATGTGTGAAATAATTTTTCCAGCCTGGTTAATTTTTATTCAAAATAAATAAATAGTCAATTTTTTTTTTATTAAAAATTTGTAGAAGTCAGGTAAAATCTATATACAAATAAATAAAATTGGAGTGTCTGTTTGTAATATCAAAATAACACTTTTTTACCAAATGCGTATGAAAGTATATACGATACCTATAACGAAAACGCAATTTTAAAATTTTTTGTTTGTCTGTCTGTCTGTCTGTTTGTTTGAGGTAAACTTCTAAACGGCTGAACCGATTTCAATGGGACTTTCACTGACAGATAGCTGACGTTCCAAGGCGTAACTTAGGCTACTTTAATTTTAGAAAAAGCATTAGAGTTCCGCGGGAAAAACTTAATACCCATATTTCAGGGTAATCTCCCTAAAGTCTACGCGGGCGAAGTCGCGGGCACAGCTAGTACACAATAAAGAAGTAAACTCTGTCTGACCGATATTTACACTTATTTATAGGTATACTAGGTATCTAGAGCTATCATATATATTATTTTTTGGGGCTATGATTTATGTAACGCTGTATTCTAAGTTGGTAAGCGGAAGAGCGGTTGGTTAGCCGAGTGGTCGAACGCACGCCTTGCAAATCAAAGTGTGCAGGTTCAAACCCCGGCTCGCACCTCTGGGTTTTATGTGCGAATCTCATTTTCACGGTGAAGGTAAACATCGTGAGGAAACCTGCACGTCTGAGGGAACTTGTCTAGATCTCGATAGATGTGTGAAGTCTGCCAACCCGCACTGGGCCAGCGTGGTGGACTATGGCCTGAAATCCTCCTCGCATTGAGGGAAGGCCCGTGCCCAGGAGTGGGACGTTAAAAGGGCTGTAGTAGTAGAAGCGGAAGAGTGCAGTAACCTCCTTGGAAAATTAGGCTAAGATCAGTAGAGATATCATGAAATCCCCCGGAAAGACACATAAATGTATCTACCTATCATATAAGAACAGTATGTACTTCCTATTGTTTTAAAGGCTCTTAAAAAATATAACAATATAGGGGATTTTCTTTATGTACTTTCTCTGTATTTGTTATAACTAGGTACAATAAATAATATAAAACGTCAAAGATTTGATTACACCCTGAAGCCACAGGGGTGAGCAAAATCACATGACATTTCTCTTCTTCTTTTTTACGAAATGAATGAAATGATGATCAATGGAATAAGATGAGGAATGGCTCCATCTGCGTTAAACGGGTATTTCAGCCAGTGTCAAGTAATTAATAGCAACGGCCCATTTTAATAAATACACATTATAAATAAAAATGCATGATGACAATGATAAAGATGGCGGAGTACTTAGACATTTTTTTAATATATTGATATATGCATAGCCGTGGTAGCCGAGTGGTCGAAATAGCCGTGGTAGCCGAGTGGTCGAACGCACGCTTTGCAATCAAAGTGCGCAGGTTCGAACCCCGGCTCGCACCTCTGGGTTTCATGTGCGAATCTCATTTTCATCCGAGATTATCATGCTAAGAAACGGTGAAGGAAAACATCGTGAGGAAACCTGCACGTCTGAGGGAACTTGACTAGTTTTCGATACATGTGTGAAGTCTGCCAACCCGCACTGGGTCAGCGTGGTGGACTATGGCCTGAAATCCCCCTCGCATTGAGGGGAGGCCCGTGCCCAGGAGTGGGACGTTAAAAGGGCTATAGTAGTAGTAGTAGTATTGATATATGCATAAAAATTAAATTTCTGTGGTATAATACCACTCGTCAAAATTCCCTTGCGTCATCTATGACATTCGGTTGGAAAAAATCGATATGGTATTGCAAAAAAAAAACAATCGAATTGAGAACCACCTCCTTTTGGAAGTCGGTCAACAATTGGGGCTTTATAGCGCTGTTAGGGTATACCTACGTGGGATATTTTTAAGAATGAAGACTCAATAAGAACAATCCTTTTAAGAGTTTATCCTGGTATATCTTAGATGTTAATAAAAATTTAGGTACAAATTTACGAACTTCCTCCTTTTTGGAAGTCGGCTAATTAACGAAATTATAATATAGGTGGGTAGTAGGTACTATATCTATGTGGTAGTATAGAAGTTTTAATTAAATAAATTATGCATCCGTATAATTACAAAATGATACGAAGAAAGAATAGAAAACTAAGTATAGTTTTCAAATTCTGCAAAAAAACTGACGTAGCTAAATTCGCTGGCAACCGCCGAAGTCAAGCTTCCAAAGAACTTAGTGACTCTTCCCTACAATTCTGTTAAAAAACATTTCCTAGCTTATATTTTCAAAATGTCTACTCGTTTTAAAATGTCACATATACTCATCGAGTTTAGTCTTTCAGTGGAATTGAATTAAAAAGTCGCGTGCTATGCGCCGGCGCATGATTCATAGGATTTTTTTTTCACGGAGACGGAATGCCTGTCACAGAGGAGTTCTAACATAGAATAAAAAAAAACAGAATTGAGACATAGGGATACTTAGGTCTTTTTATTTTCTCACTGAAGCAGGTCCATCTCGCAACCGAGTTTAATTCCCGCTAGTGGTCAATTTCGGAAATTACCTTTCCGAAATTTACCATGGTAAGTGTGTTACTGGGATGCCCCCCCACCCCACCATTGTGTGGTGCCCATAGCAAAAAGCTGCTTAGTTTGGAATCATACAAGGAGTATGTATTTTCTGGTGATATTTATTTAAGTAAAGAATTAGAATTCCTAAATTCCACGCAAACAGAGTCACAAGCACAGCCAGTAATCTATAAAGATATCTATCTGCGTACGCGCATACCTAACCTACTACTTAATCTTTATGTAATTAAGCGATGAATATTATATGTGTGTTTGTTATGTTATATAACGGAAACGTATATGGATGGGAGTCGAAGTTACACACAGAATACGTAATGTGTACAAACTGCAGACTACCTGTCTCGGATTTCGTTAGAAATGTGGAATGATACGAAATTAGATAGATAGATAGATAGATAGATAACTCTTTATTGTTCCACCGCAAAAAGTATTAAAATTACACATAGTTTACACAAAGTGTCACAATGGGCGGCCTTATCACTAAAAGCGATCTCTACCAGGCAACCTTAGGATGGAGTGGATCTAGGGAATTGATTGATTAAGGCGGGGGAGTACTTAATAAAGGATATTAACAGTTAAAAGTTTCAAAAAGTACACATACACATAAATACTTACATACAATATAACAACTACATACATACAATATAATATAATATCCTACATACATACATACACAAACAAATACATACATAAACAAAACAGCTCAAATACTTAAAGTTGAAGTAAATAAATACAAGTTAGACAGTAAGGTAAAATTTCTTAACCCGATCTTTGAAAATATGAGAAGAGGTGGATTGTCTGATCAATACCGGCAGCGCGTTCCATAAGCGGACAGCTTCAATAGTGAAGGAACCATCATAAAAGCTGCTGGTGTGAGAGGGCATTTTGAGGGAGAGGTTTTCTGATGACCTTAAAGTGTACAAAATACATAATAAGTAATAGTAAATAGTAAATAGTAATAGTAATAATAAATAATAGTGTTAGAATACATAATAAGCAAAATACAACACATACTAAGCAAAGCTTGTACTATGGACGGGGTCAACTTCTTTTTCGTCCTCAATTTCTATAATTGGTAATATCTAAAGTCCTATGTCAAATTCGCATGTTCTGTTTTGTGAATATTGGTAGTCGCCCCTCATGGGTGTAGTTTACACTGATAAATAGGGTTATGAATGTACCCAAGTGACAGAACACGATACCTGTGACAAATAATCAAAGGCCTATAACTCAGAAACTATGAAAGTTAGGTATAAACTGTCTTCACTAAACATACACATATGAGCTACTTTTTATGCATCTAAAATATTATTCGGGCTTCTGATATAGGTACCCTGCATATTATGAGTCAAAAGACTATTGTATATGAAATATCTATTACCCTGAATTATCCGCCATCTTTATCATTGTCATCATCCATTTTTATTTATAATGTGTATTTATTGAATTTGCTCTTGCTCTTATTTGCTTGAGCCATTCCTCATCTCATTCCATTAAGATCTATTAGGTACGCTATGTACTATGCACGTTCCGGTACCACCCTTTAATAATTGTGCATTTGGTCTTATTTAATTTGTATATTATTTTTATTAGGTTAATGATGTAACAATTAGTGGCGGTCCTAAGTAAATAAACATTGCTTACAAATCGTTATCTGTACTATTATGTTCTATGACGCAGGTCCAACGACACGCGTGGTCGATTCATTATGTCGGGTGACTCACGCGCAGCATTTCTCAAAGCGATTACATCAATTCGGTAAGAGCACGGCGGTCGCGCCATGAATCATTGCGCACGCGTCTTACATCCATCTCTTTCCTTTACACTAAAGAGGAAAAGGATAGGAGATGGTTTGTCACAGTGGACACAAATGTTGAGTTTTTAGGGAAAATTTTATGTATGATTATCGATAAGTGTAATGTTCAATTGCAGTTTAATTTCGACGAATCTTATCGTGTTGTTGTTGGAAATGTCGGTGACCTATAGGAAGTAGGAAGGAAAAACTGGAAATAAATTATTATGACGTTATTGTTGGATGTTTGTAAACTAATAGCTACTCGTACTTTTCTATTTGTAGAACTAATGTGTAGAAATGACAATTAGTTAATGTTTTTAAAAGTTCTTTAGTTTTGTTTGTCGATCTTAGGACACTTTGTTAATTTTAAGTGCCACCGTAAGCCTATACAAAATAAACGATATGAATTCGAGTTTGTATACAACTGAAAGTATATACATGGCTTGTTAACGTAGTATACTATAATAGAGTACGATGAGGTAAATTTTTACGATAGCTCTACTATGGATTTAACTCTAGTTTTATGCTCGCTAGTAACTAGCGTCCATGTATTGTAGAGCATCCCATTCGAATACTAAAAAATGCCGATGATAGAGTTACCGTTGTACGCTTACGATATTTGAATTAGTAGGTGTCGTTTATTATGTAGAGATGCTAGTATTGAATCAAAAAGTTCCAATTTTAATTTTTTTATTTAGCGTTTTGTTACTTTCATGCTACATTTATATTCCTGAAAGACGAGACAATCATTTTAAATACGGTAAAATTGTTGGATATTACTCCGTATTATCTTTACTCCGGTCTCTCACTGTTATAATTTTATAGAGTCGTCTATATTGAAAATTCAAAGAACGCGAAAGGTATGGGAACGGAAGCATGGGATGTGTAGAGATCGGGAATCTCATGGGAAGCGAAACATGTTTCGAACGAGTTTTGACGGGATGAGTCATGGGAGCACGTTCGGAATGCATTATTTTTAATGTAGAGTTCAAGTTGTAGAGTCAGAGCCTACTAGCATGAGCGTCATCAAGGCCAAACGTACAACTCTACGATAACGAATAATTAATAAATGATGACCTTTTCCTATTATTAAGGAAGATACTTGGCATGTGATTTATTTTATAACCTAACAGGACAAATTCATATATAATTTTAATTACCTATTCTAATAATATGTTATGTGTGACGAAATGGATGCGGTTAATACCCATTTCACGGGAAAAAATGAAGACTCTACATTTATAGAGTTAAAGGATTTTGGGAATCCAAGTCATCCGTTGTATTCCTTCTATACAAATAAATACAATTGAATTGTCTTTTTGTAATATCACTATAACAGATTTTTACTAAAAGCATACGATGGTATACACGGTACTTATAACGGCTAAAGTAACAAAACTGATTCGGCGCGGTCAGATCATTCACAACTTCTGGTTTTGATTAATAAATACATCATCACGCCTGTATCCCCGAAAGAATAGTCGGATGCACTACAGCGCAACCACACTTCGCCGACGTATTTTGGTCCCAATGTAATAGGGGGCGAGCCTATTGCCATTATACCGGGCACACTCCCCCCTCAACCGGGACCCAATTCTCGCAAAAGCGACATCATCTGTAATTCAAAATATGTCAAAACAAAACTTCAAATTGGTTGATTTTCATTTTTAACCGACTTCAAAAAGGAGGAGGTTCTCAATTCGAGCCGTATGTTTTTTTTTATAAAAAATGTCGAATTAGAGATGATGTCGATTTAGCGAGAATTGCCCCCTGGCGTATTGAAGCCAAGTGTGTGGCGTTAAAACTCGCATGCCACTTAACTTTACTGGACTTTAGTAGCAAATATAGCAGATAATAAAATGATCCGAAAAAATTCTAATCCATAAGCCAAGCCACCTATTACAGTTCATTAACCTGAATGAAGTTTGTTGGTACACTTTGTCCTAAGTACAATAATATAATAATAATATAAGTTTCAAGTTGTTTTTTGCTAACATTTTTTGTCCACGGCCACCTCGGGTATGCCCCGACGGCAAACGGTGAAAGAAATTAACTTGTAGAGGTCAGCGAATGACACAAAAAAGTTCCTTCAACGCTAACATTGTATATAAGTAATTGATTAATGATCGTAGCTTGATGGTAAATATGGGTGCACTGTTGTACACCTCTGACTGTACCTTCGGGGAACACGGGCGTGATTTTATAGATATTTAAATAAATATCGCCAGACAACGTATACTCACTTTATGAATTTAGAAGTGGAAATCAATTTTAATCCTCGCTTGCATGTATTCGGATTTACGAGAAAACATTAACCTACATTATATAATAGAAGTACATCATCATCACGCCTGTATTCCCCGAAGGGATAGGCAGAGGTGCACTGTAGTGCGCCCACACTTCACCGATGTATTTTGGTCCCAATGAAATATGGGGCGAGCCTATTGCGATTATACCGGGCACATTCCCCCTCCTTACGAGGGAAATTTTGGCCCATAGTCCACCACGCTGGCCCAGTGCGGGTTGGTGAACTTCACACGCCTTTCTATAGACGTGCAGGTTTCCTCACGATGTCTTCCTTCACCGTTCAGAAAGTGGTAATCAATGTTGAAAATGACATTCGCACATGAAAATTATCTCAGAGGTGCGGGCCCGGGATTTGAACTTGCACCCCTTACGTTCAAGGCGGGCGTACGTGCCCACGAGGCTATCACTGCCTTATAATAGAAGTAGATACTTATAAGAGATACATTATACAGGGTTATTGGTTATTCGACGTATTCCGTTAGGAGGTGACACGGGTGACTATTTGCTATAGTTAACACCCAAGTTTCATAACGTTTTTTTTAAGGCATTTTAGAGGAAAAAAATGTCAAAAAAAATTTGAAATAATATCGTTTTTGGTGTCGCAGTTCTGAATTTAGATCGGTAATTGTTGTTTTAATATTGATAAATAACCGGTGTTTAATCGTTTTTATAAATCAGAAGAAAAAATGAGATTGATTTATTTTTTAATAATTTTTTCTATGTTGTATTTTTGATATATATTGAAAAAAGCTAAAAAACATGATAACTCAAAAATGCTTCACTTTTGCATAATGCATATGGGGATTAAAATTATCTTAAATAGTCACCCCTATCACCTCGGAACGGGTATACGGCGAATTACCAATAACCCTGTATATAAGTAACTTACATAAAACAGGTATACGTGTGAATAACAAATAAATTGATTATAATTTATGTCTAAATATTTATGTTAAGTTTGTCCTTATACAACCGGAATAAAGATACTTTATCAACTAATATCTGCGTCCAATAATAATAAAATACAAACCACATTATATTTATAGCTCAATTACATTTAAAGGAAGGTAACTAATTGTTGAAACGCTCAGTTTTCCCACCCAAATTATAAACGCATTAGGTAAAATTGGTGTTACGTGGGTAAGGCAATTACCGCGGTAAATTACCGTCAACAGCAGACGATGCTAATACCTATACCTAAAATTTTTCACAAATATTTTCGAATACCTACGACGCGGCGAGGTGCTAATTTCCTATTTAGTAGGCGCCTAGTCTGTTTTACCGTAGGAAGTAGAGGGTAAATGGTAATCGCTTCTGGTAGGTAAATTTTGGTACAGCCATATCAGAAGAGATCGGAAGCCGACTTCAATAAAACGAAAACAGTGAAATAAAACAAATGAAATAAAATAAACAGTGTTAGTATATCGGGTCCGCACCTCTGAGATAATTTTCATGTGTGAATGTCATTTTCAATAATGATTACCACTTGTTGAACGGTGAAGGAAAACAGCGCAAAGAAATGTGCACGTCTACAGAAAGGCGTTTGAAGTTCACATTTTTCAACCAAGGGTTATCAATGTGGGCCGCTGGCTTTAAGCTTAGTAATTCAAGCTATATGAAGATGGAGTAAGTTTTCCAAAATATAGTCACGTTATTTCATTCGCCAGAGTGTGCCAGACGCTTTATTCATACATTAGTAATTGTTTAAAACTATGTTAAACACAACTGTCTTTACAGAGCAGTCGGTTAACAACAGACTGAGTGTGTTGTCGTTTAAAAACTATACCTACGCGTAAGTTTATTTAAGAAGGGTTGCCACCATTTTTGTTTAGATTTAATCGAGAGTTAATTATGCGATTGCTACTACATCAGATAGGGGTTATGTCCCGGCAACCTTGGAAACTGAACTAATTTAGATACAGTATCTATAGCAGCAACAGGTTTTGGTAGAGTCAGTTCCAATCATGTACTGATTAAATCTACTATGTTTGATTTTATTTGGTATGTATACAGTACTAGGGTAAGCGAATTAACTCGACTCTGTTTGTTAATGTACTCTATGTCAATATATATAAAGATTGAATTCCTGTGTGTAAAAGTCACGCGATCACGGGTCAAGAGTACGTTGAACAATGAACTTCCTTTGTGAGTTTATGCAGTTCCATTTAATATTGGTAAGAATTTGATCGAGCGCATTTTGGTTTCTCTTAATAAAGCGCTTTGTAATTTAACTAATAATTGGCCTTATTTATGAAGCGTGATGGGATTTATGTGAGAAGTAGCGTATTTGAAATAGGTTACATTGCTTTCAGGTCCTCTCTGTCTTTTCTACGAAGTTTTCTAAACGACAGATTTTAAGTTCTAGCTTTGTCGTACTCTGATAAAAACATTCTAACTTTTAAATATGATGATAACGACCGATTTAACATCACAGTTATTAACAAAATCAAAACAGTAAAATGTAAACAAAAATATTATTTTGATGGGTCATTTTCCTTAATGCTACACACCTACTAATTTGAATTAAATTACCGAAACCGTCAAAAAGTTTTTTACCTAATGCTCACGGCAGGGGAATAACTATAGCTATTATAGGCTAACAGTTAGTCAGGTGTATCCGTTGGTACGCGCCATTCAACTTCACGTTCAATGGGTGACGCACAGGGGACTCCCTATCGGCACGCGCGCGGGGCAGGGGAAGGCGCACGCGCATATAAAACGATCCGCACTACGTAGCTAAGCCATTCGTTCAGAACACTGAGCAAGCATCGCACGAATTCATAAATAGAATTCTAAATTCTAAACTTTTTTTTTCATAAAAAAATATATTTTTTTAAAATGAAGAAGTATTCGATCGTTGGCAACAAGAAGAAAGTGACCATGGAGTCCAACCCAACTCAGTTGAAAGTGGTTGGTAACAACTGCATCGTACGCGTCGCTATCAACCAGGGCGAGATCGAGGTGATCGGCAACGATTGCCGTATCGAAGTGACCGATAACTACGGTCGGATCAACCTTGTGGGTGGCAATGGGATTGTTACCGTTGATAAGAGATGGAAAGGGGATAAGGTCCAGATGCTGGGTCCCTGTTGCCGTTTGACCGTGGCCGGGAAGGAGCGGCCTACCAACAACTACGAAGCCCAACTCTCCCCATTCAGCAAAGACTTGGACGACGTGATTGAGTCGATCTTTTCATTTGTGTTACGGTGATGAACTGGAGTAGCAAATTGGACCTTATTGCGTTGTGAATAGCTTCTGATTCGGAGTGTTCTCGTGTTCGACACGTTAACGGCGGCGGCGTTTGTTTTTGTGGACTGCTTTGATTTGATTGTATAGTTTAAATGGAGGCAGTTGAGATGTTTTTCCCTAGGCAACTAAGTCCGTTTCATTTTTATCAATGAGACGAAGGGGGACAAAACAACAGTTTGAGATTAGTAACAGAAAAAAACTAACTGATTTGAATAATGTATATCGCTTTGTATCAGTTGATAGTTTTGGTTTTATGTTAATGACCCCGACTTTAAGAAAATGGGTATTTTACCATTTTATTTTGTACCAAGAGTTGTATAATTTTCGTGAAAATTGTATGTTTGCTTTATACTAAAATTGCCAGCATACATCTTTTACTAATATGTCAAAAATAAATATTTTAAAATGTATCTGCATATGTTTATCATTTATTATATACCATACCTACCTTTATTCATATTTCTTACACGAAACTAGGTGTTACGTGTCAATCATTCTAAGGCACTATAACTCTAATATATATCTGAATTCGGAAACAGAATTCATCATCTATACAAATACTTAAATTGAAATATCTGCTTGTAATGAAAATAAAAATATTTTACTAAATAAAAGTACACAAGGTAACAAAACAAAATACAATTTTTTTTTTTGTCAATCTGTTTGTTTTGGGTTAACTCCGAAATGACTGGACGGATTTTGAATGTACTTCCACTGGCTACTTTAATTTTATAATAATAATTAGGGTTCTACAAAAAAACTACTCCATGTGTTGCGGGCAATTAGAGCTCTTAACTTCCACGTGGATGAAATCCGCTTGTTATAAATAAGAATGGTTAAGGAACGTGATAAATAAAGATGGCGGGATCAAGCCCCCGGCACACTGTGGCGTCACCGCTCGTGCGTGAAAATATTTTCCAATACACGAAAAATAATTGACACGCGAGCGTAGACGCCACAGTATGCGAGAGGCCTGAAACGTACTTAAAAGAGAAGATAATACTTTGTTTTGTTAGTTCCTTATATCTAATCGCGGGGGCTCTCTAAGGCGGCCGGTTAACTTTTATAGAAGTTACAATCATTAAAAAAATACATCATCTCGCCTGTATTCCCCAAAGGGGTAGGCAGAGGTGCATTGCAGTGCGCCCATAGTTCGCCGATGTATATTTTGGTCCCAATGTAATAGGGGGCGAGCCTATTGTCATTATACCGGGCACATTCTCCCTCAATAAGAGGGATATTTTAGAGCCATAGTCCACCACACTGGCCCAGTGTGGATGTGTGAACTTCACACGTCTTTCTATAGACGTGCAGGTTTCCTCACGATGTTTTCCTTCACCATTACAGACAACACAAAAATATTCTACGTCATCTGTTAGTCATGGATACTTATCATTTATTTTTAAATACTTTAATGTCCGAGGTATAATAAAGCCCGAAACAAAATTAATGAAAATAAATGTGCAAATTGTCAATTCGTTGAATAATTAACTTTGTAAGTGATTTATTAAAGTTCGTTTTGGTATTGACAAACAATTTGCAGCACGCGTTCTGACGTTTCTATTAGCTTGTAGCTTTAAGAATTACTTCAGAGTTTGAAATACCCTGTATAGACTGCAAAAACGGGTTTCAGACTACGACTATTTATAATAGCTTATCATAGCACAACAATATCGCGCACCATACACTGTTACGGCCACGTTCACACTGTACTGCACTATATATTATTGGCTTTGTATGGTGCGCGATATTGTTGTGCTATATATTATAGCGTAGTCTGAAAGCCGCTTTAGAAACACAATTTTACACACGACAGACTAAACACGTAAGTTTTATATTATTGATAGAGCAAGTAAGTAACAGAACAATATAAAACTTTGTCTGTACATCGTAATACTATTAGAGATCACGTGACTGTTGACAATTCAACAACCGTAGTTAACACATTAACTATAATTACAGTTGAACTCCTGCGCAAATAGGCGCGTCAAAGTGACGCGGCCTTTTCTTGCCAAAACTAAGAACAATACATTTTTCCTACCGTTCTACCTTTCTACCGTACCGAAAGGGTAAAACAGGAAACCTATTACTAAGACTTCGCTGTCCGTCCGTCGGTCCGTCCGTCTGTCATCAGGCTAGATATAGCCCCTCCGTCATGAGATATCATGAACCGTGATAGTTAGACATTTGAAATTTTCACAGATTATGTATTTCTGTTTCCGCTATAACAATAAATACTACAAATCAGAATAAAATAAATATTTCAGGGGGCTCTCATACAACAAAAGTGATTATTTTGCTTGTTTTTATAGATAATGGTACGGAACCCTACCTGCGCGAGTCCGACTCGCACTTGGCCGGTTTTCCGAAATTAATGAAATGATGAAATTGAAAGACGACGACACGGCTTGGCGAAGTGGTTTGAGCATAGGACGCTCGGTTCACTAAATTAGGTGGTTGGCGGTTTAACTCCCGCCAGCGGTAAATTTTGGTAATGGTATTTGCTAAATTTTCCCTTGTCTTGTAACTGGGATCGCCCCAAGTCCATTGTATAATACTTATATTTGCATAGTACAATCTTTGATTAGTTTGGGATCATACGATGAGTATGTTTTGTTTTGTCTGTCTATTTATTTTATATTTTTCAAGGAAATGCCATCGATAAAGTGAAATATTTTGCCGGAATGATCGCGTAACTTTTGCTACAGACATTTGAGTCTCTATATGTGTTGGTATAGGGTACATTTTCAAAACATGTGAATTCCCTCGCCCAAGTATGTTCAGGGAGTAACATAAACGCTCATCGCAATGTAGGGTGACTGCGTGCTGTGACGAATGTAAGAAAATTCCTGAACTAATAGACAAGAGCTTACTTATAATACAATTTACCTTAGCTAGAAGCTTTAATTGGACTGGTCATGGAACCGAAATTAAAGATATTTTCTATTGACGACGACTTCGTTTTTTTTTTATTGCCCTACGCTGTTGGCCGTGAGGTGGCCTTTACAGCTTTACCGGAGGAGTGGCGAGCGCAGAGTGCCCTCCAACCAAGGCTTTAAGGACGGAAAAGGGTGGCAACTAGCTCAAGGGCGCCACAGAGGGCACGACCTCGGCTTGGGCAGTTACCGTGAGGGTAGTGACTGTGCTCGTAGGTGCATCTTTGCACCTAGGAGCACAGTCACTACCCTCACCGGCGGTTCCTCGACCTCACCGGCGAGATCGGTGTCTGTTTAAGGCTGGTGTTGGTGTGTAGGTGGCCCTCTCGACGCCCGGGTCGAGGAGGGCGGTGATCGTGTCGGGAGGAGGCGACGGGTTCCCTTAGTGGTTTGAGCGTAAGCGACTGGGCTCAGTTCACCAGGCGTTTGTGGGATCCATTCCCGAATTTCGAAAATGGCTTTTTTAGAATGTGTCTGAGTGTAACTGGGATCGCCCCCAAATGCATTGTGCGGTACCTATAGTTACTTAATTCGGGATCATACGATGAGTATGTGTTGTCTGACTATATTTATTTATTTTACAGCCAGACCACGACAAATTTAAAAAATGCCATTCGTAAATTTGGCTTTGACGAGTATCGAACCCGATACGTTCCGGTTCGAGTGGTCTACGCTCCTTCCACTATACCAACCCGTCGTGAAAGTATTTCTATACATATTTCTATTTCCTCTTTATTTTATTAGGTACGGTGTTATTGTAGTGAAAGATATCACAATAGTTTCGACCTTGTGACCTTAACACTTTAGTGGGAAATCCCGGCGTCACGTGGCATATCTAACAACCGTAATAGGTCGCGAGCTCCTGATTGTAATTGCAAATATAGACCTTCCTGGCTGCTACTATAATATTTACATATACATATTGACGGCGAAATATCCAATTTTACACCAGGGCCCAAAAACTATTGCACAAATTCATAACTCGTTAATAAAACTAGAAAACTTTAATGTTGTATAATTATTTTTTTTCCTACGCAGACGAGACATGTACCATTCGACGCTCCTTTTTTTTCTGAGGAATTCTACAAGCAGTGGTAGCCGAATGGTCGAACGCACGCCTTGCAAATCAAAGTGTGCAGGTTCAAACCCCGGCTCGCACCTCTGGGTTTATGTGCGAATCTCATTTTCATCCGAGATTACCACTAGCTATGAAACGGTGAAGGAAAACATCGTGAGGAAACCTGCACGTCTGAGAGAACTTGACTAGTTCTCGATAGATGTGTGAAGTCTGCCAACCCGCACTGGGCCAGCGTGGTGAACTATGGCCTGAATCCCCCTCGCATTGAGGGGAGGCCCGTGCCCAGCAGTGGGCCGTTAAAATATCATTGCGGTAAAGTATTATTACAGACATCTAAAATATCCTGTATGAGTATTTTTCAATCGAAATCAGATGACGCTCGCACTCATCTTGACGTTACTCCGGTATTTTACCCATTACCTTCAAATTTCCTCTACACATGACCTTTGTTGAAAGATAAAAAATATTGCTCCTTAATACCTCACTCAGAGAGCCTTAGAATAGTATATATGGCATAGAAGTTAATTATAACAACTCTACCTAGGTACTCATGAAATATGTAATAAAAAAATAGCAAAAATAAATTATTTTTATCATATTTTTGGTACTCTATAGATAGTATTTGGTCTACTTAATTAGATTTACCTTTTAGGTAGAATACATTTTTTTTAATTCGTGTAAGCTTAAAGCACTTACAAATAGAACATGTATGCACTAATATGGGTCATGACTGATTTAGCAAATATTTTGTGTAACAAATGTTCTGTGATAAAAAATAGACGCTATGGTAACTCTAGAATATGTAGGGTCATTATAAAATTTACGCAAATTTACACCTTAAACAAAAGAAATAGAGTTGCAAATTCAACTCTAGAATATGCACGGTAATTATAAAAGGTTACGCAATTTTAGACCTTAAATAAAAGTAATAGATTCGCAAATCCTATATCGTTTTCGAGACATCGAACACGGATCCATCTCAAAGTATTCTCGTTTGACCATTTTTTTTTACCTTTCACCATCACACGTTACGTAAACGTCATTTACGTAAAAGTAAATCCCCCCAGATGTGCCACTTACCGTGACCCTATTACGTGATTGAACCCTGCATAAATAGACGCGTCAAAAAGCGCGCGAATTATTTCGTACCAATACCAAAAACAAACTAAAAACACATAAAAATCAATTTTCTCAACAAAACATCATAGATGTCGCAAGCGAATTTAGTCGCGTTACTCTTGCCATAGATACGCAATCTTTATGTGTATTAGCATAGAGTATATTTTCAAAAAAACTTATGTCGATTCCCTCGCGCTAGTATGGCCAGTAACACCTTTAACCTGCTTGTAACGTATTGAAATATCGGTTTTTATACGCGAGGAAATTGACGCAGTGGTCTACATGTAGGTCCGTATAAGCACATAGTTAATTAGAGAAAATGGTATCTAATGTACCTATAGGGAAGTATTTATCCATCATGCTACCTAAGCAACACACGTTAAGCTTAAAGCCACTAAGGCGTCAAGACGCAGGCGTAAAAAATTGCCAATGCCAAAAAGAAACTTGTGTTAATACACATAAATTTTGAATTTCTGTGGTAAAGCCACACCGCACGCGTCAAAATTCGGTTGCACTATTAATGCCATTTTGTTGAAAAATTAACCTTCTTCTATGAGTCAATACAGTTCGTTTAAGAAAAAATGTTGACGCACGTGTCTGGACGCCTCTACAATAGAGATGAAACGGATATCCGGTAACTATCCGGTATCAGCCTATCCGGCCGGATACCGGATAGTAACCCAGTATCCAGCCGGGTACCGGATAGTAATTCAGTATCCGGCCGGATACCGGATAGTTATTCAGTATCCGGCCGAATACCGGATAGTAATTCAGTATCCGGCCGGATACCAGATAGTAATTCAGTATCCGGCCGGATACCGGATAGTAATTCAGTATCCGGCCGGATACAGGATAGTGATTCAGTATCCAGCCGGATACCGGATAGTAAAATTTAAAAAAATTCTCACAATGCAAATCATACCACAATAGGTTATGGACACCGTTTGTTTTTATAATCGTACGTCAAAAATAAATATTTGTTTCATTAATTAGTTTAGTCCATAAAATTAACAATTGGCAAATTGGCAAATACCAAATTTTCCGCATTTGTTAGTAAGATTGGCTTCTCCGTTTGGCTTCTTATGCCAAACCAGCATCTGAAAATAGCCTTTCGCTGTAAACGCTACTGCCAGGTGCTAAAAGAAATATTCTTGCAAACCTTGACAACTGCGGGTACTGATGCAAATTAACTGACCTCCGATCGATTGATTCAAGATGACTTCAAAAAGCATCATATGACACGATAAAAGGCCGCATATCCTGTCGCCGGATATCCAGCGCTCCGGCCCTTGCCGAATATCCAGTATCCGGCCAAATCCGTTTCATCTCAACTCTACAAGTTGCGTTTTATTTTAAGCATTTCTTCAACACCCATTCTTCGTCGTTTCCAGCCCGTAACGGAATCCATTCCAACAAAAATCACGATAAGAGTAAAGATATATTTCGTTACTGATACGTTATCAATATTTTCTTAAAAACAGTCACTGTTTAATACCTATTTATAATTGTGGAGGCATGACAAAAGATGGGTGACTAATTTAAAAAACATTTATGCATATAATTTTCTTTGTTACGGAATTTCTCCTCTATGCAGTTTTAATATCGGTGATCTAGTAATTCGATTATGACTGGATTATGCCAGTGACTCAAGTTGCGTGGAATAGTAATAAATAAGGCAATGATGCATCAACCATACAATTTCATTCAGAATGGGCATATTGACCCTTCAATAGACAATGTCATGGCAATGACAGCGCGAACGAATTTTGATGCGCAAAAAAATTATAGTAAAAAAAAACTTTTTAAAATTGCCCTTAGATTTCGTGTTCTCCTCAGCAAGCCCTTTCATTGTAGTAGTGTAGTGCAGATAAAATAACTATTCCGCCATCTTGGATAACCCGCCATATTGGAATTAGAATAACGCCACATAGCTAAGCATGCATTGTCATCCAAAATAAGCGTGTATACCAAATTTTAGCTCAATCGGTTAAAGATAACTGATTTAAAATTCAGTTGCAAGATTCCACTCCGACATACATACATTGCAAGCTAATATAAAGCTTGTAAAAATGGGAACGCCCCAGTGTGAAGGGGTTTTAAGCATTTGAGCACTGCAGAAAGACATTGTTGGGAGATACAACTGACACGACAATTTCCAAAAACAAAAATTGTACGTAAGTAATGTAAGTATGAGTTATTGATGAGATATTATACTGTTATCAGTGTCTTATCAGTTACCCGTGACCTTGACTTTTTGGCGACGTAAAACGTAATTAAAATAATAATCTGATAAGGGAATGAGCAGAAATCATGTGTTACAGTGTAATATAACTTAAAGAAGAGATTGTAGAGATCTATTTATGCATATGTTCGTATGGAGGTTCTGTTATAGAATAGAATCAGGGACAGTTAAAATATATAGATACATAATATACTCTAAATATTAATTACACTTGATGATTCTCAAAGGCGATTTGAGTACAAAATATGTAATAAAATACATCATCACGCCTGCATTCCCCGAAGGGGTAGGCAAAGGTGCACTACAATACGAGGGAGATTTGGGCCATAGTCCACGCTGGCCCAATGTGGATTGGCGAACTTCGCACGCCTTTTGTATAGACGCGCAGATTTCCTTACGATGTTTTCCTTCACCGTTTAGCAAGTGCTATTAATGATTGAAAATGACATTCTCACATGAAAATCGCAGAGATGCGGACCCGGGATTTGAACTTGCACCCCTTGCGTTCAAGGACGTTTTAACAACCAGGCTTACACTGCTACCACAATATAGTATCTACAGAAATAAATGCTTTGAAGATTACTTTTATCAAAACTAGATACTCTACACTAAGCAATGTGCAATTTCTGTTATAAGTCGTATTAAAATACTACTACAGCCCTTTTAACGTCTCACTGCTGGGCACGGGCCTCCCCCCAATGCGAGGGGGATTCAGGCCATAGTCCACCACGCTGGCCCAGTGCGGGTTCGCAGACTTCACACATCTATCGAGAACTAGACAAGTTCCCTCAGACGTGCAGGTTTCCACACGATGTTTTCCTTCACCGTTTCATAGCAAGTGATAATCTCGGATGAAAATGAGATTCGCACATAAATCCCAAAGGTGCGAGCCAGGGTTTGAACCTGCACACTTTGATTTGCAAGGCGTGCGTTCGACCACTCGGCTACCACTGCCACTCGTATTAAATTAATCAATGATAATATTTTGTTATCATAAATATTCGATTTGCATTACCATCGTCCGATTAAAGCGATCAATTTGATAATGTTACATCATTGTACCGGGAATGTTGATAGTGGCGTGATGGCAGTACATTTAAAACAATATTTTTAATTATTTTTTCCTATAAACTTTAGAAGGGTTTTTCCACTACTTAAATAGACCTATTAGAGTTTGTTTGGAAGAGATTTGGTATGGTATTAATCATCAGCTTAATGTGATCTACAAACTCACTTGACCAATTACCATTCTGTTAGATAACAAATCACTTTATAATAGTTCAAAGGCTTTATTCAATTATATTACATATTAACTGAGCCTGCCACTTAGTACGCTCGGAATTTGAAAACCCTAATTACTCGGAAATCATTTTCGAATATGATTTTTAATAACTGATCAGTGATAAAACATCGTAAGGACCAACACATAGATTATATAGACGTGTGAAGTTCACCAAACTGCACTAACAGCATCTTAGTCGATTCCGCAGTTCTCACAACCTTTTTAACCGACTTCAAAAAAGGAGGAAGTTCTCGTATGTTTTAAATTAAGAATTTAGGCAAAGCATAAAAGATACAACATTTAATAGCATTGCTATTGGAATATAAATTCTACGATAAAAAAAATATCTCCTTTTATGTTTAATCTGTGGTCACCACACACCACTTGTCACAGTTATTAGGTAAATGGGGTAGGCAGTACTCGGACACGCGTCCACTATGCCATATTTTGATGACAAATAGATATACGTGTATTAAATTGGACGAGGCATGTACAGTCAGAAGCGGAAATATTGGATGATCTCGAATTTAAATTTAAACTTCATCAAATATAAAGCTTTAAATTAAAATAACGTCTAATTAGTAACCTTAGTAACTAAATATTATTTAAACTCTGTATGAATATCTCATGTTTATGTAATAAAGGGGTCAATAAGATTTTCAGTTCCAACAAATTTCGAGATTTATAGCAATTTAATTATAATCAACTAAAGTTCCATTAAAGGGTTTTGAACTGAATTCCATACATCTTAATGCTTATATTTAGACCCCCTGTTTAGATCTCTAGTAAGCAATGAATAATGGCTTTAAAGAGTTATGCAGAGCACTTTTAAGTATTGAAAAATTATATTGTATTGGGTTTGTAAATGGATTTAAAAGGGTTAAAACTACGAGCTTAGCATTGAAGAAACTCACAATTGCATTGCTATCTAAAATACTATAAAGACAACAAATAACAACAAGTTATCAATATAGAAATCAGAAAAAACACTGTGGTTATCGACCTTTTGATTTCAAAGTCAATTGAAATATCGATTTCAGTTTGCAAATGTGACTCTTGAGATGACTGAAAATAAAGTCTTATTTGCAATGTCACTACTTTGACAATTATTACTTTGCTTGTAGGGCCAGTCGAAGAGTTCGTATGTCGTACAATGTTTGTGCTATCAACTGTACCTTAATTTTAAGCCCTGATGTCATAGGCGCGTCAATATCCATGCGAAAAAAAAATATTGCACTCATATCAAAATGAACTGTATTTCGCACACAGATAAAACTCATTTTTCAAACAAATATCATCAATGACTTGAAGGAATTTAGACGCGTGGTTAAGAGGCTTGTACCATAGTAATTCATTGTTTATGTATACTAACATAGAGTTAGTTTTCGTACTGGCAAAAATGCACGGGTCTTGACGCACGTGTGGGCCAAGTGCTTTAGATCAAGATAAGCACTTCAAAATACTCCATAGTGTATGAACCCTAGTTATCAGACAGATAACAGCTGACATTTCAATCGGTTTATTGTTTGTACGAGTTTTGATAATTGCTTTATATTGTACTACGTAATACACTTAGGTAGATAGTTACAGTACCTAGATACTGTTTTCTTCATAGGTGCTATATGACCACGATAATAATTAATTAGGTATATGTGTAGCCATACCTTCTACTACAACCCTTTTAACGTCCCACTGCTGGGCACGGGCCTCCCCACATTGCGAGGGGGATTCGCGCCATAGTCCACCACGCTGGCCCGGTGCGGGTTGGCAGACATCACACATCTATCGAAAACTAGTCAAGTTCCCTCAGACGTGCAGGTTTCCTTACGATGTTTTCCTTCACCATTTCATAGCAAGTGATAATCTCGGATGAAAATGAGATTCGCACATAAATCCCAGAGCTATAATTCCCTCGTTAACGTGATTTTATAATTTAAATTAATTGATTATTTTAACAGAGGTATCAAAAATTTCGTGGTTATCAGTATTGATGACGTGTTTGTACGTTAATTGTAAACACGTTTTTAAATATACCAGATAACAGGAATATGCCGCCAGCAAACAGTAGTCACTCTCAGATCACGATTTAAATTTATACGCAGTCGCCAAGTTTCAGATTAAAAATAAAACAAACAGTTTTTTTTATAAAACTACATAGAAATTCCCACGCACGAGGATTTTCGCTGAATTTCCACGTAAAAATTACGTGATGTCAAAATTCAGTTGAAAAATCGTCTGTAGAGATTAAAGACGAAGTTTCTTAAAAGTTCTATAAGTACAAGAACTATTCTGTAATATTTTGAAATGATTATACGTGCTATAGTAAAGCCCCGCGGCCACTGGGGCAACAGAAATCGTTTGTCAGTATGTTTGCCAAATACCAAAACGAACTGTGTCTCAATATAAAAAGAGATTGAATTTCTGGGGTGAAAGCCACGCAAATACGTGTCAAATTCGCTCGCTCTGACATTGACGTCTCATTGAAGAATGAACCTTTTCTATGAATCAATACAGTTCGTTTTGTTATTGGGAAAAATTTACGATCGCGATTTGACGCCTTGGTTGGCATCATGAATAGGTGCTACACATCGAAATATTTCAGAATTGAAACAGTAGTAAAACTAAATATTTTACATTTAACACAATATTTTTCTGTAAAAAATATATTTTCTATCTGTGTTAACTTGGTTTGTTCATGAATATAAAGTGTCAAAAATCGTATATGCAACAAAAACATCAGGTTCCACCGAGATTTGAACTCGGATCGCTGGATTCAGAGTCCAGAGTGCTAACCGTTACACCATGGAACCGATGCGAAGAGTAGCTAGATCCCGGCTCATATTAAACACAATAAAAAGGGATTTAAATGATAGATTAAACGTTATCAAGGCTTAGATTATAAGAAATACTAGCTAAGGCCATGACTTCGTATGCACGGGATTTAGGAACTCTACCTAATTACTCGGGAAAGTTAAACCCTTATTACTACTACTACCACAGCCCTTTTAACGCGAGGGGGATTCGGGCCATAGTCCACCACGCTGGCCCAGTGCGGGTTGGCAGACTTCACACATCTATCGAAAACTAGTCAAGTTCCCTCAGACGTGCAGGTTTCCTCACGATGTTTTCCTTCACCATTTCATAGCAAGCGGTAATCCCGGATGATAATGAGATTCGCACATGAAACCCAAAGGTGCGAGCCGGGGTTTGAACCTGCACTCTTCGATTGCAAGGCGTGCGTTTGACCACTCGGCTACCACTGCTATTCAAACCCTAATTATTTTTCTAAAATCAAAAGTTCGACCAAATTGGTCGAGTCATTTAACTCAAACAAACAGACAGGCGAAGAATTTGCTTTTGCGTTACATACATATATACTTTCATATGTATTAAGTAAAAAGCTGTAATTGTGACCATTACAAACAGACACTACAATTTTACATATTTATATATTTCTACTGTACGTGTGAACTCCTCCTAAACGGCTGGACCGATTTGAATGTTTTTTTGTATGCGTTTGGGTGGCGCCCTGGATGGTTTAGATTCATAATTGGACCCGGTAGGTGGCGCTGCTTTCGTATGTCACTAATTCTAAGGCGGTACGAAGTTCGCCCGGTCAGCTAGTATTTGTTTAGATAATAATACAGGACGTGACTGAAACATGTACTATGTATGTACTTTAGATACATGTAGATACCTACCTTGTGAAGACTCGGGCACACTGAAGCAATAAGACGCGCGCTTCAATATTTTTGCCAATACTAAAACGAACCTATTCTCACCCATATTCACCCATATTCCCACCCATATTCACTCATATATAGAACCCATATTCACTCATTCAAACAGCTTATTTTTCAACGAAATGACGTTGACAGTGCGAGTGATTTTTGACGCGAGGACACGTGGCATATATCAGAGAAATTCCATCTTTATGCATATTGGTATGGAGTCCATTTTAATATGGGCAAACATTTAGATGTGCGCATCTTGATGCTTTAGTGGATTTAATAGATAATGACGATTGCATGTTATTAATAGTGAAATAATTCATCATACACAGTTTCAGATAATAAAGTTTGGTAAAGACTCTACAGTTAACGAGAAATGAAAATGCGTAAATAACACCAAATTGTATAAAATGACTCTATTTTTGTTAATTTATCACGTTTACGTCACGTACGCAGCTGTGTAATGTGTATTGACAGATTAGCTGGAATACAAATGACGTCACAGCTATACAAATACATTCCGTTATGAATGAACGAATATTCCAAGTTTTAACCTCTGCTTAAAAAAAAAAAACTTGCAATAAAACTATTTCACGGATTCTATCGCGTTTATTTACTATTTGATTTTCCCGACGTTTCGGCTGCTTTACAGCAACCATGGTCACGGGGGGACTGAGGTGTTAAACGTCCTGATGTCATAGTTAATAACTGGGTACCCTCATATTTAGTTGTTGTTTGCGGTCCGATCCACGCAGAAAGTGCTCACAGTGTCTTGAGGTCTTGCAATGGTACACTTTTGGATTTAATCATATTAGTTACTGGATCCCATGTTGGTGGTAGCACCCAGCCATCTACCCTATTGAAATTAGGATGTTTTTTAATTTCAATGGCCTCACGTATCATCTTTGGTCGGAATCGGTGTTCTTTTGCGAGGCTATGCGGTTTATCAAATCTGATATAAATCTGAATCTGATGGCGGGTGCGGTCGGTGTTTCACTTTGTATTCCCGAAGCGGTAGACAGAGGTGCACCTTAGTGCAACCACCTTTCGCCGAAATAATTTTGCCCCAATGTAATAGCGGGCGAACCTGTTGTCATTATACTGGACACATTTTTTCCTCAATACGAGGAAGATTTGGGCCATAGTACGCCACCTGTCTTGCAGAAATCTTTTTATTAATACTTTCAGTTTTTGACAGCTACTCATTACAAAATCTGTCAAAAAAAGTGAACAGTTACTATTTAAACAACAATTTTGACAGGGTTTGTGCTGATATAACTATCAAAGACTGAAAGTAATATTTAAGATATTGCTTTGATTCATCCGCCATCTTTATTCCTGTCATCATCCATTTTTATTTATAGGTAATGTGTATTTATTGAATTTGCCCTTGCTATTATTTACTAGACACTGGATGAAATACCCGCTAAACGCAGGTGGAGCCAATCCTCACTCATCGTATTTCATTAAATATCATCATTTCATTCATTTCGTCAAAAAAGAAGAAAAACAATACGTTAAGAGGTGGTGGTAACGCCCCTGATCAGATTTTTTTTAATTTTGATTTTGTAGCTCACGTAACACTTTCACTGCGGATGACGGTATTGTTGACAAAATATAGTTTTTTTTGCATCATAAAAACGAAAGTGGTCTCCCAACCGGATTTAAAATCGTTTTAATTCAATTTTCCATAATATCTATACAAATAAATAATATTGAAGTGTCCGTTTTAGTGTCAATAACATGCATATGAAAGTTTATACAGTATTCATAACAAATAACGAATAAAAAAAACCATTTCTATATGTCTGCCTGTCTGTTTTCTGAACGGTTCGATCGATTTTGACGGGACTTTTACTAGCAGATAGCTGATATTATAAAAAGTAATTTAGGCTATTTTTTTTCTGAACTCCACGCGTAATCGTCGTAAGTCGCAATTAACGGCTAGTAATAAATAAAAAAATTATGGTAAAACTAAACTTTTTAAAAACAAGCTCTTATTTAATTGCCCTTAGTTTTCGTGTTCTCCTCAGCAAGCCCTTGTGCAGATAATTATCTATTCCGCCATCTTGGATGATACGCCATATTGGAATTAGAATGACGTCACATAGCTGAGCATGCATTGTTATCCAAAATAAGCGTGTATACCAAATTCCAGCTCAATCGGTTAAAGATAACTGATTTAAAATTCAGTTGCAAGATTCCACCCGTTAATATAAAGCTTGTAATAATAATAAAATAGTTGATGTTATGACTAAAATGGCGGATTATATCACAATCGTCTCTCTTAAATAAATATAAATGATAATTTTACACTTTATTATTTTCTTCTTAATGTTGTTCTTCATTAACCTTATCAAAATATTTTGTTTCGATTGTAATTCGATATTTCGACATAACAAATCTGTCGCGTTCGGTTCCATGGTGTAATGGTTAGCACTCTGGACTTTGAATCCAGCGATCCGAGTTCAAATCTCGGTGGAACCTGTCCATCTTTTATAGACCTCACCACCTATTTTACTTTTAACTACCATAAAAATACAAATTTATTTAATAGTATTAGCTTATTTGATTTTAACATTCCACATAATTTATAAAAGAAACATGTTTCACCTTAGTGTCAATAGATGGCGCTAACTAAATAACTAACAAACTGTCTATTAATAGAGCCTTTTTTTATAACTCATTTATTTTTCCGAATTGTTGATCACGCCCAGTACTAACCCGCCCTGAGGCCTCCCGGGCGCCATCACGTTATAATGAAAAAGCATCAAATATCGTAATTGAGGACCGTGACGGTGACAGCCGCGTTAAGCTGACACACTGGCGCGTCAAGACTACTACTACTACAGCCCTTTTAACGTCCCACTGCTGGGCACGGGCCTCCCCTCGACGCGAGGGGGATTCGGACCATAGTCCACCACGCTGGCCCATTGCGGGTTGGCAGACTTCACACTATCGGAAACTAGTCAAGTTCGCTCAGACGTGCTGGTTTCCTCACGATGTTTTCCTTCACCGTTTCATAGCAAGTGATAATCTCAGATGGAAATGAGATTCGCACATAAATCCCAGAAGTGCGAGCCGGGGTTTGAACCTGCACACTTTGGTTGCAAGGCGTGCGTTCGACTACTCGGCTGCTATGTGAAAAGTTCAATGCGCGCTGTCAATATCAATTGACAGCGCGATCGAATTTCGACACGTAAGGGGATTTGACCACAGAAATTCAGTCTTTATGTATATTATCACAGAGTTCGTTTGTTATTGTAAAATAAATTGAGGCGTGTCTTTTGACGCCATAGTGAGTCACGGGTGTAAGTCTCGCGGGACGCACAATTTATTAATCAGAAATAATAATTCACAGGTAATGTGTGCGGGGCGCGCGTGTCCGCCGTGATAACGATCGCTCGTAATCGGAAGGGTTAATTTTAGGGCTGACAGGTTTTAATTTAACAGTAAGTTTGTATAGTTCTTATTGGTAAATAAAAATAACGGGATTCACCCGCCAACTTTAACACTGTCAACATCCATTTTTAATGTGTATTTCTTCAATTTGACCTTGCTATTAATAACTCGACATTGCCATAAATACCGATAATCGCAGGTCATTAATTTCGTTAACGTTTTTACGAAATTTTATAGATGAATGGAATAACATGAAGATTTCCCGACGTTAAGAAATGGGCTGATAAGTTTAAAGTTGACTTTTTGTAATTATACCTAATTGGACAACCCTATTTTATAGTGAGTTAAACCATCGGAAGCTGTCAATATTTATAATATTATGTCGACATTATTTAACGAATATTTTAAACAATAGTAAAATCTGAAACGGTGTAATTTACCTGGATACTATTCGCTATTCTAAAATGATATAAGGTATCTTGACATGTAACTATCCATTCATAACTTGGTGAGAAAGTTAAGTTTGACAAATCTCAAATTATTTAGTTTAATAAACTGTTATTTTTTGACCTAAACTCAACTGACCGTTTAACTACGATTAATAGTCAGTGCAACCCTATATCCAGACATAGATTTCACCGCACGCTTCAAGTCCCAAAGGTATGCCGCGAAAGAGTTCGCCTTTTAATTAAACTAATCAGTTAATTCATCGAGGTGCGGCCCTCATAGCCTATGTATTCCCTTATCCTTGGCATATCACGGGTCTTATATTTACAGGGTTGACAAATTAGGTGGGGCGGGTATATTTTTGATTTTGGAATGATAGAGAACAGTTGAAAGGGTTATGTCAAAATTTAAATACGACTGGCTATGGATAAAAAAGAATAAATTATTAATTTATTAGTATCTATGTGCCACTTACTCATCGGTCGAATACACACATCTATCTCTATCAGTCAGCGGAGAAAATGGTATTAAATATATTATTCGGATTCATCCGCCATCTTTATCACTCACTCATTTTTATTTATAAAATATGTCCTGGCTATTAATTACTCGACATTGCCATAAATACTGCTAATCGCAGGTTAAAAATTACACGTTAAAAACGTTAAAAAAGGAACAAGAATATATAATTCGTAAAATTTATAAAAGTTACAGAACATTTATCAGAATAATGAAATCAGACATTTAATTGAGATAAACGTAACAAGTGCAAAATATCAGGTTCCACCGAGATTTGAACTCGGATCGCTGGATTCAGAGTCCAGAGTGCTAACCGTTACACCATGGAACCGATGCTAACAGTAGCGAATGTAAATACTATATTCAGAAACGAACTTACATGAACTTTCACTAAATGCTAAAATTGTTTGAGATAAGACCCTGACCTAGATTCTATATAAAATTAACGTTTACTATCTTTTTACTGTTACTCTTTTTAGAGATCATCTTTAAAAATGTTGATTTTTAAATGAAAGTTGTATCGAATTAGTAATAAATAAGTAGGTTGGTAGATAGGTAGATAACTATTTATTGTTCCACCTTATAAAGTAATACAAATTACGTATACGATATACAATTAAAATGTTACAATGAGCGGCCTTATCACTAAAAGTGTAGATAGGAGAATACTTAATGAGGTACCTAGTACCTCTAGTGTCTATTCATAATAGTCCAACGAAAATAATTTATATATTAAGATAATGTCAAGTACATTATCTTAATTAAATTTAAATTAGTTTGACTCTACCGGTCCAAGATGATGTTTGAAAAATAATCCTTAGTCAAAAATCAGTAAATCTTTGGTTTAATTTATTTTTTTAAATCGGGATTTAGGAATAAACCAAAAAAGCGGATTTCGTGTCTATTCTAAATTCAAATTTATACTTGGACGTTCAGAACGTTCCAAATTCCAAATTTAAAATGTCCACAGATACGTCGGAGACGACATAAACATCATTTCGGGGGAATGGCGGAAGCGGTCCCAGTGGCGCCCTCATTGTAACTCTATAAGATATTTATTGGCGGGTAACATTCGAAAATGGAATGGCTCCTTGGCGGTTACCCGACGTCGCGGTAACGGACGCACGTCCGATGTCATTCTACATTTTTATATTGTCAATATTTAATGTGATGCCGGCAAGCGAGGGTTATACAAGTGAATGTCAAATTTGAGAAGAGAGATGGACATTTAAATAATAATATTATTATCTATGTGAGTTCGATCATAGACCTACACTCGTTCGCTCGTAAAAAACTAAGGCTCAATTTACGCGACTTTACACGATTATATCATAACTTTTGACCGTTTTCTTGTTACGTATACGTTCACCATGTTTACAGATGAATCTTGCGATGCTATTATGTAAACGTAGTCTAAGTTGATATATAAAAGAATGAACGATTCTATCAAGGATCGCCTTAAGAGGTTTGCTTAATTATAGTTCTGAGATGTTGATGAAAGTTCTGAATCGACAATATAATTGATTCCCTATATCAGATTTAAAAAAAAACTGCTTGAATACTTTGACAGTTATGAATATTACCTGAAAGCATATTACTTTATATTATACTATATTACTTTACTTACATATTAAATTTTATAAATTAATTCTCATATCTTAAGATGAATCCCGGTAATGCTATTCTCATGTAGAGCCGGTATTCTCTTCGTCCAGGGGCGTACTTCACCCCATTCACGGTGGTCGCTGAGCGTTCCGAATAAAATATTGTTTTTTACCAATAACCCGTGCCGAATAACACATACAAGTTAGGCCAGGAGCTGTACACACTTTTTGTACTCACTTTCCTAATTATATCATCATCAAAATTATCATTAGACTTCGTACTGCCACTTCTTAATGGAGTGTAATATTATGTATAATATTTTAATCTTACTTTTATTTTATTTTACCGACTATCTATGAATTTAAGTTACGTACGTAGCTTATAGTATACTTTTCGACGACGAAGCGGTTTGCGCTTAGGCCACTTGGCTCACAGCACCGGGTGGTTACGGGTTCGATTCCCGTCAACGGCAAATTCTAGTAACGACTCCGTAATTACATTACAAAAATAATAACAGTATTTTCGTCTATGTTTAGTTTACTTTGTTGCCGATTAAATGAGCTCCAACAAAATTAAAGTTGATTTTAAAATGTAGCTCCTAAACTAAGTCGATAAATTGTGTTGGCGATATGAAATATGAAACCGTATTGCGACCCATAGTGTTCGGTCGAGTGAAATATTGATTGACACGAATATGCGATTATGTAACTCTTATTCCTATCAGTTTACGTTAGAAACCAAACAACATGGTAGATTTTTTGAGAGAGGATGATTGAAACTGGTTTCCAATTGAATTACGTAACGTAATCCAACGGCTCTACACAAACTCTTTCAAACTATTAGCTGGTTCGCTGTTTCAATATTCTTGCGAATTGAGAATTTGATGTAGGTTCACCTACATACCATATCTCATATCTCCAACATTGACTCTACGTACCTATCTACTTAAAAGAAAAGATAAACACAAGCCTTAGACTCTGGGCACACAGGGTGGATCAAGACGAGCAGTACAAGAAATTTGCTAGTACCAAAACGAACTCTGAGGTAGTAAACATTTCAGTTGTAAAAGCCACACGTAAAAATTCTGCGATGTGGTTAGTGCAAGCAGCTTGTCAATCTAAAAGAGATCTTTTGTAAGAAATACAAAGAGATCTTTTATATTGACAGGCCGCTTGTTCTTACCAAGCGATCCTCAAGTATATAAGTCGTGTTCATTAACTTACTGTTAATAACAAAAATGTTGTATATAAATAACGCGTCACAGTCGCGTTTGTTCAAGTGTTATGTGTTAATAAATTAACATACACGCGCCCGTCCATGTATGTACTCATTATATTATGTACATAACAAGTGTCATGTACGATGTTGATGAAAATGTTCCTAGAAATTATTGAAAAATATTTTTCTTCTATAAATTAATACCAGCAGACAACATTTAGTTATCGTATGATCCCAAAAAAAATACTACAGGCTTCAAAGGGCTAGTACCCAAAGCCGTAAAATACAATTTAAAAAAAAGTATGATCCCAAACTAAGCAAAGCTACGTGTACTATGGTATTTTTATAGGTCATATTATATCAAGCGGTGAAAGCCATTTTTTTAACTTTACGGGAGAGTAGGTATACTCACTCGATGCAGAAAAATTCGATTCCAAATATGATAAGTCAATATCGCCGGTCATGCTGAAAGTGAAGCAACGCTCTAAATGTGCGCAAATTGAAACATACCAACACACAACGTGTGACGCATAAAGTAAACGAATAAAGTAGCCGATTTAATATTGGGTAGGTACTTCACTTATTGCCTAGCGGGATGCCATCGAAACATTTTTATATGTTCATGATCTATGAAGCAACTTACCTTTTACCGAAGAACTGACGTCACGATCCCGAAGCCGCGTGATGCCGTCCTTCACACTCACTTTTCACCCATGATAGGTGACGCTTGCACACAATCCCACCGTAGTTCACTTGTCACATCACTCACAACACTGCTTCGAATACACTTGTACACAAATCGCACGTATACACATAAAGAAACACAGTTTTTTTCAACAACAAAATCAGTCAAGGAGTTGACGCGCATTCGAGGCGGCTGTCGCGCTGACGATAATTTACGACAACGAGATGGGGTGAGAAAAAACCTTTGGAAACTACCCACTTTTCATTTGAAACGTAATCTACGGTGCGCGCGACAAATGAGGTTCGGACATGACTATTTCTTCCACCTCATTTTGTTTCATTCATTCTTTCTTGAGTAGCTTTATTTGTTTTTTTTGCAACGTTCCAATTTTGAATACCGATGCCTGTCAGTACTCTTTGTTAATTTAAAAAAGGAATCGTTTCTCATTACATTGTTTTTTTAAATAATTTATAGGTAATGAAATTACCTAAATGCATTTAGCGTGATATTTTGTAGCAACTGATCTCCCTACCCACATCATTCAGACTAAAACATGGTTACATTTTAATATTGTAAAAGGAAAGGGTCGGGTAATCGAACCTACACCGTCATGCCGTTTGTAACCGCTACACCTAATGTAGCAAAGAGATCGTCGCAAAACGATTTGTTCACCCGTCCACCGCGCGATATTGCGCGACAAGACTGATGGTGGCCTGCGGCTCCACCCGCGCCGACCGACGCCCTTTTAATAAAATATTTACAACAGAAGGATTACCAAGACAATGTCGGGATATCACAACTTTGTGTGCCGAGTAAGTTTCTCGATTTGTTACACGTTACATACGTGTTTATGTCGTTGTAAGTTTTTTTTTCTGTACGCGACTCTTTGCCTTTTACGTTCCGTTTTTTTAAGCATACAGTTCGAATTTGATTTGAATATGGAATATGTTTTTTTTAAATCTTTATTTAAGAAACTGCAGCATTGACGATGTTGCTCTATAACAACTTACTTATATAATAAAAAACAAACATTTTTATAAATCAACATGGATTCTATTGAGTTTACTTTTTATTAATACTCTTTACAATTTATTTTTTTATTTAATTATTTTGATTAGCTATGGTTAACTTATGTATGATTTTTAATTTTTTTTAATTTTAGTTACGGCCGTGCGTAAAATTTAATGATGTCATTGCTCTAATATTCGCTATCATACAAATAAGGTGGAACTAAGTCGTTCTAAATTCAAAAAATATTAAGAAATTAGTAGTAATTTCTACAATCGCATTTCTTCTAAATAGAGGTACTTTAGCTAGGTGTGTCTTAGGTAATCCACTAAAACATTGTATTTTATCTCCAGGGAAATCCATACATCAACATAGTGCCGTCCCTGTCACTCGGCGAGATGTACAGCATCCGATATCCGCTGAGGAAATCTTAATCCAATATCGAGCGTCACCCGAATGATTTATATACGGAAGTTATCGACGCATAGAGCCCTAAGATGACGCCGACTACTACTTTTCTTCAATTCTGTGTTTTATAGAGACTGACCTATTTACAGTGGTATTTAGAAGACTTTTGTACTGTCATTGCAGACTGTTTGCAAATGAAATGGTTTTCGAAAAAAATGGGAGTAAGTATTAAAACATCTTATAGTTTATCATAATGATCTAGCTAAAACCACATCAGAAATACAAAAAAATTGCCTACAAATTAAAAAATACCATTGAACCATCTTTTAAAGTTTGTATTTTAGTCCATTGCTCGTGTCTCTAGTGGTCTCGATTAGGTGTTAGCACAAAACTAAATTACACTAAACTAAAATCACCATTTATACTACTATAGCCCTTTTAACGTCCCACTGGCTTCCCTCAATGCGAGGGGGATTCAGGCCATAGTCCACCACGCTGGCCCAGTGCGGGTTGGCAGACTTCACACATCTATCGAGACCTAGACAAGTTTCCTCAGACGTGCAGGTTTCCTCACGATGTTTTCCTTCACCGTTTCATAGCAAGTGATAATCTCGGATGAAAATGAGATTCGCACATAAACCCAGAGGTGCGAGCCGGGGTTTGAACCTGCACACTTTGATTTGCAAGGCGTGCGTTCGACCACTCGGCAACCACTGCTAGGTTTACCACTGCCACCATTTATATAAATTTAAATATTTTATTTTGTTATCAAAACAATAGCGCTTTTTGATATCATTGGGTATTTGGGCTTAGTTATTAAATTGCTGTCCATTTTATTTGTAGAATGTATAAGCGAGACTGTAAAAAGTCCAGTGCTGTCAAGTCTAAAAATGAAAAATAAAAAAATAACTTGTTGCATCATTTTAGTGGCTCCTATGAGCTAGCAATATACTCAGCTTCCATACACCTGAGCGCAATCACATTACCCTTCCACTCTCCCTTCCATGACACAGACAAGATTTTTTTTAACATGATGATGGCTACGGAAATTACTAGTTGTAGCACAGTCCTTCAAGCACCATCTTCTAGGATCGCTATATAGAATACATGCTGTCATTGACTTTTTTTATGAGTAGTACAGAACTTTTTACTGTGGTAACAATTTGTGTTTTTTTTTAAAATCTTGATCATAATTTTCTAGTTTTTCATGTAGTTAGGTGAATTAAATTGGTACTTACGTACTGATTTTTTTTCTTCATTTTCATCTGAGATTATCACTTGCTAAGAAACGGTGACGGAAAACATCGTGAGGAAACCTGTGTGCCCCGTATAATGGCAATAGGCTCGCCCCCTATTACATTGGGACCAAAATACATCGGCGAAGTGTGGGCGCACTGCAGTGCACCTCTGCCTACCCCTTCGGGGAATACAGGCGTGATGATGTATTTAATCTGCCAGTGTTCTCAATTTCTATTTTAAAAAATACGACTAAACTAAAATGTTGCCACTTAAATAAGTCTGTATATAATTATGCATTATATGTTTTTATCGGTAGTGATGCCAATAAAATCCAATATTATCATACTTTAAAAGTTATATACCGACGATATTATTGGCACTAAATTAAACTGCACCAAAATAAGTGTATATCCAACCTTTTTACGGCCGACATTATTTTTAGTGATGTCAAATTCTTGTACAACCGAATCAATAATATCTAACTCAATATTCAAGATCGATTCTATCAATCAACTAATCCCTGATTACTCGAACAATCGTTAAACAGAAGCTATATATTATTGCGTTCTATATTTGAAATATAACCGGCGGGAATGGAACCGGTTCAATTAACCGAGTGCCGTTATTAATGGGTCGTTCCCGGGCGTCCGATTATACTCAATCTCCTGTAATCCGCGGCGTTGCGACCGGCTTTATCAACTCTAGTTAAATGCGTTTTGTAATTTATAGTGGGTAATTAATATTGGTTTTTAAACTCTAAGTAGCAGTGGTCGAACGCACGCCTTGCAATTTATGTGGGAATGTCATTTTCATCCGAGATTATCACTTGCTATGAAACGGTGAAGGAAAACATCGTGAGGAAACCTGCACGTCTGAGGAAACTTGACTAGTTTTCGATAGATGTGTGAAGTCTGCCAACCCGCACTGAGCCAGCGTGGTGGACTATGGCCCGAATCCCCCTCGCATTGAGGGGAGGCCCGTGCCTAGCAGTGGGACGTTAAAAGGGCTGTAGTAGTAGTAGTAATTTTAAACTCTCACTTTAAACCGAATGGATGACACCAGGTGGGCAGAAATACGTACAGACGGGATATAAGATGATGAGCGAAAGGTGGTGCTATGACCTGGACCGTTATCTGGAGGGATGGACAGGTCTGGCAGGAGATAGAGATATGTGGAGGAGAATGGGGAGACCTGTTCAGCAGTGAGATAATAGAGGTAAAAAAGAACTAGCTAACTAAATCAGCTCTGATTTCCAAATGTATACAGTTGTCTATGCTTATTACTTCTGTTCTACAAATGTGGCTTCATGGAAATAGAGTCCAATTTATAAAGAACACTACTGTGTAATTTGACAGCAATACACACAATCATACATACATACAAATGAAGTACTCACACAAATTCTCTGTTATAATTATTTTCTTTCAATTCCCGTTTTAAATTCCATACGCCTTTTTATTTATTCGTGTGTAAGTCTTCACAAGTGATTTCACATGTACTTTCTCTCTTTGAAATTACGAACCAAGATACATTTTTTTTTTAAATAATATTATCCGGTATCAAGACCGGGAAATTAATCAACAACATAACCCTTTAACTATAGTTAAGTGAGTGCCCCCCGCCCTAGAGCGGGTTGCGCGTCGAAGGCACGCACTAATTACCGGCGGGAATTCGATACCATAAATCAGAGACATAATATAGCGGGCGGGAGGCGTCGCGTCGCACAGGAATGCGCCCGAATCCGACCGGACCCCGTTTGAATTTCAACGGACCATGTCCGAATTTGAATTTGGAACGGCCGTGGCGGGAGTCGTTGCGATTGGTGCATAAATTAAAAATGCCAGTTTACAAAAAAAAACAATAAGTACGTTCATGGAATTTATATTCTTTTAAATAATCATATTTAGTTGCTGATAATTACAAGTTTGGGATATGGAATTCGTTTTGATTAGAGCTTCGTAAGTTTTTCATGAATGTTCTGAGAATATACATATATATTATAGAGAAACAATTTAGAATTTCATAGAAATTAATATTTAAAAACTAAATAATTACTGATGAAAGGGTTTTGAATGTTGTTGTTAGTTACCTACCTACATAAGATATCTAAGTTCTTTAATTTTAGACAACTATGATCCATTTATATTGATATCGTTGTAATGGATTCAAATTTCTATAAAGTTTGTGGCAAAAGCCAAGCTAACCTAACTTATTTATAATAAATACGCAATATGTAAATGTCTCGATATTATAATTTTCATATTTAAAGAAACCAAACACACCAACACTATTTTGTATACAAACTTTTACGCATTCTTGGAATTAAAAAAAAAGAATTCCAAATTCAAATAAACCATTGAAACGGGCGCGTTCAGTACATTTCCCGCGTTCCTCCCTACGGGTTATTTATGAACACAGAGCTATGTAATAATCGGGCGGGATTTAATTTGTCGGACTGATTTCACACTAGAGTGAGAGCGAGATGGATTTATACATTTTATATCGTTTTAGAAAAGGATAAAAGGTTAGCGGATTCGATGCGTATTTAGCAGAACTGTAATGGAAAATCGGATGTAAATTGTTTCAAGTTATTTTTTACTGCTTCCATAGAGTTTCCTTCATTATCAAAAGTTGCGGCCTTTTTTACAGTAACCCTATGCGGAGTCATTAGTCAATTGTTAGTACTATGCGATCCAAATAAGAATATGAATGTCAATAAGCTGTATCTGTCAAATGTCACAGTAAAAGTATGGTTTGCAAAAAACTTATACTTAAAAACTTATATAAACTTATTTGCATATCAATAATAATAGTACCTACATCAAATATAAACAAAAAGGTTAAATTAGTAGTAAACTGTCATAATAGCAAATTTAATTATTTAAGGTCATATTCGTTTTTTCACGTCACAATATGGCGCAAAGTCGATCCTATTCTCATTTGAATCGCATAGTACTTATTGTGTCTATGTCAAATAAATGTAGGTATTCTCTTTCTAACACGGCGAGCTTAACCAAATAAAATAAAAAAAGTGCTTTGGCATAATTAATTTAGATTTATCTATAAAAAAAACAAATATTAAAAGATTTAAAATTTACAAAGTTATTTCTGGTGCATTATCACGTTAATTGCCCACGTATGTACAATGTTTATTTATTGATTTTGTTCTTGCTTTTAATTACTTGACATAGGCATACATACAGCCATTCATCATCATATTCTGACCGATTTCATATTTTCGTAAAAAAAGAAGTAATTATTTCTGTCACCTACAATATTCTTCGAAACAACATTTAACTATGTCACCTATAGGACCTTACACGTGTTACATTAAACCAAACACGATATCTTTTAATCCTATTGTCACCTCATCGGGGGGTCACTTAGCCTGATTAATTACTCTAGAACTACGCATGCACAACCAAATAACGAAGACCTATTACCCCTCTCTTAGCTTCTTAAAATGTGAGTGATTCGGGGGTTCAAGCTCAAGGCTCAGAGTTCATGGTAAAATGGTAGTGATTTATGTGTAACTTGGTAGGTAAGAATGGAACAATTAAGGTTGTTAATGTAACAAGAAACGCTTGAAGACGTTCTGGGAATGATTAAGGGGTAGGTTTATGGTTTTGGTCGAGCGAGATTGTATTTTTTTTTTATTTAAAGCACGGATTGATTTGTGTAATAGTTGTTGATGTTCCTAATTCAAAACTGGATTTTTGTTCCAATATTTTTAAATAGATACCACTCATAGAAAAGAAGAATACGATTAGAACGGCAGTAACTATAGTTATATATGAAAACACACAAGTACCTATATTATAAGTGATTATTACACCTACACCAAGACACAAACTCGCTTTATTTAGTACAAGCTTAACTAGCATAGACGCATTTGTAACATTAATTTAATAGTCCATATTACGAAGCGTCACGTCCGCAACCATTAAATTAATTTGTCTTTTGCAGGAAATAGACAAAATAATCTGTTGAGCGATTGGTAAGCGGTATTTGACGTTTTTTACATTAATGTTACTGTCTATGCCTGGCGGTGCAATGGTATTGTCCACTCTGATGTCTTTTTATACTCTTTGCTACCACCTGTGAGATATGTTATTCTTTTTTCAAATTGCTTACACAGATATGAAAAAACTACCCGCAATTAATTTGAAATTCGAACACCCCATTAGTGACGCGGCAGAGTCGCGTTCACGAACACTTGTTCCACCACTCTTTAGTCCGTCTCCATTTGTTTGCCGCAACGCGACCTAATCCCGGGATTGTTCCCGGATAATCCGGGATCACGAATCATGACACTATTGTTGTAAGTGTGAAACCGACACAAATAGGCCGACGGCTTTACGCGCCCCTTGTTGGGCCTGCTACGTAATTTGAATTCAACGAAAGTGTACTTTATGTAAGAGTGTTAAAGTGTTGTTTTCATTGACTGTGTTATTAGTAGGTAATGATGTTGCATTAGTTGCTATTTTTTCAAAATCTTTTTAGCGATATATATGAATTTCGACTCTATTAATAGCAAAATAGGTAGGTTTTTGTATGTGCAAGTTTCATTCGCACAAAATATAGTGTATGAATTTTTATTTGCTAAAGTTCATAGTGGGTATGTAATAATGAGATTATTATATTGTGAACGGACCGAGGGCGTTGTTCAAATATTGGTTGTGTCAAATGGATCGTGGAGTTTGTTGAAGGTAAGCATGCTTTGTTGGTTATTTCTTTTTTGGCTTTTTCAATAAACTTCCAAAAGAAATCAGAGATTTGCCCATTAACACATTTAAAATTGCAATCAAATCCAAATTGTATCAAAAGGGATATTACAAAATCTCGGATTATTTAGATGATAAATCAGCTTGGGATTGTACAGCTCAGGTTCAAAACAAAAATCGAAATATTGCCCGTCATGTCAAAGTGTAGCGTGTGTTGCCTTACTAACGTATTATTATTCTATCTTTATTGTTAAACGCAGCTCTAAAGGCAACACACTGGAGCTATATGTACCTGTGTATTTGTAATAAGTTTTGGCGATTAAAAAAAATTATCAGCCCACTGAGTTTCTTGCCGGATCTTCTCAGTTGAGGTCGCGTTTCGATCCGGTGGTAGTATAGTAGTATATAAGAAAAAATGTAAACTTGACAATTTGTAAGTGCCCCCATAGGCCTATACAAAATAAATGATTTGACTTGACTTTGACTTTGATTTAGCTATAACATATTGGTCATTGAATATTTTCCCGTTGTGTTTTCTTGGTTGTTGTAAAATAAAAATGTTCTTAGCTTCTTATGGTTTTATTTTTATCGTACATTTTGTTTGTTGAAACATGGGTTTTTTTTTGCTATTATCATTAACATAACTGACATGTACTGACATGACATAACTGACATCTGTCAGATGAAAATTGAAGGTATGGTTAATTACGTTTCTTTACTTTAGACATTCCGCCCACCAAAATACTTATTTTTACACCGCCCACCATGAGCTATTTATTTTTACTAATAGATTTTAAATATAAAATATTTAGAGACTTACACAAGTTTAGAGATCAATGATGAGCTAAATATCTAAAGTTACTTCGATAGCATAACAATACAAAATATAATGGACTGTATACATGAAGATGGTTTCTTTGTAATTACTTAAACTTAATCACAAACATTTTTTTTTTTTTTTTTACTAAGATTACTCATAAAATCACATAAGAAAAAGTTGAGCACAAAATTAAACAAATGCGATAAAACAAAAACTTAAACTTCTTAACAAAAAAAATAAAAATGATGTAGGTACATGGTATTAAGCAATAAATACCTATTTAGTTTAACAAGTTACAGGTAACACACATATTTTAGTAATAGGTCGTTTAATTATAACGTCTTTGCATTTGAGACTCACCACTCTAGTGATATTATCCAACCCCGGGTGCTTGTCCACAATGACACCTAAGAGCCATTTAGCTGGTGGAAGATCATCCTCTTTGACAAGTACTACGTCACCCACTTTTGGTTCAGGTGTCCTGTTTGCCCACTTGTAACGATGCAGGAACTGAGTTAGATACTCCCTTGACCATCTTCGCCAAAAATGTTGTAGCATTTGTTGTGTTAGCTGCCAGCGTTTGAGAGTGGAAGTGTTGGAATGTTCATAGTTTTTCTCAGGAACAAGCAACAGTGATTCTCCGACAAGAAAATGTCCTGGTGTTAATGCTGTTGGATCTTGTGAGTCATTGCCAATTTGTGTGAGTGGTCTGGAATTAAGACATGCTTCTATTTGGTATAATAAAGTTGTTATTTCTTCGAAAGTTAATGTAGAACTGCCAATTACACGTTTTAAGTGGTGTTTAGTAGATTTAATACCAGCTTCCCACAGTCCTCCAAAATGGGGAGCATGAGGGGGAATAAAATGCCAAGTAGTTCCATTGTTTGCCAAACAATTTGCTATTTCGCTAGTTATCGAGGATCTTTCTTGAGCATACAAAGTTTTTAGTTCTCTTGCAGCGCCTACAAAATTGGTTCCGTTGTCGCTGAAAATGTCTGCACATTGTCCACGCCTGGCGACGAACCGCTTAAAAGCTGCTAAAAAGCCTTGGGAAGTGAGGTCGCTCACTGCTTCTAAATGTATGGCTCGTGTTGCCATACAAATGAATAAACATATATATCCCTTTGATGAGTGGTGTCCTCTTCCCTTTGATGTTCGGATTTGAATTGGCCCCGCGTAGTCAACACCACTTTGATAAAATGGTCGAACAGGTGTTACTCTAGCTGGCGGTAGCTGTCCCATTAGTTGATTTTTTATCTTCGCTGCATGACGGGCGCATACTACGCACTTTCTTACAAACAGTTTTACTTGATTTTTGACATCAATGATCCAATAAGTTAATCTGAGGTGATTCACCATCAATTGTGGTCCCCCATGTAACGTTTTCTCATGAGCTTCTGCGATTACAATATTGGTGAAATGTGATTTCGCCGGTAATATCATGGGGTGTTTGTGATCATTAGTGATTCCCGCTCGTTCTAGTCGACCTCCTACTCTTATAATGTTTCTGTTGTATACAAAGGGGTTTAGTGAGGTAAGTTTACTTTTCTTGTTTAATGGTTTGTTTCTTTTCAAATCTGCTCTTTCCTGCGCAAAAAATATGCCTTGACATTGTTTAACACATATAAGCAATGATTCTTTTAATTCACTGCTTGTTAACCACATTGGAAAATGCATGTTTTGCTTTCTTGTTTTGTGTATAAATCTTTGGCAATAAGATAAAACTCTGATAAGCTTCCTTAAAGTTGAGTATTTGTTCCAGAACTGTAGTTGATTTGCTTCAACCAGGTGATGAACTCGGGTGACCTTTTCTTCTATAGTTGTGTCAGGTATGTTACTTTTGTTATAGTTTATTTCTTGATTTCTTAACCAGGTTGGGCCAGATATCCACAGTTGCAGGTTTGGGCATTCTGATGGATTGATGCCACGTGATGCGCAGTCAGCAGGGTTGTCAGGTGAGGAGACATGTGACCATTGACCGCTATCTAAAATATTCAAAATTTCTGATACTCTATTCGCTATGAAGGTTTTCCATCTGCTTGGGTGACTGCGTAGCCAAGCTAGTACTACTGTTGAATCTGTCCAAGCATTCATGTTTTGTTTTGGTATGTCTAATACAGCTGATACTTCTTGTAATAACTTGGCTAGCAGAAGTGCTCCGCATAGTTCTAGCTTGGGAATGGACACTTGCTTGATAGGAGCTACTCTTGTTTTAGATGTTATCAGGTGAACATGTACCTTGCCTTCTTCATCAACAGTTCGCGCATAAACAACGGCTGCGTACGCGACACATGATGCGTCACAGAAGCCATGAAGCTGAAGAGTACATTGTTTTTTAGTGTGAATCCATCGTGGTAATCGAAATTTTGTAAGTTCACTTAATTCATTACGGTAAGTAATCCATTCCTTTAATATATCTGTTGAAAGTTTGTCATCCCATTCTAATCCAGTTAACCATAGTTTTTGAATGAATATTTTTGCTTTTATAATCACTGGTGCTATCCATCCCATAGGATCATAAAGTTTAGCGATATCTGATATAACCTTTCTTTTTGTTACAGGTTCAGCGGTTGGGGGCAGCAGCACGGAGTATTCGAAGACATCGGTTCGTCGGTTCCAGGTAAGTCCAAGTATTTTAACTATTTCATCTCCTTTTAGTTCTAGATGGTTTTCCATTACCTTGTGTTCATTGCTAATTTTCTTAAAGAGTTCTTCGTTATTGCTTGACCACTTCTGAAGTTCAAAACCGCCTTTGTTTAATAGCTTGTTCATGTCTAAAAATATGCATTTTCCTTCTTCTACTGTGTCACATCCACATAATAGATCATCAACGAAAAAGTTTCTTAGTACTTTTTCAGATGCCATTGGAAATTCCTTCATTTCATCATATGCGAGTTGATGTAGTGTTCTTACTGCTAGATATGGAGCGGATGCCGTGCCAAACGTGACTCTATTGAGACGCAAATGTTGTATTTCTTCAGTTTGGTTGTTGCGCCACAGCAAGCGTTGATAATCTTGGTCTTCCTCAGCTACTTTAATTTGTCGGTACATTTTGACAATGTCTGCTACTAGACAAATTGGGTGAAGTCTCCATCTCATGATAGTGTGCCTTAAGTCTGACTGCAAGGTTGGTCCTACCATCAATTCGCTGTTAAGTGACACACCATTTCTGTCCTGACAGGATGCATCAAATACTACTCGAACTTTTGTTGTGCTCCGATCATTTTTTACCACTGCATGATGAGGTAAGTACACAGCTCCTGCTCTGTTCCGTTCAGTTTCTGGGATTACTTCTATGTGACCAAGCTGCAAATATTCTGAAATCACATTTGAATATTGAAGTTTTAAATTAGTTGATTTGCATAACCGGTTTTCTAACATTAGAAATCTTTTTGTTGCTATTTCAAAAGAATTCCCATATTTGCATTTTGGATCATTGTTTTTAAATGGTAACTTAACAATGTACCTGCCAGATGAATCCCGTTTAGTAGTATGTTGAAACAATTCTTCGCATTTTTCTTCATCTGGGGTAAGTTTCTTATGTAGAGTAAAGTTATCAGATTCAATTTCCCAAAATTGTTTTAGTTCAAATTCTTCATTGTTAATTTGTGTGTGCATGGTGATCACAGCACTATTGTTTGAAATAATGGATTTACTATCTCCTACCTTGCCGGATAAAATCCATCCTAGTTTGGTGTTTTGTGCTATCGGGGTTCCTGGTGGTCCTTTCCATATGCCATCTGCTAGAATTTGGCAATAAACTTCAGCTCCAAGCAGCATGTCTATCTTGTTGGGTATGTTGAACTGTTTATCTGCTAACTTCATTTTTGGCAAGTTTGACCATAACTGCAACATAAATTTTCTTTCTGGAAGGAACGAAGTTAACTTTTGAAGCACATGTGCTTTGACTTGTATGTTGAAAGTTGAATCATGAATCGATTGTAATTTGACATACACAACATGTTGAGAATTGAGTGAGGAGCTGTTATCACCCCCTACCCCTGATATGACACTGGTGTTAGTGATCTTCTTCAGTCCGAGTAGTTGTACTGCGGACTCGGTGATAAAAGACGCTTGTGACCCTTGGTCTACTAGAGAACGTAGTGTTATGTGTGATTTCATATTTGTTTCAGCCTTAACTAGCGCTGTCGCTAACAACACTTGGCTCTTGGTGGTTGAAAAACAAGTGGTAAGTGTTTCTACCTGTGATTCATCTGGCGTAGGTCTGCTTAGTGTTTCAGCAACTTGGTAATCGATGTGCAGTAGCGAATGGTGTTTTTTCCTACATATCTTGCACCGGGTGTTAAGATGGCAAGATGTCACTGAGTGATTTCTTCCCAAACAATTAAAGCATAACCTCGAGGTTTTCACATACTCACGTCGAGCTGGTAAGTCTTTTTTTGCAAATTCGTTACAATTACCTAGCTTATGATTAGTATTAGAACAATAAATACAAGCAGAGGAGGTTTTCTCCTTTACATCAGTGACAACATGGTGAGAATGTGTGTTTTTTACTTTAGGATTTAAGAATTCTAATGCTTTGAATCTTGTTTCTACAAATTCTAAAAAACTTTTTAAAGTTGGCAACATATCCGTTAAATTACAAGTTTTTGCCTCCCATAGTTTTCTTGATTCATTATCCAGTTTTAATGACAGAATGTAAATCACAATGACATCCCAATTTTCGATGTTAATACCTACATTTATTAAAGCATTTAGACATTCATTAGTAGTATCAAAGAGATCTTTCAAAGCAGCAGAAGACTCATTCGTCATAATTTTTTGACTAAAGAATCGTTTAAAAATACAGGATGTTATATACCTTTTGTTGTTGAATCTGTTTTCTAAGAGTTTCCAACAAACCGCATAATTGTCACTGGTGATCGGCAAGTGTCGCAGCAGCTGCTCGGCTTCTCCTGTGAGATGACTCTTCAAGTAATGAAGCTTCTGGACATCCTGCAGTGATTTGTTGTTATGCACAAGTGACTGGAACAAGTCTCTGAATGTGGTCCACTCCGCATAATTCCCACTGAAGTTAGGTATGACAATTCTTGGTAACTTGACATTCTGTTCACAATTATTTTGTGAGTTTGCATTGCTGATGTTATGATATGATTCCTTGCTGAGCTTTTTCAAAGTTTCCTTCAATGATGATTTGTAATCCATGTATGACTCTTCAGTTAGATCATACGCATCCTTGTATCGGTAATCACTTTTTTCTATTTCTTTTCTTGGGAATTCACTGATTAGTTTTAAATGATTCTCGTTGAATGTTGACCATTGTTTTTCCAAGATTTCTAGTCTCGTTTCCGTGTACGTTAATGTTATTCTTTCTGTTGGTGATTTCTTGAAATTGCTAAAGCCTTTTGCTATTTTTTCTTTTGTATCATCTAAAACTCGTGTTAATGCGTCCATCTTTGTTGGTTAGAAAAAACAGCGTGGTTTGTTCTTTTTTCTTCGATGTTTGTTGCGATCCGGCTACGACAGGATCATGAATATTTTCCCGTTGTGTTTTCTTGGTTGTTGTAAAATAAAAATGTTCTTAGCTTCTTATGGTTTTATTTTTATCGTACATTTTGTTTGTTGAAACATGGGTTTTTTTTTGCTATTATCATTAACATAACTGACATGTACTGACATGACATAACTGACATCTGTCAGATGAAAAATTGAAGGTATGGTTAATTACGTTTCTTTACTTTAGACAGTCATTGTTGTACTATTTATTCCGTAGCCTTTAAAGTCAAACATGCAAAATAATAATTATACCATATCTATTACTGAAATCACGTATCATGCAGCTCACATTATGAGGTTCAAATACTGTAAAATAGCATCCGTGGTGCCTTCTTCGTTTCTGTGGTAATTCAGCAATTTGTGCAATGGAGGGAAGTGCATAGTTATTTCTTCCAACTCCGACTAAACCTTTTGCTGATTAACATCGTGTTCGGTACGGTAAATCCCATATGTTGTTGTACGTTGTATGGTACGGGTTCCTATACAATTTAGCTTTTTCTCAAGACCCGCCGAGGTTCAAACCTCGGTGTTTTCAATGGTTACCGCTGTGGATCCAGGCTTACAGGAGTAACGGTGGTAGGAATGTGGCAGGCTTATTCCAAAAAAAAGTCAAACTATATGGTAGGTACCACATCTTCCTAAAGAGTTCAATGTAATATAAACTTACCCGCAACTATTTTAAAGCACTTAATTCGATGTAGAGTCAATAACTTAGCATGCATCGGTGCAAGCTTGCTATGCGAATAACCACTAAACCTTATGGGCTATAACGTTTACGACGGCCTATCAATGGCTGGGAAATACGTTTAATGTGTTCGATTTTCAGACATGTTACATAGGTCTTCTAAGCGGTCGAGTCTGACTGGTCTGATAGAGGTCTCTTTATTCGAACTGACTACAAAATCTTCAATGTAGGCTGAGCCAATGGGCTACGCGAGATGCTACGGGTGACTTGCTACGGCTACGATCGTAGCCGGATTATAAAAAATTAAATCTACCCCATATACTTAAATGGACAAATTGCGTTTCACGTCAAAACGTAGTCCTTAAAGTTTCACTATTAAAAGCGATTTTGTCAGCGAACTTGTCAGAACTTGCTCTGGGTGTAACTGGGAACGCCCCCAGTCCATTGTATTGTACCTAAAATACAAGCTTTGCTCAGATTAGGATTCGTAAGATTAGTATGTGTTGTCATATATAATCTATTATTTATTACAGTCCTTTTTAACGTCCCACTGCTAGGCACGGGCCTCCCCTCAATGCGAGGGGGATTTAGGTCATAGTCCACCACGCTGGCACGGTGCGCGTTGGCAGACTTCACACATCTATCAAGAACTACTCAAGTTCCCTCAGACGTGCAGGTTTCCTCACGATGTTTTCTTTTACCATTTCATAGCAAGTGATAATCTCGGATGAAATAGAGATACGCACATAAATCTCAGAGGTGCGAGCCGGGGTTTGAACCTGCACACTTTGATTGCAAGGCGTGCGTTCGACCACTCGGATACCACTGCTTATCACCTCATCTATAATGTCCTACTTATATTAAAAATGTGATAGTTTGAGAGGAGGGATCAATGGATGGATGGATGGATGTTTGTTACTCTTTCACGCAATAACTACTGAACGGATTTTGATGAAACTTGACAGTATTATTGTTTATACATCAGAATATTATATAGGCTATTTATCGACGAGATCGCCGTTAGAAGTTAGTTATTATGTCGTGTGTGTTGGAATCGTGATCGTATCGTGACCTGTAAACGTCATTTTGAACATCGCCGCGATAACCGTTCGATAATTATCGTCGGAGGCGCATTTGACGATACCCGCGGGTGTCGTGCGCACGCGACGGATACGACACGATATAACACTTTAATACCATGTAAATTCATTTTTATTTATCGGAAAACCTAACTGAAGACATTAAGGGTATTGCTTTCCTTTTGGTTAGGGGTTGAAGTATCCATACTTATTTATTTAGTCTTCGTATTCACAAGAGTATCTGTTAGCTGCCATTATGTGAAGCGGGTATGCTTACTTCGTCAGATAGGTATTTGATATAAGCGTGATGATGGTATTATAATCTGCGTCTAATGTAGCATTCAAAAGTCATTCTTTAGAGATCCGTCCACTTTATCATCTTCATCACTCATTTTTACAAGCTTTATATTAACTTGCTACTAACTTACTAATGTATGTCCGGGTGGAATCTTGCAACAGAATTGTATTATTACAAGTTACAAGCTTTACTATACAGGATGTTTCAGAAGTCCGAAATAATACTTTGACGTTTGCATCAGTATCGGGTAACAACTGAATGGTATAAAAATTTGATTGATATTCGACCATGTTTTTCCAACTTTTTTTCGTAGTCGATTTCTATAACTTGTAATATCTCGAGTTCTATGTTAAATTTTCATGTTCTGTTTTGTGAATATTGGTGGTCGCCTCTTATAGGTGTAGTCCACACTGTTGAATAGGATTATGGATGTGACTTCTGATACAACCTGTATATTAACTTGCAATGTATTTCCGGGTGGAATCTTGCAACAGAACTTTAAATCAGTTATCTTTAATCGATTGATCTGTAATTGGTATACACGCTTATTTTGGATGACAGTGCTTAGCTATGTGACGTCATTTTAATTCCAATATGGCGGATCATCCAAGATGGCGGAATAATTATTTTTTCTGCACTACCACAGTATGGGTACCTATCAAATGTAAGGGCTTGCTGAAGAGAACACGAAAACTAAGGGCAGTTAAATAAAAGCTTGTTTTTAAAAAGTTTTTTAGTATTATTATTTTTAATGTGTATTTATTTAATGTGTTATTGCTATTAATTACTTGACACTCGCAGAATACCCGTTGATTGCAGATGCAGCCATTCCTCGTTTTATTTCATTATATTACATAATGCAGCAGTGGTTGCCTCGTTGGTAGAACGTCCGTCTTGAACGTTTGGGGTGCAAGTTCAAATCCCGGGCCCGCACCTCTGTGATAATTTTATGTGCGAATGTAATTTCCAACAATGATTACCACTTGCTGAACGGTGAACGGAAACATCGTGAGGAAACCTGAACGTCTATAAAAGGCGTGAGAAGTGCACTAACCCGCACTGGGCCAGCGTGGTGAACTATTTCAAAAAATCTTCCGCGTATTGAGGGAGAATGTGCCCGGTATAATGGCAATAGTTTCGCTCCCTATTATATTGGAACATCATACATCGATGAACAGTGGGCGAACTGCAGTGCACCTCTGCCTACCCCATCTGGGAGTATTCGTGAAGATGACGTATGTATGTAATTATAAGATGCCCTTCAGATCAGGTGAAATGTATAAACAATTATATTTCAATGTAATGGCATTTTAATTGGCAATAAAAACAGCATCTGCCAGCTGCTGGGGAATTATCGGCCCGCCGCCGAACAAATCTCCCGTAAGCACTAAATCTTCGTTAGTTGCTGCTAGATGGCGTTGAGCACGCGATGATAATGTCCCTGTTACGGCATTTTATTGTAACTGGTTTATAAGTAGCTAATTCGTTTTGTAGGTACGTATTATATCGAAAAAAAATGGTTCTTTGTCTATAATTCATATAATATTATAAAGAGGAAAGCTTTGTCTGTAACGAATAAACTTAAAAACTACTGGACTGATTTCAACAATTAGTTTGCCGTTACAAAACTAAATTATCACTGAGTAAAAATAATGGTAAAAGCAACTTTTTAAAAACAAGCTTTTTTATTTAATTGCCCTTAGTTTTCGTGTTCTCCTCAGTAAGCCCTTTCATTTGATACCCATACTGTAGTAGTGCAGAAAAAATAACAATTCCACCATCTTGGATGATCCGCCATATTGGAATTAGAATGACGTCACATTGTTAAGCATGCATTGTCATCCAAAGTAAGCGTGTATACCAAATTTCAGCTCAATCGGTTAAAGATAACTGATTTAAAATTCAGTTGCAAGATTCCACCCGGACATACATTGCAAGTTAATATATAGCTTGTAATAATAAAATAGGCTGTATTATATTTATCCAAAAATAATGTCCACCCGTTCGAACCCGCTAGTTATAAATACGAATTTATTGCAGATCTGAATAAAAATTAAGTATCTAAGCACTGACTTATATTTTATTTTTATTTTAAGTACAGCAAACAAAAATCACCAGTCAACACCCACTCATGATGCGAACCCAAATTAAACAAAGCTTGTAGTATGGTTACCATACAATAGACTGCGGGCGATCCCAGTTACACCCAGAAGGTAACAAATTTGAAAAGGCCATTTCTGAAATTTGCCACAGATGAGAATTGAACCGGCGATCACCTGGTGTGGTCAGCCACGCAGCTTACGCTCAAAGCATTAGAGCAAGACGCGTCTAATAGATCTAAACTAATATATATTTCTATACTAATATTATAAAGAGGACAGATTTGTATTTTTCTTACACCGTTAGAAAGCTACATTATCACTGATTAAAATAGGCTATATTATAAACCCATGCAAAGCCGGGACGGGCCGCTAGTATTTTATAAACGAAGAAAACAAAAATGATAGATTAGTAAGCGCCTGTATAAACTTTAATAGCAATATATATTTGAGGAATTGTGTGAAATGGGTGTTCCTTAGGGTCAATTTGTTTAAATTGTCGAATCTGTAATAATTGACTAATTTAGACAACGTATTTACTATGTATTATGATTATGGTGGTAAAAATTATAAAATGTAGATACCTGAATGTGTTGAAAAGACGTCCAAAACATATTTTACCTAAATGGGTGAATTGATTTCATGGTTAGTCTTATACGCCTTCACAATTCACATAGAAGTGACATACGTAGACTTTAGATAACTCGTTGTTGTCACATAATATTTAAAGTACGAGCAAAATAAATGTTTTGAACCCAAAAAGTTAATAGTTATTTATTTTTATACATTTAACGTTAAAGTTACATTCTATAGCCATTGACTGGCAGTCAAAACAGGGGTTCCTCCCGACACGATCACCGCCCTCCTCGACCCGGGCGTTGAGAGGGCCACCAACACACCTACACCAGCCTCAAACAGACACCGATCTCGCCGGCGAGGTCGAGGAAACCCCTCTTCCGCTCGTAGGTGCATCTTTGCACCTAGGAGCGCAGTCACTACCTCTCCCCTCATGGTAACTGCCCAAGCCGAGATCGTGCCCTCTGTAGCGCCCTTGAGCTAGTTGCCACCCTTTTACGCCCTTAAGGCCTTGGTTGGAGTGCACTCTGCGCTCGCCACTTCTCCGGTAAAGCTGTAAAGGCCACCTCACGGCCAACAGTGTAAGATCTGCAAAAAAAAAAGGGGTCTTACATTTCGACAACTGTAAGTAATCGTTCCGCTGGAAGTTTTGTCTTTCTGTCGGTACCACCTATAATAAAGTATTCTTAAGATCATACTATTGGTAATTTATGTGCTCATCTATGTACTACAAATCACATATCGTAGCATGTTAACTGACAATACCCCTGTGCCCCTAGAGAGACCATCTTTGTCTATTGAATCAATTATTCGGAGTAAATGCTTAGCTGACGTCAATGGAAGTACCCATGCGTTCAAATTAGCACCCAATAATTGCTAACATAACATTATTTTTTCACTGTTACTTATACAAAGTATAGATTACATTACGCCTGAATAAACTTTTCTGCTTAGGGTTAAGGAAAAAACTAATTAATTAGGTACTTAATGAGGGACTTTTAAGTCGAATAAAAAATCAATTTGGTGAGTTTTTTTTTTTTGGTTGCACATTTGAGTGAAGAAAGATTAAACGTCTTCTTGTTTAAATTTTAAGTGTACCTAGCCATTTTATATTGTAACAAAAACGTGAATACATGAATAGTTGCTTTACTACCAATACCTGCCAGCATTTAAGGGAGAAAAAATATGTAGAAAAAAACATCATCCGAATATAAAGTATCCGAGCACCGATCAGAATGATTGATTCCATATCGTTCGTGTGACGTGATGTCGCATAAAATATTGATGTGCCGTCCATGTATCGTAAAAGGAACCCTTTTTGAAGGCCCTCCAAATGACCATAGATGCTTTTTACATAATTTTTCTGGCTCCGCGCACCTTGATTCTCGGAGAGTATAAAAAAAAATTACGAATACATTTCGGATATCCGATCGCTGGTTTATGGTAGATTGATAGTTTTATATTTGGAACGGGAAAGGTTTTTTTTGACGACGTCAGTACATTTTATGGAGATTATGATGAGAGTGTCCCGAGAAATTTGAAAGTTAGATATTCAAGTAGGTAAGTAGTACTTATATTGATGATATGCTAAACCGTTTAAGGAAGTGTATATCTAACGTACTTAATATTTCGAGATAGAAACTAGGACAAAAATAAACCACAAAAAATGCTTTGTTACCTAATTTCTTTTTAATTGTAATTTGATTGACCATAGTACCTAGTCAAGGTTTATTTGACTAGTGTCTATGTAAAGTGATATTTTCTAATAACATCTTAGACGTACAACAAACTCCATAAGCTAAACATATCAAAGTAGATTTGCTTATACGTATGTCTAATCATTAGTTCTTGTTAAGCACTGAAAATGTACCTATACCAATTTTTAAGCAGACGTCAGCGTCAAGCGAGTGTAAATAAACGTGAAACTCGTGATAGATCTACTAATCATACCAAACAGCCGTAACAGTCTCTACCCTTCTCCAATTTACCCACTCCGCGGTAAGTGAAGTGCCGATAATTCCATAATCATCTCGTGCCGTTTGATTCGCGCGATCATATCGTGTGACGCACGGAGCGCAAATAAACTTTATAGCTCTATCACTTAGTCCTATATAGCTGTCGTAAATTATATCAAGGTTTACTTTGTCGAATATTTACGGCGGCGTATAAAATACTACGAGTTCGAGCCTCTTGCATCGGTAATCACTTTCATTTATTGCCATCAACTAACTGAGCCTTCGACTCCGTTTGTGCTGACTTTAAGGAACCTATGCAACCTTACCATACCTTATTTAAGTCGGAACACCTGTAATATGGGAACCTTCCGCAACCTCAAGGGTAGTGGCAGGGTTTTTTTTTTTTTTTTTATGAGATAGGGAGACAAACGAGCAGACGTTTCACCTGATGGTTAGTGATCAACGCCGCCCATGGACACCTGCAACACCAGGGGCATCGCAAGTGCTTTGCCGGCCTTTAAGGAATGAGTATGCTCGTTTCTTGAAGATACCTTTGTCGCATCGGTCCGGGAACACCGCTGCAGGAAGGTATGTGAGAGTCCCAGCAGAAGGCCGTATACACACTTAAAACCGACAGTATCATCATTTGCCTTACCTTGTCCCATTATTTGTGGTCGGCGCAGTATGTCTTTTTCTTCCATTCATCTCGCTTTTCTGTCATACTGACGTCCAAACCGTTCTCATTCATTCCTTTATACAGTCCATTCATCTTTTCTTGGGTGTTCCTCTCGCTCTGTATCCGTCCATATTTATACTCATCACGTAATTAGTTCAAGCGTAGACCGCTCGGTTCACTACCAGTTGTGGTTTCGATTGCCATCAGCAGCAAATTTAGGAGATGGCCTTTGTGCAATCTGCCTCCGTCTTGGTGTAACTCTGGTCGCTTCTAGTCTATTTTATTCTACCTGTACAATAAGCTATGCTTAGTTTGGGATTATAGGCGTTTAAGTTGTCTGATGATATTTATTTATACATATTACACCTTCTAATTTTCGTGTTAATGCTTCTTAGTCCATTAATTTGTAGAATCATTTTGTTGTAGAGATTTGTCAGCGTAGGACACACCGTGCATATCTGCTTACAGGTTGCGACGCGGGGAGGCTCTCTATAATACACATAGATACCTATTTAAGGGTAAAATACTTTACGAAGGTATCTCCCTATTGCTCGTAGATGCTTCCTCGCTAGTTGATACGTCACGTCCTATATTGGCTCGCATTCTATCACACGCGAATTCTTTAAGAACAATTCTATCAGTACAAGGCGGGGTGTTATTTGAATGCCCCCCACCACGCGCCCTCGCCCCTTAGCACCCCCCACGTCAGTAATTGATTCGTCGCCTGCTCTTTGAATTTCAATTGGACGATTAAATTGATATAACTCTGTCGCGGATACGTGCGGCGGTGGAAATCAAATCGCTGAGAACTGGAAATGGTAAAGTCTTGAGTCTGGACTTTTTTTGTAAATGTACTCTGTTTTAATATAGTATAGATTGAATTTCGGTGGTAAAGTTACGTGACTTCGCTTTGAAATTCACTCGCATCATTTATGTAATTCCATTGAAATATATGCTTTATCTATGAGATAATACAATTCGTTTTGGTATTGGCAAAAATTGGTCGAACGCGATCTGGCACATGGAAACTGGCAATCGCTAAGCACCTAGAAGACGAAGAAACCAAGCCTTATAGCGTGCCGTCCTCTTAACGACCGTAATGTTTGAGTAGGACAGCAATATTTTTAAAGCTGTCAATTATAGTATAGTAGTAGTTTTTTAAACAAAAGGGTCGATATCATTACATCGAGGGGTGAAAAGCTATTTGACTGAAGCGACACTTTTGGGCGCTATTGACATATATAAAATTTTTAAATCATCGAATATATCTGCACCGAATAACATACTCTATAGTAAAGTTAACAAAATGTCTCTTATGTCAGTACATGGATTGTAATGTCTACTAATTTGAGGGAATTTATTGCTGTAAATAGTTACAAATTATAAACAGAGTCTTTCATGTATTTTGTTGAGTCTTATGTAAGAAAAGGCCGGGGTTGTCACTGTGGCCTAACCTCACTCCAAGCTATTATGTAAAGCAAGATTAGCGGCGTCTCGGCAACGGGATATCATAATGGCTTCAGTCTGAACATCGGGCCGGTGAGGGCGCGTAACTTAATACGCAACTTGGACGTCTCTGGTGGGTTATAGGTTTGGGACTATAGCAGGAGAAGTTATCGATAAATTTCAATGATACCCACAAGGGCATTGTCATGTCACTGGATCGAGCGAAATTTTATAATGTAGTTTGTAAAGCTTGAATATCTAAGTTAAAAACCACGCTTTAAAATCTGCCCGCGTCATCGATGAAATCTCACTATAGAGTCTCACCGACCGACCAAGTGTTTTTTTACATACTCTGTTGTTGGCAAAATCATCGACTAAAAACGAAGGAGGCTTCTTTTAAAAAGTGAAGTAAAGTGACATTTCCTTAGCCTAGTCCAGATAAGTACAGATACAATAGCGTTTGTCAAAAAAAATCTTAGTACGATTTTGTACTACCAAAGCTGCCAAAAAATCTAAATAATATTAAAACAATACTGCTAAAGAGGCGATAATGAGTGGCAAGGTGTGAGAAATTATTACGTTTTATCGATATCGTATATCCCCAACCCTACTACATCTTCGAAGTCCCGAAAACTGTAAACGGATTCGGCGTCTCAACTAAGCGACAGTTTTAAAGTATCTTCGCTCCCCTAACTCGATTCTGATCTCGTTCAAACTCACACCGGTAGCCATCTTTATGTAAATTCCATCGACAACGCAACACTGCCGGTGGTGGAAACTGGAACTAAAGTTTCTAGAAGACTTTAATAGACAACTAGCGCCATTGTCGACGGTAGAGTGAAGTTGGTAGACCCTGAGAAAGTGTTCCCCAGACATTTGACTTTATTTGTGCCGTGACGGGGTTTTTTAATGTGCGTTCTATATGTCTATTGATTTCGTATACGGTAAAAGTGTACTGTATATGCTTACTTTGCTTTAGACTAGGCACCGACATTTGACCATTGAGATATATTACGGAGATGCCCTATCAACTTCGCCCGGCGGCAAATTTTTCTGACGTTAATCTGTCATCCGCCATTGCAGTTGCCCTATGTATTTGCCGTATAGTACAGGTAACTACAATGGCGGATTTCAGGTAAACGTCAAATTGCCGCAGAGCCATACGCGAGCTGTATGGGTTCTGCAGTTACTCTATGCCATTGACAGTTTTAAACGTCCAAAGGAGACGGATACGCTTTAATACATTCTTGGGCCCAGTTGTAAAAATATGAGAGTGGTGTCAATTAAGAGCTTATATATTATCAAACCATCTCCGACAATTTTGCTGATCTTGGCAATCTGAGAGCAGAATTATAAGATATTTAGTTAAAGTGTGGTTATTCAACAAAGTGACAACAACCTATATACTAAACAGCTGATTTTTGTACTGTGATTGTTATTTTGTTTTAATATACAGTTTTGGTGTTAATTCAACCTTTTTAGTGTATATTAAAATGAATACAATTATGTGCTTAATAATTAATAACACAATTTGTTTTTGAGCTACCGAACGTGCTCACTCTGTCTGGGGCGCGCGGGCGTTCGGAAACTCGTCCGTCGACATTTTGTGGAGCGTTCAGAAACGCGCACGCCACACAGATATTTACTATATGAATTGTAGTTTTTTATTGTTAATTATTATAATGTATTTATTCATTTTGATTGAATCAATCAGGTATTTCATGTTCAATTGTTTAAATCATTCACAGTAATCGATTATTGTAACCGATACTCTATTTCTTCAGTGAAATTAAATTCTTTATGATTTCTCGTCTCCCTGATTGTGAATTGAGCTGATTTTTTTATATTTTGAAACAGAAAAAAATACAGCTTTTTTTAAACCATATCTCAACTTATTACAATTGGGCCCAGAGATCCCCGTCTCCTTTGTGCGTGACTTTGACGTCCACGTACGTCGGATTATTCATGTCATTTAAGACTAAATGACCATGTCATCAATTTCAGCGTAAGTTTTTTTGGACGGCTTTCTGGTTCATATTAGTTTTTAGGGTTCCGTACCCAAAGGGTAATACGGGAACCCTATTACTGAGACTTCGCTGTCCGTCCGTCCGTCCGTCCGTCCGTCCGTCTGTCACCAGGCTGTATCTCATGAACCGTGACAGTTAGAGAGTTGAAATTTTCACAGATGATGTATTTCTGCTGCCGCTATAACAACAAATACTAAAAACATAATAAAATAAAATATTTAAGGGGGCTCTCATACAACAAACGTGTTTTTTTGCCGTTTTTATAGATAATGGTACGGAACCCTTCGTACGCGAGTCCGACTCGCACTTGGCTGGTTTTAATATCATTGTGTGTAGGTAAAAGTAAGGTACTATAAGGTACTAAATAAAGATAACATTAAAATTCACTTCTAAAGTAATTAAAATGAATGATTACAGTTAAGGAAGAGCATTTTCTAAAAAATCTTGACTTATACAAATATTATTTTATTATGAATGGGTGTCATTATAAGTTTGATTCAAAATCTAACAAGGATTTTAGCAGTATTATTCTAATATAAGAAATATTAGTGTTAGTTCTTAAACTAGGTCTACATAATCTATCAACAATTAAAATAAATTTAAAAAATTATGTTTAAGATGCTGTTGTCAGGAACGCGATTTTGAACCCTGATTCAGAGTAAAAAGGTTAGTTTTGCAAGATTATACGTATCTTTATCATCACAGATTACTATATACTAGTCATAGATGAGGACAGAGAGCTCGCCATCAAATTCCAAATTTAAATTTCCATTTCTTTTTCGTGTCTTTTTAAATTTATTCAAAAAACAGCCAGTGCCAATAAAAATATACGAAGGTTGTTATATTATATTTAGCAATCTCCCTACCCCTGTACTCCAATAGCATAAAATAAAGCCAATTCGAACGGAAGGCTTGATAATCCGCAGTCGTCGCCAATTTCATCACGACAAATATCACTTTCCGATATCAATTCACCCTTTCACAATGGCGCCGCGCTGCGATCAAATTTATTCAAATTGTTCTATGTAGCAACCGCAGCGTCTTACCTGCTTTATATCACTTTTCAACAAAAATAGACTTTATTGTAAGGATATAGAGTCGATTATAGAGTTTGGATAGCGCTACCAATTCGAAGTATTGCAATATACAGATAGATATTCTTATTCCACTCAAAATAACATAGGGTTTCTTTTAAGCAGAGGTTCACCTGTTCTTTGGTATAGTTTCAAAGGATTTCAAACTGTATTCGGATGTGTTTAGGTTGGTTTTTGTTTAGAATCATGTTGGTATGTAATATCTTAAGGTAAGCGAATGAAAATGTCTGCACTGTCTTTGGTGTCAACGCGCTAAAAACTGAGGGATGTGAACATTTTAACATGCAGAATAAAATCTATTGATTTGATATCTACCGATATTGAACTAATAATGGAGCTACCATAAGCAATATTTATTAATTAGGTACGTAACTAAATTACCTATGCAGTTAGATTTTAGGTAAATGTGTCGAAGACAATATATTTACTTAAATAACCTATGTATTTGAGACATACTTTTCTATTGAAACAGAGTACAGAGTATAAACTTAATATTTTAGATTTTGTCGTTTGTTTACTTGAATGAATTAATACATTATCGTTTATATGTTATGTTTGATACCAAAATACTTTATCATCGAACCTATATGTTAATAAATAGTTTTATATAGATAATTATACACATTAAAAAAAATTCAATCTCTATACAAGTTTATTATTGAAATTTTATCGTCTAAGTAACTAATTAAAAATAAGTAAATAAAATGATAGAACAGGTTCCACCGAGATTTGAACTCGGATCGCTGGATTCAAAGTCCAGAGTGCTAACCATTACACCATGGAACCGGATGGATGACTTCGCGAAATTAAAATTTACTATCACCGGCCGTCTTGTAATGACGTCATTGATTTATCGATTTACAATGTAACATCTTTGTGAGTAAATAATAGTGCCTATATTTGTTTGTGTAATTAGCGACGGCAATTAACGTTCAAATATGCTTCAAATGAAGACACATTTGATTTATTATCTGTATATAACCACAAACAATACTGGCTTTTTGTAGTCCCTCGCCAATTATCACAGAGTAGATGAAATAAAAAGATAAATCCAACATTAGAATCTCTTATATCCTTGATCAATTCTCACAAAATCCCAAAACATTTTCCCTGTCAGTACGGCTAATCGTAATGACAATATAAATCTAGCAGGGCCGTACTCAAAACAAGAGGTATACTACCGACTCCTTCCTCGAATTCGATTGGACTCCTGAAATTATAGAAAAAAAATATTAGAATGAAAAGATAGTGACAACCGTTTTATATGAACACCAGCGACGCCAGTTGCTCACAAATAAGCAATAAGCGTTTATTACACCTACGCGTAATAAATGAGGCACCCATTCATCCCATTTATTAGTATATTAAATATCATAATTGCCTTTTCACTTTCAATAATAATAATGAATACGAGATGATCACTGTCCCCCATGACGAGAATCTCGTGAAAGCAGAGAAAGATAAAGAAAGCAAGTATCTTGATCTGGTTCACGAGGTTGTCGACATGTGGGACATTGATGCGGCAATCATTGTACCAATAGTTGTTTCCACCCATGGCTTATTAGCCAAGAGCCTCGACAAACACCTAAAGAGGCTCGCGTTAGGCAGCTGGATCAAGGGACAGATTCAGAAGGCAGTACTTCTGGAGACGGCGCGCATTGTGAGGAAGTTCCTCTCTCTGGAGCCCTAACCACTGGTAACTAGGACCCTGTTCCAGATGCCGGTGGGGAACTGTTTTTTATATTTTTAAATGTATTTTTTTTATATATATTTAAAAATGTAATTTATAAGAAAGATAAGAAATAAAGGAATGAATACGCTTAAAACAATATTGTCATAACATCTTGCAGGACCAAGTGAATATGTTACCTATAGTCGTTGGACATGCAAAATAGACATATCACTTCCTGATAACACAGCTTATATTACAACGTCCATCATTCGGTGATCGTGAGAATAAGGAAAGCGGAATTCACCAATGTTGCTACACTTGTTTGTTTTTTAACAAAATCCACAGCCCTTAAATACATAAAAAGTATTACAATATAATGGTTTAGCCATAGAATTATTACACATAGAAACCAAGTCCGCGCGCCGATTTTGAAGCACCTTAATTGGAGCCATAAATGGCTCCAAACGCCGGGCCGCTCCGTAGTGTTCAATGTCAATTCACGCCGAACGTGTCTCGCGAAAAAAAAATTATTATGTCGATTTGTGCAGTTAAATTGTGTCACAACACATCTGAAAAACAAAAGAAATGTGATAACATCACTTTTCACAGGTAAGCTTTCAGTATTTCATAGTATCTTGTAGTTAATTAAGTCAAAATAGAACAAAATAGAAACGTTTTAATTCAATGCACAGTGTTGCCCGATTGTTAAAATATTTTCCCATTTTAACTGAATTTATTGCTCCGACTAATTAATTTTAAAACATTTGCTGCTGTTACTTACTGTTGTTGTTCTTTAATGTAGGTGTTTGTGTGATTTAACGATATCTATACGAACGATATTTTGTAGGTTTCTAAACTGATTATTTTTTAATAATTATTTTTTTCTTTTTCATAATATGAAGACTATTCGATTAGAAATATTTGTTGACTTGATTGGTTTACTTTAGTTACACAGTATAAAAATTCATAATTGTATACAATAATTAAAATATATATATTTTTACGTGTTGTTGTTTTCTTTTATTCGTTTCATAAAAATAAACATTCCCGTATTATAACAACATTACATTACCATATCCACACTTTACCACACATAGCTATTTATGCATGATTGCCAAAAACAAATGGTTATCAGCGGCCGAGTCATTACCCCACTTTCGGAAAACTGGACCTTCACTGGCAACATTACCCAAGTGTATGTGTGCGTGTCGCCGGGCGTAAGCACGTAATCGGCACGCCTGTGTGAACCGGTTTAGTGCTTCAATTTTGACAGAGCGCTTGTATGAAGACTATCTTTCTATGTGTAATTATTCTATGGGTTTAGCTTACGGCCAATAAAATATTCACGATATATGGCTAAGATCTTATAAACTTGTCGAGTAGGTTATGATATCTAATTTCTAGTTAAATGCTAAAGTAAAGCAAAGTGTGTTAGTGTGTGTGTGTGCGTGTATGTGTGTATTGTATGTGTGAGAAAATAATAGTGTATATGTGAAGCTTGCAAGTCTGTAACGGTGTGGTCTAAGCATTCTTGTCGATGATGGCAACACTCGATTCAATTCGATCTTGCCAGTAGTAGGCCCCCAGGATAGAGGGCGCGTGGGCACGAAATCTTGCAATCTCGCGAGGCGCAATCATCGCTCGCCGCGCGGGCGCATCAATTATTCACAATACTGATTGCGTCCGAGACGCACGTGGATACCTCTGAATTATATATCAGTGGCGATTTTGACCTAGCAGGGGACGGACTTAGGGGTAAATAGAAAAAACAACAGGGAACGGAAATAGGTATCGCCAGATAACATATTGGAGGGGTGAAAGGCTATCTTGACTAAACCGAATTTCTTAATTTGACGAAGAAAAATTCGCTGATTCCAAAATATAATATAGTAATACATCATCACGCGTGTATTCCCCGAAGGGGTAGGCAGAGGTGCACTGTAGTGCGCCTACACTTCGCCGATGTATTTTGGTCCCAATGTAATAGGGGGTGAGTCTATTTCCATTATACCGAGCACATTCTCCCTCAATACGAGGGAGATTTTGGGCCATCATATACCTACCACGCTAGCCCAGTGCGGTTGGTGAACTTTACACACCTTTCTATAAACGTGCAGGTTTCCTCACGATGTTTTCCGTCACCGTTTTCAAATATGTATGTGTGTTAATATCGCCCAAAAGTGCCTTTAGTCAAATAGCCTTTCACCTCTCGATATACTCATCTTATGATCCCATACTAAAAAAAGCTTGTACTATGGGTACCTACTATACAATGGACTGACCGACTGAAATTTGCTGCTGACGAGAATCAAACCACCACCACCACTTGGTGCAGGGAGCCAAGTGGCCTACGATCAAACAACTAGACCAATTTGAGCCCAATTTAAACCGGGATCAACAAATGTAGAGTCCTGAGCCCAATTTGAACCGGGATTAACAAATGTAGAGTCCAGAAAAAGTAAGTGGGATAATTTCTGAACTCTTTATTTTTCTGCACTAAAATTTCATTCTAGTAACGACAATTGAATATTTCGGAATCAAAAACAAATTAATTACGAGTAATATTTATTTCAAAAAAGCAGCCGTTGCGGGACGCCTGGCAGATGTGAAACATTATGTTATTTAGAGTAGAGAGCGAGAAGCGTCGTAGCGACGAGTGAACGGAGTCAGCCTGTGGGCGGAGTGAAGCCACGGAGAAACGTGCTGCCTGCTCGAAGTTTTCGCATCACGGGGTCGCGGCATCAACAGTTGCTCTCACTCGCCAAGCGCGCCATTAGATGTTTCACAACAAAAAGCATAAGAAAATAGTCATAGTAGATGCAAGCTTTACTTACATTGGAATTTCATACGATAAATATGTGTTGTCTGTCGAAATTTATAAAAAAAGTCAGTATAAATGCAATTGCCCTTCTTAGTACTGATGTAATTGAATTGACAGTGCCCCAAATGCGCCCCTGCCGAGAATACAATAGCCGCATCTCTTAAATTCGTCCCTGCAGTGCGTGCCAACAGGCGTTTAGCGTCCGGCGGCCCCGCGGGACCGGGTTCTTTTCCAGCTTCAAATCTAACAATGTTCATTGTTGCTCTTGTCTATGGAATCGACTACATAATGCCGTTGTATGGTGCGCTATCTGTTTAGGTTTAGGGGTAAAAATATTGGACAAGTGTGAGTTGCGACCACACGCGCACCGAAGCTTCCGTACCTGAACTATGAAAGTAGGTACCGAACATTGCTCTAGCGAAAAGATGAACTGGATAAGAAGGCAACCTTAAGTTTGCCGTTAGCATACTGTTGTCCCCATACAAACCAACTGCAAATAAGTTTGTAATAAAAACAAAAATTATTCGCTGTAACTATAAATTTACTGGTTTCAGCTTACTCCCTTTACTTGTGCTATAAGACCTAGCTTCTTGATAAGGTTCCTTTTTGTCCTTTTTAAGTAAGTAGCATGCATTTTAAATCAATAATTACGTCACGGAATATAATATGTAGCGTAGAGTAACGTGACTCTTTTTCAATTCATCGAAACGAAAGCGGCAGTATCTCTCATACCTAAGTCTTGCCTTGGCGCTCATGCTACATCTACTGATGATCATTTTAAAACTTTAATTGATAAAATTACGGAATACTGATGATGAATGATGATTTTACGTAAATCCATTTAAAATTACTCCTGATTTACCGAAAAAAAATGTAGTGAGAGAGACCCACCATTCACTCTCATAATCGTCAATTTTCAAAATTATAACCCAAATAAAATGATTGATAATAAAAGATACCGACAAGACCGAATTCCTTGTTAGTCGACAGTAAATCTTTCATAGGTCGTGAAAGGTCAAACTAAAAAAAAATGGTCTGAACTTACTTCAGTTTTGAAGTAACAATTCGTTAAAAATTAAATCAATAGACTACGGACCTTCAAGCCTTTTAATAGCAACGAATAATGAACCGTATTTACGTATCTATTAGTATGTTTTAAGGTTAATTTAGCTTGAAAGCGTCATTACCCCGCTTCCTAGTCCCCGGCCTTGTGTCACAAAACCGATACATCAGCCATTAAGTTAATGATCCATCGATCATGACAACGCAAACATCGATCGACGTGAAGCGGAAACATTAACTGTTTACTAAGAATCCGGTTTTAATTGGATTAATTTATACAAAAATGTGAGGAAGTATCTATAGTCGGGCTATGGAAAGGCGTGTGAAGTTGATCGATTCGAACTAGGCCAGCGTGGTGGATTATGGCCCAAATCTTTCTCGCATTTAAGAGAAATGTGTCCGGTATAACCGCAATAGATGTGCAGTAGCGACATCAAAGACACATCAAGCAACCAAAGATATGGAAGCACCTCACGTCGTCTATTATTGTCTACGACCATTTTTTATCTGTGCCAAAATGCGAACTTGCGACGTAATGCTAAATTTAATATTGAAGACTTAACGTCTGAAAGCAGTGGTAGCCGAGTGGTCGAACTGTTATATCCCTGAATAGTACCGAATACTGATGAGTAGGCGCCTCATCAGCACCTTTTTATTCTGGACTATAAACCTGAGGCAATGTTAGTCAGTTCGGATCGGGCCGCGAACCAACAAACACTTGCTGGATTTCTTGTTTATAATTGCTATTTCCTAGTGCACAATAAATAACCTTTTTTAAAAAGACGGGAGTTTTTCTCAGTATAACATTTGGTGGCAGCGGTGGGATCCTGAAAAAATTCCATAGTGCCTAACAAATCAGGATCCTAACAACTATAAGTGCATAAGTGTGATTGAGTGTACAAATATCCAGAAGCTCCAGATCCAGAAGTTCCCGATCCGGATTCATCAAGGTCATTTAAATTGACCAATTCCAAACGGGAAATACCCCGGTATCCGTCACCGAAGAGTCCACTGTGCAGTAAGTGGTATCCAGCTGTTGGGGCATCGACGCCGAAGCAGCCGGTATCCAGCACCGACTAAACGGTGACAGTATCCTGACGCCAGACGCCAGGTCTACATCGAGTCCAGGTCCAGGTTCCAGAATGAGGTGTGGTGAACTATTCCTGTGAGTCAACCTATTCCATTACTTATCCAGAAGTCGTCGTGAAAATCAGACATTTATACGTGTACCTAGTTATGTAATATTACTAAGATATCTTAATTTAATTTGTGAATCATTGTAACATCCATACTTGATCGTAACTGAGCCGTTCTTATCAGTTATAATTAGCCTAAACATTCTCCGGACAATAGAGCGCCCACGCGTTCTCGATAACGCATCCGTAGCGTCTCAGTGTCAGTCGTAATATAATACTTTAGAATACTATACTATTCCCGTTTCCAGGTTCTGTTCACTTTTAATTATATTATTTCTATTAACGTGTACCTTATTAATTTAGGAATACACATTTTATTTTAATCCACCTAAAATGTCGAAATCAGATTCAAAAAAGGATTTGAGGGAGACAAAAGGTGACGAAGAAGTTCCATTAAATACAATATTAAAATTCATAAAACCTTTCAATGGCGATAGGGATAAACTTACAGCCTTTTTGAGAAATTGCGACAGCGCAATTTCATTAGCAACCTCGCAACAAGAGGATTTAATTCTAAAGTATACTCTCAGCCAACTAGAAGGCAAGGCCGAAACAGCTTGCTCGATAAAAGATTTCGAATCCTGGACGTCCTTAAAGGAATTCCTAAAGACACAATTCGGGGAGCGTAAACATTACGCCCACCTTCTCACAGAACTACAGGACTGTAAGCAAGGAAACCAAGAAGCTATTAGCCAATTTTCCCTTAGAGTGGAAACCTGCTTACAGAAACTATTAATCGAGGTCACAGTTTCCAACACAAAGAAAACTGAGTTGACAGGTAGGTTAGCCGCTATGGAGGACCTTGCTCTCCATACTTTTACCCTGGGTTTACATCCCAGAATTTCCAACTTAGTAAGATGTAGGGACCCAAGGAACCTCAATGACGCTATAAACTATGCTATGTCGGAAGAGAAAATCCAACAATTCTCTTTCCGTAATAATTTCAAACCAAAATCGACTGAACCAATGCCCAAAAGAAACGATTTTAACAATAAAACTCAACCAAGGTCAAATTATAATAATGCCAACCAACAGGCATCTTCCTCTTCTCCTAGGGAACCACCATTTTGCAGATACTGTAAGAAAATCGGTCATGTCCTAGAAAATTGTAGACTCCGCGATTACAATAATAAGAAATATTCAAATGGACCCCAAGCATTTACCCCTTATCAATCAACCTCTAGGTCTAATGATTATAAATCAACTCCCCGCGTAAACTATGCGGAAAATGACGAAGAGGAAGTAGAGGACGAAGTAAATGATACTACCGAAGGTTTAAACTAATCTCTGCCCCGTATAAGTATCGCACGGGTCAGAACCCTCATATTCAAGCCGATGCTCATCATAAATTCAAGACTGACGGACAGGGTAGCCAGCCCCAAACTCAAGGTCTCCTTCCTAAAAAGACTAACGGACAGGGTAGCCAGCCCCAAACTCAAGGTCTCATTCCTAAAAAGACTAATGGACAGGGTAGCCAGCCCCAAACTCAAGGTCTCCTTCCTAAAAAGACTAATGGACAGGGTAGCCAGCCCCAAACTCAAGGTCTCATTCCTAAAAAGACTAATGGACAGGGTAGTCAGCCCCAAACTCAAGGTCTCATTCCTAAAAAGACTAATGGACAGGGTAGCCAGCCCCAAACTCAAGGTCTCCTTCCTAAAAAGACTAATGGACAGGGTAGCCAGCCCCAAACTCAAAGCTTTCCTTATAACCAAACCAACGGACAGGGTAATCAGCCCCAAACTCAAGGTTTCCCTAATACTCAGACCAACGAACAGGGTAATCAGCCCCAAAATCACGGTCCTTATCTCACATCAATTCCTAAACAACCTAAAACATGGCAAATTTATGAAATCAATACCCAAAAAAGGTACTTACCTTATGTCACACTCCAAACACCTGTAAATAAAAAACCACTTACCTTCCTCATCGATTCCGGAGCATCCCTCTGTGTCCTAAAAAATATTTGCATAATTAATCCTTTACAGCTACGTGATACAGATATCAAGGTTAAAGGCATAGACTCCAAAGACGATAACCCTATAAAAAGTTTAGGCTGCCTTAACCTACAATTACAATTTAACCAACATCTAAAATTATCACACACCTTCCATGTTTTCGATAACATTAACTTACCTTACGATGGTATAATAGGCAATGACCTTTTTATACAACACGGCTGTCTTATTAATTATGATTCCGAGTCCTTGGAAATAAAAGATAATAATATTAAATTATCCTTCGATGAACCTTCCTACATCATTACCCCTCGAACGGAAACGGTAATCGAATGTTCAGTCAAAAATCCTGAAATAAAAGAGGGAATTATATTCGATCAACACATTTCTGATTCTCTTCTTGTTTCCAATTGTATAGTAAAAGTAAAAGATAATAATAGAATAAACCTAACAGTGCTTAACGTATCAGATAAACCTATACAGGTAAATTCTAATTTATCATTCTCCTTATTTCCAATTGATTACAGTGAATTAAACAGTAAAAATCATAATCACGCTATAAATAATAGTATTAAAAGAAGTCTTCAGTTATTCCAACTTTTACCAACGTCTCACTTAAACTCTGAGGAAATAGATAACCTCAAAGAAATCTGTAATCAATACGCTGATATATTTCATTTACCAGATGACAAGTTAACCTGTACAGACGTAGTTGAACACGAGATTCAAACAACCGTCTCACAACCTATTAGTGTCAAATCGTATAGATTCCCTGAAATACATCAAGAAGAAGTAAAAACCCAAATAACGAAAATGTTAAAACAAAATATTATCCAACCATCAAAATCACCCTGGTCATCACCTATATGGATTGTACCAAAGAAACTAGACTCATCAGGACATAAAAAGTGGAGAATTGTAATAGATTATCGAAAATTAAATGACGTAACTATTGGAGAAAGTTATCCAATTCCGCAAATCAATGAAATATTGGACCAATTAGGGCAAAGTAAATACTTTTCAACATTAGATTTAGCGTCCGGATTCCATCAAATTAAAATGAGTTCCGCCGACGCACCCAAAACGGGCTTTAGTGTACCACAAGGGCACTTTGAATTTAACCGAATGCCTTTTGGCCTTAAAAATGCTCCAGCGACATTCCAAAGAACAATGAACACGGTTCTATCTGGGTTACAAGGAATACATTGTTTTGTGTACCTAGACGACATTGTAATCTATTCTCACGACCTGTCATCCCATATGGATAAACTCTATCTCGTATTCGAAAGATTGAGAAACTTTAATCTCAAATTACAACCAGAAAAATGCGAATTCCTTCGTAAGGAAGTAGCTTATTTAGGTCACGTAATAAGTGATGAAGGAGTAAAACCCAATCCAGAAAAGATAAAAGCTGTAATGCAATTTCCTATACCTAAGTGTCCCAAAGATATCAAATCATTTCTAGGCCTAGCTTCGTATTACCGTCGCTTTATCCCTGAATTCTCAAAATACGCAAAATTACTAACAAACCTACTTAAAAAAGATGTCCCTTTTAATTGGACTAATAGTCAACAACTAGCTTTCGAACAATTAAAAGAAAAACTGGTAACAGCACCAGTTCTTATATATCCTGATTTTACAAAATCCTTTGTTTTAACTTGTGACGCATCTAATTATGCCATCTCAGCAATCTTATCGCAAGGCGACGTTGGTAACGATAGACCAATCGCTTACGCCTCTCGGACACTGAACAAAGCGGAATGTAATTACAGTGTTACCGAGAAAGAATGCCTAGCAATAATTTATGGGACAAAAACTTTCCGTCCATACTTATTTGGTCGCCAATTTAAAATAATCACAGACCATAAACCCCTGAATTGGCTTTTCAATTGCAAAGACCCCGGATCACGACTTATCCGTTGGCGTCTAAAATTAGAAGAATACGATTACGAAATTCAATATAAAAAGGGTAAAATGAATTCAAACGCAGATGCGCTTTCTAGATATCCAGTAAACCCTGTACAAAAACAAAATCCTGTACCGCAGTCGAATTCTGAAACATCACAAAATATTCCTATTAATCCTGATCAAATACTTACCGAGGAAAATACTACAACTAGTCCGTCGTCCTTGTCCAATCCTAATATAACTGAAAACTTACCCGAAATTCCTGACTTACCTGAATTGTTAGATTTACCAGATGATTTTATACTCCCTGAGGATTTAGAATTACCCGACGATTTCAATATTCCGACTCCACAATCCGTCGATATTACCAATAATGATGACTCATATTCTAAATGCCTGAAAACAATAAACAGTAGATCAATAACATTCACTACCAGAATTGAAGAACACAACGAAAACCTATTAAAAACAAAAATCAAACATATAGTAATCCCTACATCCGTTGACCTCGACGAATCAAATCATTATGTTGCCGAAACTGTTGGCAACTTATTAGAATCTACTGAATTTCTTTCCAAGGAAAGGACTCTACACTCGTTTATAACATTTCAGAAAAATGACACTAATTATTACTTTTTATTTGTTAAAGTGTATCATTACGAAAAGAATTCCTATGAAGATATCTTCAAAAGCTTAAATACGCTAAAACCCGAATTATTAAAGAATAACGTAACCGAATTTAGTATAACAGATTTCCGCAATCCCTTCGATGTATATACATTCATAAAGATATATAACATAATTATGTACCTATTTCACGATACAAACATAATTATTCACATTTATAAAAATTCTATTATATACCCTGCTATGACTGAAATCAATAAAATCTTAAAGGAAAACCATGATATACCTATTTCAGGTCATTTGGGTGGTAACAGAATGTTAAGTAGGATCCAAGAAAAGTATTACTGGCGAAATATGCGCAACGATGTCGAAAACTATGTCCGCAAATGTGACCTATGCCAATCTAATAAGGCTCTTAGAAAAATCAATCGTGCTCCTATGCAAATCACAAGTACATCGACACAACCATTTGAGCGTCTTGCACTAGACCTCGTTGGCCCTCTCCCAGAAGCCAGCCTATCGAAATACAAGTTCATACTGACACTACAAGATGACCTCACAAAATATTCAGCGGCTTATCCCTTACCAAACGCCACAGCTGAGGAATCGTCTGAGTGCCTCATCCATTTCATCTGCCAGTTTGGCATTCCAAAATCTGTCCTTACAGATCAAGGTACAAATTTCACTGCAGAATTATTTAAACAAACATGTACTTTCCTCAAAATTAAACAGCTTTGGTCTACTCCATACCACCCGCAAACACAGGGCGCCCTTGAACGAAGTCACTCGACACTGAAAGAGTATCTTAAATCTTTCGTGAACGAGCACCAAAATAACTGGCCGAAATTTGTTTTTACGGCAATGCTAACATATAACACCACAGTTCACTCAACTACAAATTTTACACCTTATGAATTAGTTTTCGGCCATAAACCTTTTATTCCATCCTCTATTTACGACAACGCCTTAGAACCTACATATAATAGCTATGTGCGCGTCCTACAACAACGTTTACAACTCTCTAAGGAAAAGGCCTTAGAAAACATACTTAAATCAAAAATGACTTCTAAGTCATATTACGATAAACGAACTAAACCCATGAAATACAAAGTAGGCGACATGGTGTATGTTAAAAATCACTTGCGGCTTCGTAAAGCCTTATCGCCTATTTGGAAAGGTCCTTTTAAAGTTCTCCGAATAAACGGAAACAACACATTGACATTACTATTAAACCGACGACACGTAAAGTATCATTACGATGAAGTCAAACTAGCGGAAACTCATTCCGACTAAACATTTATTAAAATAAGTAGGTATATAAGATAATGATAGTATATAGTATGTTTACTTTACTTTTTCACCTTTTAAATGTTTTATTTTACATCATTTTTAACCGTAGATTTATTTAGGAGTAAGTAATATTAATAATATAACTAGACTGTCATATTTCAGAATTGTCACGGCGAGTACCTACATTTACGCATCCAATATTATAGAACAGATAACCGAAAGCCCCGGCATCTTTTTCGACTCAGCGGGTTCTGTTAAAATCACTAACGACCACCTTCATGTATTGATCCCTATTGATATTGGATACATAAAACCCCACATTGACAATATAAAAAATGTGTTAGGAACTGCTAGATTCTTTTGTCAACAAAGTGAATATAACAATTCAAAATGTCATAACTACCTCCAACCTTTAGTACCGCGTCTTGACAGTATTCTAAGAGATTATAGTGCTATATCACATTTGATTTCGGACAGAGATAAAAGATCTGCATGGTTTGCAGGAATCGGATCTGTCTTTAAACAAATAATAGGGACAATGGATGAAAACGACGCTATCAGATACAATAATGCCATTCAATTTATAGATAACAATAATAAAAAGCTCGCTTCTGTACTTAAAGATAACATACTCATGACTAATGTAGCTATAAATAACTACAACGAAACTTTAAAAACAATTAATGTCAACGAAGCTCGTTTGAATAGCGCTATTGAATCTCTAAACGCTGATGTCAATAATTTGTCCGATGCATCAGCAATATTATTTATAGAATCTAAGATGAACGAAATTTATAATGAATTATCTTCTAGTTTATTTACGCTATCATTTAAAATTGAGAATGTCGTCAATTCTATTATGTTTACAAAAAGTCACTCGATTCACCCATCTGTTTTAACGCCAAAACAACTTTTTGAAGAGTTATCTCGCAATGTCAGAAGTTTAGTTAAGCATTCAGAACTACCTTTAAGTTTAAGTTTAGATAATATACACTCTTTGATTGATTTAGCACAACTATCATGTTATTATATAAATACCCAAATTGTTTTTGTAATCAAGATACCATTAGTCACTAGAGTAGAGTACAGTTTATACAAAACTATACCTGTATTGATTCCACACGACAGACATCACCCTAATTCTTACGCAACAATAATTCCCAATTGTAATTATATAGCTATAAGTAGAGATAAGACAACCTATATAAATCTTAGTGATTTAAAAGATTGTATTAAAAGTATTAATCAAATTTACATTTGTAACAGACTCGATGTACACTCAGTGCAAAACGTCCCTACTTGCGAAACAGAAATTCTAAGTAAAGTATTAGACAAGTTACCCCAACAATGTGAAACCAAATTAATTCATGGAAAACTAAATATTTGGCAAGAATTATCCGGTAATAGATGGATATTTGTCGTAACTGAACCTATAAAACTCACTGTCGAATGTCAAACACAAATATCGGAATTTAAATTACTAGGTACCGGCATATTGAACTTACCGCCAAATTGTAAAGCCTTCTGTAAGAATAAAGAATTTTTACCCAGAAATAATTTAAATATAACAATAAAACCTGTAACATCTGATTTTAACCTTATCAGTGACCCTTGCTGTGATAAAATAAAATTTAAAACCCTTAAATCCAAATTGAAACCAATAAACTTAATTGATGTTAAATTAGAAAAACTTGCAAGTGTTGCTGACGATCAGTTAATGACAGATATTGATAAGATAATGAATGAGTCTAACCCACTTTTGAAATATGATTCTCATTACCCAATATTGACTTATTGTATAATTATTTTAATTTTAATTTTTGTATCTTTTAAACTATACAAGAAATTCGGCAACTGCTCAAATTTTAAACTTAGAAAAATTACTACAAATCTTGATCCATCAACCGATCCTAGCCAAGAATTAGACGAAATACCAAGTCCAAGACTAAGGATATCCACCTGAAACTTAGAATAAAATTTAAGTTTCCTCTTGTTAGGGGGGTTGTTATATCCCTGAATAGTACCGAATACTGATGAGTAGGCGCCTCATCAGCACCTTTTTATTCTGGACTATAAACCTGAGGCAATGTTAGTCAGTTCGGATCGGGCCGCGAACCAACAAACACTTGCTGGATTTCTTGTTTATAATTGCTATTTCCTAGTGCACAATAAATAACCTTTTTTAAAAAGACGGGAGTTTTCTCAGTATAACAGAACGCACGCCTTGCAAATCAAAGTGTGCAGGTTCAAACCCCGGCTCGCACCTCTGGGTTTTCATGTACGAATCTCATTTTCATCTGAGATTACCACTTGCTATGAAACGGTGAAGGAAAACATCGTGAGGAAATCTGCACATCTATATAGAAAGGCGTGTGAAGTTCACCAACCCGCACTGGGCCAGCGTGGTGTACTATAGCCCAAAAATCTCCCTCGTATTGAGGGAGAATGTGCCCGGTGGGAATAGGCTCGCCCCCTATTACATTGGGACCAAAAATACATCGGCGAAAAGTGGGCGCACTACATTGCACCTCTGCCTACCCCTTCGGGGAATACAGGCGTGATGATGATGTATTATTAACGTCTGAAAACTTGTCTGCTAATTTTAGTCAAAAAATATAGGTTTTGTGTTAGAAAATTAAAAACAGTCATTGAAGAAGACCCCGCTGCTTCCCCATCTTCACTAGCGCCAACAATAGGGTTGCTCCCTATTACATTGGGACCCAAATACTTCGAAGTGTGGATGCACTGCTTTGCTATGTATTATTATTATGTTTTTACGCGTTTTAATTAAAATAAGGTGGCGACTAGACGTGATGCCTAAATTGGCAGTTGCTATTCATATCTATAAAAAAAAATACATCATCACGCCTGTACTGAAAGAGTTGACGGGGGAGCACTGCACTGTACCCACACTTTGCCGCTTTATTTTGGTCCCAAAGAACTTAAAAGGGGCCTATTTCTATTAAACCGGGCACATTCCCCTCAATGCGAAGGAGATTTGGACCGTAGTCCACCACGCTGGCCCACTTCACACGCCTTTCTATAGACGTACTGGTTTCCTCACGATGTTTCCCTTCACCGTTCATAATGGTAATCGTTACTGAAAATTACGTTCGCACATAAAATCCGAAAAACCTAGGCTCGGGATTTATATCTACAAATTTATAAAAATATTAATCCATCTACAAAGCGCTTACCATGTACTTTATTCTGTAAAATAGTAGGTATACAATTACATGGATCATAATATTTTACAAATTTGAGGGTTAGTGTTTAAGTCGTATTTTATTCGATAAAATTTAAATATGTACCGTGAAAGTTAAGAGGCTTCTTAGATGTTAAATCCTATCCCTCAGCGTCTTCGCGGTAATGGAGAAATTAAATTAAGATCACCTTTAAACACTGCTCTCACAGGCGCGACCAATTTTTTTGCCAATATGAAAACGAACTGTATTTAAACAAAGCATATTTTTCAACAAAATGTCATGGACGACGCGTGGTCACTTGGCTTAGCACAGTAATTCAATCTTCATGTATATTGACACAAAGTTGTTTTATTTTTTTCTCTCTCTACATCACTCTAAGGTTGGCTGGTAGAAAATGCCTGAGGCATTAAGCTTACCTTGTAAATTTTTTTACTTCTGTATAATTGTGCAAAAAATAAATAAATAAATACATCAAATACATCATCACGCCTGTATTCCCCGAAGGGGTAGGCAGAGGTGCACTGCAGTGCGCCCACACTTCGCCGATGTATTTTGGTCCCAATGTAATAGGGGGCGAGCCTATTGCCATTATACCGGGCACACAGGTTTCCTCACGATGTTTTCCGTCACCGTTTCTTAGCAAGTGATAATCTCAGATGAAAATGAGATTCGCACGTGGAACCCAGAGGTGCGAGCCGGGGATAGAACCTGCGCACTTTGATTGCAAAGCGTGCGTTCGACCACTCGGCTACCACTGCTAAATAAATAAAAATAAATAAAGTAAATATTCAGAACAAGTCGAGTAAATTCGCTCGCCCCAGTGAGTATAGGGCGTAACTCACTCCCTATTTACATAATCATTCAGATAGGCTATTGTATATTAATGTATATTATAACTCTGCGTTAATATAGAAACACGGAGTTACTTTCAAGTGATCCTGTTAGATAGATAGATAACTCTTTATTGTTCCACCACAAAAATTAACAAAACATTACACACAAATAATACCGTGTCACAATGGGCGGCCTTATCACTAAAAGCGATCTCTACCAGGCAACCTTAGGATGGACAGAATCTAACTGAATTATTAAGACGAGGGTGTACTTAATAATAGATAATTACAGTAAATAGCTTAAAATGCACATATACATACATATGGTATCCATACATATGGTAACATCCTACAATATCATCATCCTTATTAACTTAAAATATAAGAGTGTAACTAATAAAGTCCCGGGCTCACTGTTGCGTCAAAAGACGGGTAATAAAATATTTGCCAATACCAAAACAGACTCTGTGTCCATATCCATAAAGATTGAATTTCTGTGGTAACAGCCATCACGTGTCAAATAAAAAAAAAATGTATTTTGTTAAAAGATTTACTTTTGTATGAGACAATATAGTACGTTTTGATATTTCCCTAAAATTCAATGCGCGTCGTTTTACGCGTAAATAACTAAATTTGTCGTTCGGTTCTGGGAATCGAATTTTGAACCGCTCAGTTGCAAAGACGCCTTACCAATAGGCTATTGCCGCTTAAAGTGTCACGCATTGGGACTCAAATCCATAGGCACAATGTGGGTGTACTGTATGGGATAGGCAGAGGCCTACCCTTTCAGTGAACGCAAGCGTTGCTAATGAAATATTATTTTTAAAATTATAGTGATTGAAGTGAAATCGGCCAAGACCCCTAAAAAGGGGTCTACTATTCTGTAAATGCAAAATATTCATCGTATGATTCTATCAGTGTCATACAATGGACTGGAGGCGATCCCAGTCACACCCAGACTGGGACAAATTCCGAAAAGGCCTTTTCCAAGATTTGCCACTGACTGGTATGATAATACCCGGGGCAGTGAGCCAAACGACCTTCGTTCAGAGCACTAGATCAAGCTGTCTTCTCAGACATTTATGTCTTAAAACCGGCCAATTGCGAGTCGGACTCGCGCACTACGGTTCCCGTATCATTATCTATAAAAACGGCAAAGAAACACGTTTGTCGTATGGGAGCCCCCTTAAATATTTATTTTATTTTATTTTTTAGTATTTGGTGTTATACCGGCAACAGAAATACATTATCTTTGAAAATTTTAACTGTCTAACTATCACGGTTCATGAGATACAGCCTGGTGACAGACGGACGGACGCACGGACAGCGAAGTCTTAGTAATAAGGTTCCCGTTTTACCCGTTGGGTACGGAACCCCAATAAAGGGTGTCAATTTCGTAAAACAAACACAATTGTATACATCTTCATATTTTATTGAAATGACAGGTTTGCTTATAATTATAATAACTCGTAAATTACGACCTTATGATTGCACATTTTGTCTTTGGATCGTTAACATAACTAGTAATTATTTTTATACATTATTTACAACGAATGCATACATTTACAAAGATTTTATATAATATTTTTTTTTATAATAAGAGGAAATACTATGTAGTTTTATACATTTTTAATTGTATACATAAAAGGTAAAATAACTTTTAAATACAATCGTAATAGAGTGGTGTCTTTATGGAATAAAAAAATGGAATATGCATAAATTATTATGTATCCATAATATTAGCTATGCTTATTTACACCTTGAAAAGGCAATTGAAGTGATAAAATTGCTCCAAAACCTTTGTCTGAATAGGTTTTACATTATACAAATTATTTAATTACATTAGCTAGAACTAATAATTGGTTTTAACAGGAATGTTAACCTGGAATTAACTCGCAAGTGTTGATTAAACAAACACTGGTGTAAATTATATCGGCACAAAATAAACTACGTAAAAAGTATGTGAATTGCCGTTCTACATATCGAGGCGTGGAAGGCTTTTTGGCGTAAACAACATTGAAATAAAACTATTTTACGGATTCTATCGCGTTTATTTACTATTTTATTTTCCCGACGCTTCGGCTGCTTTACAGCAACCATGGTCACAGGGGGACTGGGGTGTTAAACGTCCTGATGTCATAGTTAATAACTGGGTGGTGGGTGTGTCATAGTGTTTTTCTTTCAATGTATAGTATTCGCGTAAGCGACATTTTTTTAACTTTACAGGAGATCATACTCATTTGATACAGTCAATTTCGCTGATTCCAAATATATATACACCGCTCGTCAATATCATCCAAAAGTGAGCGCTTAAGCCAAATAGTCTTTCGCTCCTTGATATGACCGTAATGTGTAAGCAAGATAGCAAGACTTTTAGTGCTGTCAAGTATAGTTTAGTCCTACTTTGTTGCCAATAGAATAAGCGCCAATAATATATAAGTTGATAAAGCTACACCTATTTGCTTTTACATAAGATTACAGCCATAAAAATAGACAACATTCTTTGTACATATTACATTATAACTACTTAAACACTAATTTCAGCTAAATATTTTACATAATTCGATTTTTATTGAATGAAAAATAAATTTATACACTAATCATAGATATTACATTGATATGTGAGTATTTGTTTACTTGTAGGTATGTGAAATATAATTAGGGATTTAATTAATTTTTAATTATTTGGACTGAATTTTAACATTCTTGTCGAGTAATTTTACTATCAAATCTTTTCTGAATTACTAATTAGATTTATGAAATTATAAAGTACCGATTTGATATACTCGTAACTACATAGTTGGTGCCTTTTACATTATATTGGTTATCTGATATAAGTTTATATAGTTAAACAATTTATATTCTAGCTATATTTAACGTTAAAAGGAATGGACCAAAAAACTGGAATTATTATGTTAAACTTTAATTAAAATAAAATTTAGTTTGTAAAAACTGAAAACGAAACGTTAATATGGAATGACTCCATCAGTCCATTATAAATAATTTCTACAAATATTTACGTAGTAGATACTTCTTAAATATAACTTTTTTTTTAATAATTAAATTGTGCTCTTTGGAATATTTTTATTAGCTAAATGTTTGTGTTGTGGTAAAACTAGAACCTGGTGAGCATATTTTTTTACCTTGGCTTGACTCACTACCGTGTGCTTCGATTAGATTTTTTAATAAATGCTACTATTGAAATATTTTATTTTTGATGAACTAAGTATAGATATTTCGAATAATCCGTTTTGGGTTAACACATTACCACAACACACAGCATATTGGTACATTGAGATCATAAAACTCACAATAACGAAGCGTTTACGTACGTATATTGTACATTTTTATTATAATAATAGTCCTTAATAATAATAATGTCGAGTGCTGGTAACATGCTCCTATAAAACACACGTCGATATGCTTTGTATTGCAATCGGTAAAGGGGTATATTGCGCTAGAAGACTCTAATGTTGCCTTAAGCAGTTTCTAAGTTGCCAATCGTAAATGAGTACAGCAGACAAAACATACGTCACGGATTATGTCCCGTCGAATCCCTCTGATACATTCTTACTTACTTTTTTACGAAATGATGAAATTTAATGGAATAAGATGAGGAATGGCATCACCTGCGACTAGCGCGAGTATTTCGCCAATGTCAAGTAATTAATAGCAAGGACAAATTCAATAAATACACATTATAAATAAAAATTGGTGATGACAGTGAAAAAGATGGCGGATGAATCCTGATACTTTCTTAATACATTCGTGAGATAGTGACAATCTCGACATATTTCATGACATAAGATCTGTCATAAGTCAGTAGCATAGAATTACACATATCTCGTATTTCTATAATAAATTTCATGAAATTGGCAATCCTGACACAAAATGTCACTTACACAATTTGTAGCCAGTGTGACGTCTATATAATTAGTTACAACGTTTTGCCAACTTGCTAAGTTTAATCTTGTAAACGGAGCCAACTTTCTAATTTGAATCTTGTAAACGGAGCCAACTTGCTAATTTGAATCTTGTAAACGGAGCACAAGCGACGCGTTACCAGCACGCGGATACAAGCTACCAGCTATTCCCCGATGAGCCTTAGCGCCACGTTGGGGGCGCGAAGGCGGTTGACGTTCAGGAAGGCAGCGGCTGCAGCGGCGGTACCGCGCCGCTCATGTGAGCCCTGAAGTCAGGGTGTTGCGGCCGAAGGTCCGTGTGAGGGGGGCGGATATCTACAACAATACACCGTTTATAAATCCTTTGTTTTTTGCCTAACTAAGCAAAACTTGGACTATGGACTGGGTTGATCCTAGTTACAGCCAGACCTTACGTTTTAAAGTATTGTTGTTATAATAGTTACTGTCAATAACGACAGATTTTCTGAAAGTAATATTAAAATAATTGCTGCAAGACTTGTGGTGAGGGGACAGGGCACCGCTTCGGCGCAGACGAATGGGAAGAAGAAGAGGACGCTACACGCGTAATCTTCCCCCATAATTGAAGCCAGGATGATGGGTCGGGGGGCTCATCATCCATTGCACGGCTTCATCGGTCTTGGAGACGGTCGGGGTTGTATCAAGCCGTCTCTTCTCAGCGCCGGAGACCCAACCATTGTTGAGTTATCCGCTGGTGCGTCGCGGTGCATGCGAAAGCGATCCCGTGGCGCCCCGATATAAGCGGAAGATGGTACACCGTCGGTTTTTAGTGGGTATACGGCCTTCTGCCGGGACTCCCACATAACCCTGTTACTTCCCCCGAGGTGGCAGGGTATCCATAAAGGATTTTCCGACGTTAAAAAAAAAAAAAGGGGACAGGGCAAATTTCGGAATGGCCATCTCCAAAATTTGCTGCTGGTGAAAATTGAACCAGCCGGTTTAGTGAGCCGCTACACTAAGCCGTCGTCTACGATTTTTCTTGTTATGCTGTTCAGAGGGGTCGGGGTTAAATGTATATGCCCTAAGGAAAAGGTCTAATGAGTCCAATTTATAGTATGAGTGACTTTTCAGGTGCCTTTTTAAAGGATACAGTCCTTCGTGTGATTTAAGACCTATTCGATTAATGTATAAGTACCGCCAGGAAAATATTTTTTTCGTCGAAGTGCCAATAGTTGTGAACTTCACCCTCCTGCGTCATCTAAAAACTATGTTAGAATAAAAAACTTTTTAACAAAAAATTAAACCGCCGAAAATTTTAAAAAGCAAAAAATAATATAACTTTTTTATTTTACCTTAATAACAAAGTTCTTAAACTAATGTAAGTATACCTAAGTCATTTTGAGTCGGCGCTAAACAAGCAAATTAATTAATTTAGTAAAGTGTGATGTACGGCGGCGGCGGCGCGGCGCGACACGCCCCTTCGCCGGAAAATGCCGAGCGTTCACGAAGTTAATGTCAGCGAGACAGCAATACACAGCGAGATAGCGAGACACAATGTTTGCACTCACGTATGTGCCCATACGTGAGTGCACACATTGTGCGAGTGATCGTACGGAGAGCAAATTTTTTGGAATGTTAATGTTTGTCGCTGAAGATTTCACGTTGCATTGTTAATTTCATTTGGTTATTTCCTTAAATTTATTGTTCATTAATTGTTTGGCGCCGACTCAAAATGACTTAGGTATACTTACATTAGTTTAAGAACTTTGTTATTAAGGTAAAATAAAAAAGTTATATTATTTTTTGCTTTTTAAAATTTTCGGCGGTTTAATTTTTTGTTAAAAAGTTTTTATTTTATAATTTTTTGTGGCTAAAATCTACTACTTAATCTGAATCTACTGCTTATTTTTTTGTAATACACAACTCAGCATTAAAATTTGGGAATGAACAATAAATCTCTCCCTATTTTCCCACCTTTCGGGTAGGATTTTTGTTCCTAATTTATATAGGACCAACTTCGAAGTTATACCCTAACCAATACGTGTCGAATAGTGAACCTCTTCTGTTTTCTTCGTTGGTTAAAAATGGGTATAATTCCAAGTAAAGTCCATGCGGGCGTATGTATATCATGGTGTAGGTGCCAATCTACACCAGACTAGGCAAATACACAAATGAATTGGCACCGACTACAAATGTAATGAATTATAAGCTAATTTGTAACTTTTTAGTGTACCTAGGTTTTTGAAGGCGAATTTAGTATCTATTTTGTGAAAAGATGCAAGTATTAGCACCTCATAACAGCCCAAAAAAGGAATTCACCCCTCACCACCCTTTCCATCCCATCGTTTCGATATTTGTTAACTATCCGTATTAAACAAAAAAAGATTTTTCCAAATCGGCTCACTAACGCCAAAGATATGCTATAGTCAAGAATGCAAACTTTATCACCCCATTTCCCCCCTACATATTTTTTTTTTCAAATTTCCTAAAACACGTGTTTCTTTATTTTGGATGTAAATTACATATACAAAGTTTCAGGTTGATCAAAAAATATTTTTTAAATTGTGTACCCTTCAACCCCCCATTTCACCCCTAAGGGGGTTGATTTCTGATAATGTTTTGAAAATGGGACCACCCTCAAAGAATTCCCTAGCAAACGTCATCAAAAATTTGAAATCGGTTTAGTGACGCCGGAGATATGCGTGATCATACATAAAAAAGAATGCAAACTTTATCACCCCATTTCACCCCCTACATATTTTTTTTTTCAAATTTCCTAAAACATTTGTCTCTTTATTTTGGATGTAAATTACATATACAAAGTTTCAGGTTGATCAAAAAATATTTTTTAAATTGTGTACCCTTCAACCCCCCATTTCACCCCTAAGGGGGTTGATTTCTGATAATATTTTGAAAATGGGACCACTCTCGAAGAATTCCTTAGCAAACGTCATAAAAAAAATCGAAATCGGTTTAGTGACGCCGGAGATATGCGTGATCATACATAAAAAAAAATAAAAAAAATAAAATATACGCGTCGAATTGAGAACCTCCTCCTTTTTTTTTTTTTCGTCGGTTAAAAAAGTGAATAAATATCATAAATTTCTTACCTATCCGATGTTCTGCCACTGAGTGCATATCGGTGGCATGCATAGCATGGACATCAGTGTGAGTTTGCATATGCGGCTGTGGTGGCCTGATGTCCGCGTGCTGAGTCTCCTTGTGCCTTCTAAGATCCACCTTCCTCTGGAAGGCGCGTCCGCAGAGCTCGCAAGCGAAGGGTTTAAAGCCAGTGTGCTTTCGGCTGTGTGTTATCAGATTTGAACTCTGGCTGAAGGCTTTGCCGCAGACTTGGCATTTGTGGGGCTTCTCGCCTGGTGACAACGATATAGATAAGTAAGGTTTTGTAGTAACCGACGACCATATAATATAGACCTATGGTTCCATAATAATTTAGTAGTAACAAACGTCCAATTTTAAGATGGATGTTTGCGCGACTTTCACATATATTTTTTTTTGAAAGGACTTCGCTGTAGGCCGTTAGGTGGCCTTTACAGCTTTACCGGAGGAATTACTTGCACATCTAGGTATGTGCGTCAGATTGTATAAGGGGCCGCGGTATTAATGAGTTCATTTTTGGTACTTTTTAATACGTTTTTGGGTATCATTACAGTATTTCATTTTTATTATAATTAATTTTCTGAGGTTTTAATGATATTCATATAAAGTTAATGGCTAGGATTAGGCACTTACATAATATATTTGCGCAGATTTTTTTGACAGAGTATTTTTTTTATATCTGTACCTACATTTAAATTCGATACTATGCAATCAGCATAGTAATGTTTTTGCTATCTTTGAAAATAAGGCGCTATTCACAACTGCCATGAAACCTTAAAAATGCTTAATGCCTAAATAATGAAAGGGCATCGGTCCCGGATATCGTTGTGTAATCGTTCAGTGACCCGGTTCAAGAGATAATCCGTGCCACATCCGGATATCGATCCGGTTGTGACGTGCGAGGACCGAATATCGCGTTAACAGGGTTGTCAGGTAATCAGAAAAAAAACAAAAGCTATTTTAGTGCTTTTCATCTACACACAGAATTGTCCGTACCTAATTCTGATGAGGAACCAGGGATATATCTGCCGATGTAGGTGGTTATAGCATCTAATACACGTGGGGCGAAGCTCAAAAATTAAAGGTATTTTTGTGTTTTCTCAATTTATTCCTAATTTTTTCACGTAACCGAATTACGATAAAAAATCTGATAGAGTTGTTCATAATAGTAGAGGTATCTGGGGATTAACTAACGTACATACCTACTTGAAGCGTGTATAGGTACCTTATACTGAAATGATTTCGAATATTAAGCAATCATCAAGGTAGGTATTTAAATTACCAAGTATTCGCTCGCGCTGTCAGTGTCGTTGCAGAATGAACTTTTTATATGTGTCAATACAGTTCATATTGCAATGCTAAAAAGTACGTGCGAGCGTTGACGCCGTAGTGTACGGAAGGCCTAATTATATGAGGATATGCGATCATGACTTTAGTCTTAGGTCTTTGATCATGACCTTTTCACACAACGGCCTCAGGAAGATTTTATAACTAACAAGTGCGTGTCGGACTCGCGCACGAAGGGTTCCCTACCATTATCTATAAAAACGGTAAAAAATCACGTTTGTTGTATGGGAGGCCCCTTAGATATGTATTTTATTCAGTTATTTAGTATTTATTGTTATAGTGGCAACAGAAATACATCATCTGTGAAAATTTCAACTCTCTACCTATCACGGTTCATGAGATACAGCCTGGTTACAGACAAACGAACGGACGGTCGGACGTACGGACGGACGGACAAACAGCGAGGTCTTAGTAATAGGATTCCCGTTTTACCCTTTGGGTACGGAACCCTAAAAACGATAGCATTAGCATTGTTCGTAAAGATACTACCACGTTAGAAGAAGATGATAGAAAGGCAGGCGAACCAAACAGTAAGTGCCACCCCTATCTATGAGGAAAGCAAGTATCTATTTATACACGTTCGCGTAATCAGTGCGGAGTCCGTTGTACATTACGCATTCGAGTCGCGGCCAGCGCTGGACCAGCCGATTTATTACCCACTGGCCATCTGCCGTGAAAGCGCTTAGATTCAACATTTTTAGACTAGATTCCTAGAATGTATCTCTTTCCTTCCTTCCCTCTCTTTCTTCTAAGACTGTGCTCTATTCTTTATAAATCAAAGTTAGTTTTAAGTTGATTTGGATACTAGCAATTTATACATAAAACAAGTTATCATTTTCTAGTAGGTGCTAACAGATAGCCGTATCCACTAAGATAAATGCTTGGCTCACGTCAAGGGTGGGAATCAAACTCGGAATCTGTCGGTTACGAGGGCGGCTCATCTAACTACTAGACTATTTACACATCAGGGTGGACCGGGTTGTAAATCTGTTTAAATTATTACTATATAGGATGTCAGTTAATAAACTGCAGACTTCTAAACTTTCATAATAATATTGGAAAGTCCCGACACAGAGATACAAATATTTCCTAGAATTATTTATTCGCATAAAGATTTAAGACTCATTTAATGTAGAGCAATTGTATGCTTGATATAGACGCATAATTTCGGTGACTCTGTATTATATCATCTATGTTCATATAGATAGGTATTTTTAGGGCTTAGGTACCTAATAAAAGTGTGCGTGTATCGTGATTCGCACGCGGCAGGAATTTAATATCGTTGGTAAACAGCTTTTGTTTTATTGAAGGTAGAGTCGGTATTTGGTTGGATCGGTAAGTAGTTCCACATAACATGTACCTACATATATCTCTGTATGTTATATATAGATACTATATCTACCAAACTTTTAAGTCGAGTATATCTAATAGGGAATTGAGACAGAAATAAATGGACAGTGGTTGGCGATGATGGCAAAGATATCGAACAAATAAATATAGGTAATTATAATTTGCCTGCTATGGTTCCTATTCATAGCATATCTCTATACTTGTGTATTACTTATACAATGTTTATAGGTAAATATATACACTGTATACATTATTCTCGCATGTTTATCAATGAACACAAAGTCGATTGTCAATTACGTACTTAGGTACAAGCAACAGGATAACTAAGCGGCCAATGCGCGGCGACCGGCGACCAATTACGAACAAATCACGGCACGCCATCGATACCTAACTTAGGTGTAGCATTTCGAAAAAGGGCCTCCGAGTCCGTCAATCAAGGGGGTGACTGGCGACTTCATTAGTGCGAGCGGGACCTCGCCCACCCTCTCGCTCTGGCATCAGTGTCGCTACGCCGGAGCGATTTATATCCGTCGCGCTATTGGGCCGTGATTGCGGCGGCTCCTCCCCGCGTCGCGTAGCAACGGGCGGGGGGCGCCCCCACCACCCGACACCCCCATCCCCTCCCACTTTATGGATCGCAATTTTCCTTTGAATTGGAAATCAGAGCGCTCGCCGCGAGCCTCGCTCGTTAGCCCGCTCTCCGTCTTCACAATACTTGCAACTCTACAGATTTTTACTGCTCTACGTGGAGAAAGATGTTCCGTTTGTGGGGGGCCACGCAGAATTGTGATGTTTGCTTTCAACGGTTCTTTGATCCAGCCCTCTCGAAACGTGCACGTAACTTGAATAAATTTAACGTCGAATTATGTTGAAACATTAAGGTTTGCGAGAATTCGTTATTTATTTAAACTAGGTACATAATTGAATTTAGTTTATCTACTGCCTACACGATTTCAACAAATTCATAAATGTAAAATCTTTTTATAACTCCTATCCCTCCTGTAGGCTCAGCATGACCATGAAGACATAAATGTTATCTGTTCCAATTGTCAGATTGTCGAGCAAATGATGTCACAGCGAGTTTTTTTCACTTGTCATTTTTCCATGTGACATATTTTTGCGACAATTGGAAGTAATAAAATGTATGTCTACGTGACCATATTGAGAGAGGAAAGAACAAGACTATACCTACTCATGAAAAACAATTATTTTTTCATCCTAATTTAATGGAACACAAGCTTATACGTAAAACAACCTCACGAATAACTAATACGACCTCAAAACACAAACAAACAACAACTCTCGGAGGTCTCAGAGCAACATTACGCAAACTTATTACACGCCGTTACCGTAGAGTTCGTCTCCAGTGCGTAAAATCTTCGCAGCCGGCTCTTAACAGTGTAATTACGCCCAATATTACCGTGAGGGTGGTGTGAAAGGGGGTGGGACGCACTTAATTGTTTCCGAGGGCTCTACCCAAGTGCGGAGACCGAATGAATTGAAAATACGATCGGCCATGAATTATTGATTCGATCCCGAAGTTTGGAGATTGATTTATTGGTGAAATGAGCGTTTCAGATGTTATTAGATATCTATCAGCGGCTTTTGAGAGGTTTCTTTGAAATTTTCTAAGAAATAGTAGAGTTTGTAGTGGAGATACGTACATATAGATCGTATTTAGGTACGAGCTCTACCTATATTAATTCTTGATGCTTATAATAATGGTATGTCTAGATACCTAGGTGATATAAAGCTTAAAAACATACCTACGGTTATAATTGAGAACATAATAAAGTCACAAGACATACTCATCGTATAATCCCAAACTGACCAAAGCTTGTACTGTGGGTAGGTACCATACAATAGACTGGGGCGGACCCAATTAAACCAAAACCAAGGCAAATTCCGAAAAAAACATATCCGACATTTGCCACTGACAGGAATTGAACTCGCAATCACCCGGTGCAGTGACGTGAGCGGCCAACGCTTAGACCAAACCGCAGTCTGAATCCAGGGGCCCGATTTACGTTTGATAGACATAAATCTCTATTAGAGATATGTGGAAACAAAAAAAAAATATGACCAATTTGACGTTTCGTTTCGACATAGGTATCTAATAGAGATGTCTATCAAACGAAAATCGGGCTCATGTTTTGGAGTAGGTTCAAGATAGCGATTAGAAAAACAAACAACAACAAAAACGTATTCATAAACGTATTATTTAGTATTAAAAAAAACCTATTTGGTTTTGTTTTTTCAATGACACTATTAGCGGAAATTTTCTTATATAGGTATTTGTTTGCCTACTTTCCGTCTCGTTTTTACATCAAATCACGTCTGAAAAAGCGTGTTGCTATCAATACTGAGCACCGCAAACGTACGAGCCGGGTATAGACGCGTAAAGCATTAAGTTCACCCGGTTGTGATTGAACGCGTCCGGGCTAGCGATAACCGTAAATCCCGGGTATACGGATCCCGGATAGCTGTGATCCAGGGCCGGATGTGTCGGATATATAGGATTATGTGTTGTATTCGATATGGTTTGAGAAGCTATCATATATTTTTGGCGTTCTAAGGGTCATAATAGATAAGTATTCTTGGTGTTTACGTAAGTTAGGTTACTTACGAAAAACGAAGGAACTACTGAGAGGTATAAATTAAACTTGGTAGTTATCCACCACTTTATTACCTCCAACAACATTTTACATTATAATATGTATATAATGAATTTGTTAGTGCAACCATTATCTACTCATCTTTTACAATAATTTTCATTCATAACGAAAAAGAAGAAAAAAATTAACTTTATAAAGTGATTTACTTTATTCATCCTATATGTTAGATACTTTCATTTATCTCGAAAAAAAAAATCTAGGAATTATATATTTATGCTACAAGCGCACGGTTTCACATCCTTTACCTATTTGGACATTAATTTTGATATTCTAAAAAATATGTATTCTTTTGGCAAAGTATTAATAACATAGCATAGTTTCTCTTTAAATAAATAGTAGATACTTTGATGTAATCAATACAAAAATCCAGCACAGATCACGACTGACCACAAAAATCATTACCGCCCATTACCGCGGTAATAAATGCGAGATTTTCGCAATAAAGTAAGCGGTAATACGATTATAATGGCCGCGGAGTCCGCCCCTGTGCGGCTCATCTGCACAGTATCAGTGCGCTTGGATTTTTATGGGGACGTACTTCAGCCGGCGTTGAATTAAATATACGACGCTACGAACTTAAAGTGCTTCCACCGGGTAAGATTTTATGAAATATTACACAGTGGGTCGGTGGCATGGTTTCTGCTAAATGTTTCTTGGTTAAAATTTGAAACCAGTTTTTAGTGAAAATTATTCCTAGTTCAACTGCTGCGCTTGAGTGCATAAAAGCCAAGTTTTTTTATACCGGGCATATTTCCTCTCAATGTGACTAAGATTTGGGCTGAAGTTGAGTTCGGATTAGAGAACTTTACATGTATAGATTTCCTCGTGATGTTTGTATTCACCATACAGTGAATAGCAATGACAAATTCAAAAATCTTAGAGGTACTAGCTAGTTTGAACCAGCACCCCTAGCTTTCAAGGCACCGTACCTACGAATCTACCACTTCTAATGGAATTACTTTTTTTTCGTTTTCATATCGAGAATACCGCAAAATGTTATTTTTAATTTGAAATCAAGACGCCACGGCGGCCGTAACGGAAACCATAACAGTAATTTAAGCGGCCACTTCGAGCTGTTAATAATTCAGACGCTTGTAAAAAATTGTGGAGTAAATTGGGGGCGGGGTTGTTCATCTCCTTGCATTTACATGTTCATTGATTATTCAACACGCTGCCTGCAAGTACGGCGGGGCGCCGGCTGCCAATGGATGCTGAAGTGCTGAGCGTCGAGAAGACTTTAACAAATGAAATTAGAAAGGTGCTCCACTTAGGTACTCTGTGACCGTCGTATTTTGAACGAATTGAAATAGAGATACAGTTAAATTTCCTATGTTAGTTCTTCTCGTAACTTTACCTATCAAGAAGACATTTGTTACCATGATCTCAGTAGGTATATAAGTGCACAAGTAGTTTTACTAAATCATGACATGAATTTGTTTTTGGTTTCAAAATGTCATCTCCCCCGTTACTTACACGTAATTTAAAAATCTTCTTTAAAATAACGGAAAGATAAAATTTTAAAATAGAAAGATGCAAAATAATAAGTACTACCCATTACTAGGTATTGGATCCTACGGTATCAGAAGTGGGATCAAAATACCTTTGGATAGTAACTAGACAAAAGCTATTGTAGCAAAACTTAGTAAACCACTATAAAAACTATAAGTTAATACGGAATTAATCCCAGGTCCCAGCTGGGACAGTCTGCTTGAGTTAACAGCGGCAAGTTGCACTTAAACGTAAGCAGGTGCAAGATTAAAAGTGCAGGCGAGGAACTAACCAGAAATGGTGGCCCCGCACTTACTGGCTGGTATGAATTTACCATGGCCTTTTAGCGGAACGACTATAAATTGCGTATGGCCGGATTTGAATATAGAATGTATTGGTTTTAAAAAACAAAAAATACTGAATAAACCAATGAGGTCCGAACGCGTGGATATTGATTTCAAAATGGCGTCGGACACAGTGGTACAATATTTTAATACAAGATCAAATATACTGTTTATCTTGATGACCTAGCAAAATCGCATAGCAATCCGAGTTTTCCCAATAAAACCTTACCCTACTTCTACATAACACAATCAAGAAACTGCTCGCAAGCAAGACATGTTACAAGATCCGCTGATACATACGTAAGGTTATATCTCAACAAATCCACACGAACTGAGACGGCGGGCGTGATTACCGGGTCGCTAGTGAAGTGCGGATTTTCCCGGAGAGAATCCCGGTTTACGATCCGCGTGCCAACCTCCCCCCACCCCAGTGGGAGGGATGACCAACATACGTAAGTATACGTCGGCAATTGATGGGGATAATGTTTTTTATCGTTTATTCTTTTATTTTATAGAAACTTGTAGGAAGATTATTTTGTATCACATACCTGATTTTTAAGCTCAAGTTTATAAATAAAGAACATGAGTAATTTGGTGTGCCCAGCGGGGCGAAATACGTTATAATTATCTCTAAAACTATTAAATTTTAATGGGATAAGATGAGGAATGGACTGCACCTGTCAAGTAATTAAAAGAAAGGACAAATTTAATAAATACACATTATAAATGAAAATGTATGATTAGGGGAGACCCTAAGCCCATCTCTCAATAGTAATGATTACGATGACATGTCATTTTAGAAATAGTTAAGTGCTTTTAACTAAGACATAAACTATAAACCTGAACCAGTATCCTCGAGATAACAATCCCGCCAAATTTTGATTGAGATAACAAAGCACACCCACTTGCGCTTGCGAAAACATTCGCATGATTCAATCTCTTGTCGCGCTCTAGCACAACACTGGATCCTTATTCTAATGGAAAATTGAAAATGCCGACACAATCTTGCCACGAGAGGTCGGCAAACAGCCTCCGCCATCTTGGTGCGAAAACAAGTGGGAAACTCTCCCCCGACGCGGTTTTTGTTGCGGAAAAACTGCTTTGTAACCGCCCGATAATAAATTGAGAGACGAAATGTTTTCAATGCCGAGCGGTTGTGGAATAAATCAAACATCGCTGACGGATAGTTTTTTGTATTGAAATTGTTTTCATAGAACATAAATCTATATTGGTGTATATAATACAACAATTGAAAAGGGAATACATATGTCTGTCCTGATGAAATAATGGCCTTTACGACCGTTTTTTTAGCAGCCTTATTAATATTGTTGTGATTATTTTCACAGTTTTGCTTTTATAATTATTTGTCTAAAAATCCGAGGATTATTAAATAAATACTGCCAAGGAGGTAAAGGTTTTTTTTAAATTATATAATCTATTACTCATGTTTTTGCATTGCATTAAACATTATGCAATGATCCACACACACAGTGGTTAACGATCTACAAAATTAAAACAACGAACTAAGAAAAACTAAATTCTCAAATAGTTTGTGGCTGCCATAAGTACCTAGATGCTACTTGAAAGGATTTGGTCCTACATCCTAGAGGCTCCATTTATCCAAACAAACATACAACTTAAACTGAAAGCCGGGTCGCATAACGCGGGTCGGTGAACACTTCACGTACCAGACGTTTACGATTTGCTTCTTTCTCGGAAAATATGTGTTGTGTAAATGCCACTTAGACGGGAGATTTATTGTAGTGGCTACCGCGTGTTTCACGGTCTCTGCTTACGTAAGTATGATTTTTACAGCTTGATGCTTTTTTATGACTAATAACTATTTTCCATTTGGAAATGTCATAAACAATTTTTTCCATAAAACTGCGTATTTTTTTGTCATGACGACTACTGTGAATTCTGTTAACAGCAATAATCTTCTATAGTTTTTAAATAATCGAAAAAAAACAATAATGCGACCAAATTTATTTCACTCGTAATAAAATAACTTACGCAAACATAATTGACATGCCACCGTGAAAATCATCGGCCCCTTAGAAAAACTAATAAGGTCCTTCCACGCTGACAGTTGACAAATTCGTTAATTCCAGCCGCCCCCAGCGCCCTCTGCGGGTGGGGGCGCGACCTCCGCCACATGGGAAAATATTGAATGTTTTTGGCGGGACTCTGTCGATTTCGAACCACTATGCGAGTGTTTTAAAACGGTTTATTGTTTAGATTAAAACAAAATAGTTTTATTGATTACTGTGACACATTGTACAGTTTCTTATTTAAAAAAAAAACTGTTTGTAATGTCAAAATAACAGCTTTTTTATAAATTCTTATGAAAATATATGATATGTATAACGAAAAACCAAATTTAAAAACTGTTTTGTCTATGTTTGTTTGAGGTAAACTCCCAAACGGCTGGATCTATTTGGACGGGACTTTCCTTGGCAGAAATCTGATGTTACAAGTCGCGGGCTCAGTTAATAAAAAATAAAAATCGGTAATGAACGTGATAAAGATGGTGGATGAATAACATTTTTTTTTGTTTCTATCACAATGACAGTTTAAACAGTTACATAATCCCCCAATATGGCGTCTTTAGTAAGAATGTCGGTCGGTCAGTGTCCGAGCTCGGTATGCGGCAGATTGTCCGGTCCCGATTGCCGGTGGAGAGGAATGCTACAGTCACTACGTTTATTGCGAACTCCCAGCTATTATATGAAGAGGAATTTTGGGATTTTTCCCGAGCTCCGTAGTGTGGGGATCGTTGAACTAAACAATTTTCGGATATAATTGTTACCACCACCTCTTAAAGTATTGTTTTTTCAATAGTAACTGCCAATTTTGACAGATTTTGTTTCTGTCAAAAACTTTCAGTAATATTAAAAACATTGCAAGAAGACTTATAAATTATATTAGCTAATGTTGCGCTCGGAACAAAAGCACAGCATTCTCATATTTGTTAATTTAAATTTAGAACACAAAGAAATTACAAACACGATTTCACGTGTTTGTTTTTATGTGTTCTAAATTTAAATTCAAACGGGATTTTAATTCCAAAAAGAAATCGTGTTGTGTTCTAAATATAAATTCAAATAGGTTTTCTGTTTAAAAAGATTATATTTTGCCGCTAAAACACGGACTCCAATCCCAATGCCTATCAAGGGAGTCTGAGGACTGCCGGAGATAGGAATGCGACAGTCACCGCGTTTATTGCTCTGTGACAATTGACGTTAGTAGTTCCACCCCGTACTGCGTTCCCCGGACCCTACATTTCCGGAGTCACTTCAATCTGAATACCAGCAGAAACTTATTCATTTAAGTAATCTAGTTTCCGGTTTATAACGATTTGGGTAAAAGAGACATTATTTGTTAGTTTTTTAAATTGACGTTTTTTTTTGTTTTTTTCTTAATGCCTTTAAGACACAGTTTAGTAAACTGCACCCATCGCATAAAGTTTAGATTAAAATTAGTTAAGTTATAAAAACAATAATGTGTCATCTTCGATTCAATATACGAGTATCTGCAACTCAGCCATTACTACTAAGTGGTGAACCCCAACTCATCCACAATATGACACATCAGATCCAATATAAAAGTAAGTGAGAACAATAAATTGACGCTCATCGTTCCACAGACAATACGAGCAAGGGTTGGGCTTTATACCCACAGATTATATTAACTACAGACGATATTAGAGACGTTAATACCTACGACATCGTATGGCGCGAAACGCTGTCGATAATCGGATATTAATCCTTTTATTGATTTAAATAAATAGAAATTTCTTTCTCAGGTAACATTTGTTATTTTTACTCTCCGGAAATAAAAACTTTTTGGCATCTTTATTTATGGGAATTTCAAACGATTTATAAACCACCTATATTTTACTTTTTTAGTACCAAAGTGTTATACAAAGCTTCTGTAAATAGATAATAATTTTCTGTAAACTTTAGATGGCGTAGTTTTTTTTAAACTAAGAATATCTACCTATATTTTAATTAGCACAGAATATTTTGGTAATTAAATACCTATAAGATGTCGTGGCCTAGTCGTGTCGTAGTCGTGTTGTATAAAGGGGCAATAATTTAGCAATTATCTGTCATAAATCAAACACGACAGGATATCTATTAGGGCTCGTGGCGAACCTCGAGTGGGCCGGCTTTGCATAATCTTTTATGTGGCGTTCGACGCCATTTGTAAGAAACGATTATACGGGCTTAGTACGGAATCCGACACGATTTTATATTGTCATAAAAGTTATGATTATGATAAGTCTTTGTGTCATACATTGCGCAACTGTTAGTGTTTTTTTGCTGTGTGGTGTCAGATTGTTTTTTTTTTTGCTTATCTTCGCATTCCTTTTTAATTTTTTTACGAAATTAATTGGATGATGAAATTTAATGGAAGGAGATGAAAAATGGCCGCACTTATAATTAGCGGGTATTTTGCCAGTGTCAAGTATTGGATAGTAAAGACAAATTAAATAAATACACATCTATATATAGATATAAATGAAACCCCATTTCCGTTCGTTGCGTCATAACTCGAGAACGACTCTACCGATTTCATTCTTCTTTTTTTATGCTTTAGTACAAGGCTCTTACGGAAAAAATAGGTCTTTGTTCCGGGTATCTATGTGACCGTGCATACGAAGTCGCAGGCTCAGCTTGTTATAAATAAAAATGGGTAACTAAGGCGTAGAAGATGGCGGATAAATACTTTTTTTTTTTAATCTATGCTTTATCTATGACAAACACCTAACTTTTTTGACAGCTGTCAATGATATTCTAGTTATAATTGCAACAAAGATTAATGTTTTTCTTTCCAATTACACGTAACATACTGACCCAACAAGATTTTGTATTATTTCAACAAATGCACTCTCACATTTGCGATTATTATTTCAACACTCGAATTGCACTGTCCCATTATGGGCATAACCCCTCCTGCATGTCCCAAATGTCGACTCTATCTTCTTAACATAAGGTTTAAAATGCATCGTCGCTATATTGTTTTCCCCGGTAACGGTCGGTTTGCTAAAACACTTGGACAACTGGCGCCATTGTCGCACCGCCAAATCAAAACACTCGGAAAGCGCGCGAAGTGCGGCACTGGCCAATCAAAATATAGGTAATTCGATTATGGAATACGCGGAATGGGTTGGTTTGCAAATGGAATGGACTTTATAGCTGTTTTTTTTTAAAATTTTATTTTCATAATTTCTTTATAAAAGCAGCGGTAGCCGAGTGGTCGAACGCACACCTTGCAATCGAAGTGTGCAGGTTCAACCCCCGGCTCGCACCTCTGGGATTTATGCGTGAATCTCATTTTCATCCGAGATTGTCACTTGCTATCAAACGGTGAAGAAAAACATCGTGAGGAAACCTGCATGTCTGAGGGAACTTGACTAGTTTTCGATAGATGTGTGAAGTCTGCCTACCCGCACTGGGCCAGCGTGGTGGACTATGACCCGGATCCTCCTCGTATTGAGGGGAGGCCCGTGCCCAGCAGTGGGACGCGTTAAAAGGGCTGTAGTAGTAGTAGTAGTAATTTCTTTATCAGCCTCATTACAACCTGTGTTGCAGCAATTCTTTTAATATTTCTTTCAGTTTTTGACTGTTAACTTAGTAGAAATTCTATCAAAAATTTAGTTTGTATGGAAACCATACATTAAGAGGCGGTGATAAGACCCCAGTACCATAATTTCTCTCCATCCAAAGGTTGTCTGGTAGAGATCACATGTAGTGATAAGGCCGCCCATTGTAACCATTTAAATTACATCGTATACGTACTATTTGTATTAACCAAAGAGGTAGAGAACAATAAAGAGTTCTCTATCTATTATAATAGTTTTGCTTGTTAAAGCCCTCAGCACACTGGAGCGTTAATTCTCGCGCGTCTAAATATTTGCCAATACCAAGACGGACTCTGTGTCAATATGCATAAGGATTGAATTTCTGTCGCAAAAGCTACGCCGTCACGCGTCAAAGTTCGCTAGCGCTGACAGTGTCATTTCATTGTAGAATAAACTTCTTCTATGTGTAAATAGGGTTCGTATTGCTATGCCAAGAAAATTTATATGGCCTAATATGGCCTTAAGAACGTCGTCGGAAAGAAAACTAAATTCAAAGTCATTCTATTTAAAAAAAAATGAAAAGAGTTTCTAAATCTATTTCAAATATTGCCAGCCAGTAATCTAAACATTACCAAAATGGTATCAAAAAAAAGTTAAAAAGTGGTGGCGCCACGCGGCCGCCGCGCGCGCCACACCCTTGCACTCGATGAGTGCCAATCAACGAATTGCATCAATTAATGTTCGCGCGAACTAATATATGGGACCGTTTGTTCAATGTTTATCGTAAATGGCGATATTCTTCTAGAGTATTTATTCTACGTACCAACGAAAGTCGATTTGAATGACAATCAAGACGAATTACTTATACGTATCTTAGTATAATTATGCACAAAATATTTATTACATTACATTAAAGTACATTGCATTAAAGTAGAAATTTTGTATTTTTTCTTCCATTAAGATTTTTGAAAGTCACGATCGGATTTCTTTTTTTTTACTACCCTATTATAACATAACAAAGTATTTGGAGACCACTTAGGCAGGTAGGTACTTACTATGTATTTACTTGGTTTTTTTTTTAAAGTTAAGCCATTTCAAAAATGTGTGCACTCTATTTTAGTGGGTTAACAATAACAGAGATAGGGATCACGCATTTCCAATTAAATTTATTGTTCAAATAATGACATCCTTCTGTTGCATGCGATCGGCGCGTGCCACAAAATGCAGGTCCGTCTATTATAATCCGACCCCTGATTTCTCTGGTCGTATTAAATATCAAAGGTCAAATTAGATTAGGATTAGTGGAAAAGGGTGCTTCATTTGGATTTAAACTTAATGGTTATTGTATTAAAAGTGAAGATTCTTATTCAAATTGTTTTTGGAAGAGACTTAAACTTAAGTACTGGAGGACTTGTCTTTAAATAGTTAAGTCAATTGCTAACGTCAAGCTTAAAAAATATACATCATCACGTCTATATTTCCCGAAGGGGTAGGCAGGGGTGCACTGCGGTGCGCCCACACTTCGCTGATGTATGTTGGTCCCAATATAATAGGGGGCGAGCCAATTACCATTAGGTATACCGGGCACATTCCCCCTCCATACGAGGGAGATTTGGGTCCATCATGCTGGCCCAATGCGGGTTGGTGAACTTCACACGTCTTTCTATATACGTGTAGGTTTCCTCACGATGTTTTCCTTCACTGTTCAGCAAGTGATTCATTAGTTAGTTCTTCATTATTGAAAATTACATTCGCATATGAAAATTATTTCAGGGGTGCGGGCCCGGGATTTGAACTTGCACCCCTAACGTTCAAGGCGGGTGTTCTTGCCTACGAGGTTACCCGTTACCACTGCTTCGTCAAGCTTAGCTTCCTCAAAATCCAATTAAAAACAGAAGAACCAGTTGGATGTGGGTTCGATTCCCACCAGTTAAAAAAAACAAAAATTGCCTTTACGGAATTTATTTGGGTCTGGGTGTAACTGGGAACAACCCTAGTCCATTGTAATGTACCCATAGTACAAGCTTTGCTTAGTTTGGGATCATACAATTAGTATCTCTTGACTGGCAATATTTAGTGAAATAAAACTATTTTACGGATTCGCGTTTATTTGCTTTTTTATGTTCCCGACGTTTCGGCTGCTTTACAGCAACCATGGTCACGCGGGGACTGAGGTGTTAGACATACTGATGTCATAGTTAATAACTGGTCCAAATTAAAAAAAAACATCCTAATTTCAATAGGGAAGATGGCTGGGTGCTACCACCAACTTGGGATCCAGTAATTCATATGATTAAATCCAAAACCAAGCGTACCATTGCAAGACCTCGAGACACTGTGAGCACTTTCTGCGTGGATCGGACCGCAAACAACAACTAAATATGAGGGTACCCAGTTATTAACTATGACATCAGGACGTCTAACACCTCAGTCCCCCCCGTGACCATGGTTGCTGTAAAGCAGCCGAAACGTCGGGAAAATAAAATAGTAAATAAACGCGATAGAATACGTAAAATAGTTTTATTTCAATGTATAGTATTCGCGTAAATATAAGAAAACAACAGTTATGGTCTCCTCATTATGAAGTGCACGTGAAACGGTTGGAACGAGTACAAAAACGATTTCTATATTCCCTTTGTCATAGCAATAATATAAAAAAACTAATTGTATCTTACCAAGACAGACTAAACCACTTCTCTTTACAGAAGCTGCAGGATAGAAGACAACTATTAGAGCAACTATTTCTACGCAAAATCTTAAACGGACGTACGGATTGTGCCTACATCGTAAGCAAAATAAATTTCTCTGTTCCTAACAACCGCTTACGTAAACAAAATTACTCCATTTTTACACCACATCCTACCAAAAGTAACCTAGGTTATTTTTCGACAATCAACAGGCTTCAAAGACAATACTGCTTACTATCTAAGAAAAATAAACATATTGATATATTTGCGTCATATGACCAGAAATTCAAGCGCGATATTCTAAACTACTATAAAGACCTAAACTCCCAAAACATACACTAACTCTCCCGGGGCATGTTCATTTGTCTCAAGACCTAACACTCCTTTCGCTTCCTATCGTCACTTCACACACACTACAATATCTGCTTGGTTTACTCTTAGTGTACATCAGTACAAACGATGGCCTTATGCCGAGGGCCGTTCGTTTCTATCGCTCGCTATTCCGTCTACGCGATCCACTCATTAAATAAGTAGGTATTGTTAATTTTAATTCTATTCAAGTGTTTACATCTTTTATTACATAAATAAAAAAAATAAAAAAATAAATTATATGTACATATATAAATATTTGTACTATTAGATTAGTTTTCAATAGCACATAAGACTAATTCGCTTGCCGTGGTAGCCCTTAATTAAGGCTGCATTTATCCATGTATTAATCCACTGTTCTTTAATGTAAGATATATTGTAAGCCTTTCGGGTTATCCTCAAATAAATAAAAAATAAATAAACAGTTGGATGCGGGTTCGATTCCCGCCAGTAAAAAAAAAAAAGTTTTTTTCTCGGTCTGGGTGTAACTGGGATCACCCCCATTCCATTGTACAATTATTATGTGTTGTCTGGCAATATTTAGTTATACCTACTTAATTGACACATCCATAACTAATGAATGTTAATAACATTGTTAATAAGTTAATTACTATGCTATAATGGATTTACGGCGTACAGGATGTGTGCTGCGGGCGATAATGCAACTTTTTATTAATTCAAACGAAATGACAATAGGCCGATTGTTTTGAATTGAAGACTGAGGACATAGATTTAAAAAAAAACAAATGTGTTGGTAATACTCTACAGGTACGTTTACTATTGTCTATATTGGTATAGATCAGTTAAATAAAATGTCAATAAAAAAACATTATAATTTTTTTTTTTTTTTAGATTTGCTTTTTAATTGGACACGTTAACTGTAGGTATTCCTATAACCCGACTAAAAACCAAAGACTAATAAGTTTAATGAAATTTAATTAAACTCTGAGCTCTCAGTTTTAAGTCGCGTAATAGTTCTGATTTTTTCGACTACGGTTTTTTGGTTCCAATATACTATAACAGAGCATGTTGTCATTATACCGGGCACATTCTCCCTTCATTCGAGGGAGATTTGGGCCCTAGTCAGCCATGATAGAGCAGTGTGAGTTGGTGAACTTCACACGTCTTTCTATATACGTGTAGGTTTCCTCACGATGTTTTCCTTCACTGTTCAGCAAGTGGTAATCATCGTAAGTAAAAATCTCAGAGGTGGGGGCCTTGCACCCCCTACATTATATTAACGTACTTAAACATTTGAATAAAGAACTAATTATGAATATACCAGAAATCGGCCGTCGAAATCAAGTCCTTCGGGAATACTCGGCCGCGCTCGGGTCGTTTCGTCCGCAGCGGGGGGCGCTAGCTAATCGCGATAATGTGTTTATTGAATTAGGCGCGTGCGTCGGCCGCGCGTACGCTGCACATGTGACGTGATGGCCAAGATCGTTACGTATGATAGATTAGGTAGGTGCGGTGTGATTTTTTTGGGATTGAACTGTTAGAGGGCATTCACCTAAAGCTTCATTAGTGACATTCAATCAACGAAGACTCACCGTCAGCTCGTATAGTGTTGTTTTAATATGAACTGTAATTTTTTTTAACAGATGTGTTAGAAAGTGATAGTAATATTTTAAACGTAACTGGAGTAGAGCTGATGATAAGTGGGCTGTAGGAACGATTAGGTTCATCCACGGAGATAGAAAGAGAAGTATGGTAGCAGAGCGAGGGGGGGAATATTTACTAGACTAAAGTCTAGTAAATATTGAGAGCATCACAGGAAGTGGAAGAACGAATTTTTACCTACATTTCACGATTTTAATATTTTTTTGGAATGTATATGTCATCTGTATCAGGACTACAACGTGAAATTTGTTATATCAAATCCTAACGTCATGTAGTAGATAATAAATATGCTGTATATAATCTCCACATATAAATGAATCTATTGTCCAATCAACAGATGTTGATAGATTGCTTAAGTATGAAAATCATTACCACAAACTATCAGCCTATTTTGACAAGACGAACTTCCCTTCCCGCTCAATAAAAACACAAGGAAATAAAACTACGAAAGATACTGAGTGAAAACAATGCAGGTGTCAGATTACGGACGGAATACGTGGGGTCTGAGAGGGCTGAGGACATTAATTTAATTATACCTCTCTCCCGAGGGACCGTCTAATATTATATGGGAGTGAGGCGACCGACCTCCCGGCATACAAATTCAAGTGTCATTTTTTCGCGTGAGAAAAAATCTCGCAACTGATTTTTATTTCGCTGTTGGCATCCCCAGCGAGATCTGGTTGCGTGTGGAAAATATATATGATTTAAATCTGGCTTGTGATGTTTCTTTTGCGATGGGAATTGATATTGATATCTCTGGGTTAGACAATAAAGGTCAAAATATGAAACTTAATAGATCAAAACAAAAAAAAAGTTTGTATGCCAAAAATAAATTGCGAATAATCTAATTCTATCACCGGTTCGGAATGCTGCTTCCACTGAGAAGAGCCGATTAGAAACTCTATGATTACTCTTTTAAAGATCTTTTCTAATATACAGTCTCAGGAGCAGCAACGACAAGTGAGTAGGTAGGTCCTTTGCGATCACAATGTGATGCACAAATAAAAAACTTATTAGCTACAGGGCATCCGGCTATACGGTGTAGGTATAAAGAGCCTAGGACCAAATTTAAAGTCTAGTTATCAATTTATCAATAAAAGTTTTCCAAAATCATGCAACTGTCTAGGAGTTCCATGGCATAGATAGCATGTGAATCTATACAAATAAATAAAATTGGAGTGTCTGTTTGTAATATCAAAATAACACTTTTTTACCAAATGCGTATGAAAGTATATACGATACCTATAAAGAAAACGCAATTTTAAAATTTTTTGTCTGTCTGTCTGTCTGTTTGTTTGAGGTAAACTTCTAAACGGCTGAACCGATTTCAATGAAACTTTCACTGACAGATAGCTGACGTTCCAAGGCGTAGCTTAGGCTACTTAAATTTTAGAAAAAGCATTAGTGTTCCGAGGGAAAAACATAATACCCATATTTCCGGGTAATCTCCCTAAAGTCCACGCGGGCGAAGTCGCGGGCACAGCTAGTCTAATCTATTATTAGAAATTAATTACCTACATAACATTCCATACCACAGAACTTTTTAATTACTTAGTAATTTGTGTATATTTATTGATATATCACTGTACAATCAATTTCAATTGCAATAAACGCTAAGGTATTAAAAGAAAATGCCACTAAAATCGAAGTATTTCAAGTTTCAGTCCTTAATTAAACTCGAAGCACGTAGCACTCCTTGATTCAGTCCCCGGAGGGAGTGACCCCCAGCCCCACCCGCTAGCGGACCTCCCCCCTTCCTTATGGACCGCTTAGATTTCCACCCCCCAGGTTATGTGGACGGAATACTTGAAGTCAGGAATCTTGTACTGAGAATTGGTTTCGAGATTGGACCGTTAGTTTTATATCTTTGAGTTTCTGTTTTGATGGACTATTTTCAGCTAGAGTTTATGTTGGGAGTCTCAGAAAATTTGCATAAATATCCCATATAAAATAGTGTTACTAAATCAATCAATTTTGAGGACCTCACCTATAAAGAAATCAGGAGAATGCAATTAAAATAATTAAGTTTGTGATATTATAAGACACTCTTCGAGTAGATAACATTTGTATTAATTACCTTGTATTGTAACTGTATTGTAGATTTGGAAGTAGGTAAATCTGCTTTATTGAACTAGATTCATTATTAAATTAAATATAAAGCGCACAGTCGAGAACCATTTTCACAATTATAACATTCTTAAAATCAAGGACTTTTTTGTTTTAACCTCATTTGCATATTGCCAACATTCCAACTCAAAATGGCCCCTTTCAAATCCAATTACGAAGCAGCAAGCCTCCTTAGACTGTTTTAGAGATGTCTCTTTGAAATTTTTAAGGGTAAAAAGGCTTTAAAAAGTAATCAAAGAGGCTGTGAACAGAAAGTTAAGAACATTTGGCTCCGCTGAGACAATTATGAAGTGTTTTATATCTTTTCATTTCGTGCTCTGAAAATCTTTTTTCGGGAATCTTGTTCGTTTGGAATGTCTCGTTGGATTTTATTGATTAACACTTAGTAACAAGTTTGTCTAAAACAATTTTTGTTAATGTTTAATTCGGAGTCAATTTTGTTATTAATTACTCCTCAACTTGCGTTGCGATAAAAAATCATAATAAAAAAACCGGCTAAGTGCGAGTCGGACTCGTACACGAAGGGTTCCGTACCATTATCTATAAAAATAGCAAAAAAATCACGTTTGTTGTATGGGCGCCCCCTTAAATATTTATTTTATACTGTTTTTTAGTATTTGTTGTTATAGCGGCAACAGAAATACATCATCTGTGAAAATTTCAACTCTCTAACTATCACGGTTCATGAGATACAGCCTGGTGACAGACGGACGGACGGACAGCAAAGTCTTAGTAATAGGGTTCCGATTTTATCCTTTGGGTACGGAACCCTAAAAACACCGGACATTTCATAATACAATTGCTTGTTATTTTTTGCTTTGCAATTCCTACGCTATATTCTAATTGCATTTTAAATACGATCGCAAACCGAGCTAATTTACAAAATGCTTTTTAAATTCTTCCCTGCAAACCGCGGCCAGGAAAGTATCGCTATGGTTAAAAAAAAGAAAATAAAGAAACAAAAGTGCCCGAAACACGGCCGTTGTGTAATTATTCCGAGAGCTAATGTGCCACTTGTTTATTCCCTGACTAATTAAGAGAAGGAAGTTTTAAAAAAAATACTTTAACTCAGCCTTTGAGTGAATCAAACATTCATGAAACGGAGCGAGGAAGATCTACACAGTAAATATTGCTCATTTTCTTTTTTTAATTGTTGCTATCTAATCTGTGTTAATGGCACGCCATTTTCTTTTTATATAAAAATGGTTGTTATCTACCCTAATAATAGGGGATACCGCAAGGTACTTTACTATCCTTTACCAACGTTATATAACTTACTGAATAATTAATTAACAGTTAATTGCTACAACTAGAACGTAAGTGCTGAAACTACCAACCCCTGAAGAGGTAACAGGTAGGGAAGTTCATGAAACTTGTTCTCCAATTAGCGTCGAATTAAACCGGTTCGGGTGAGAGTTGACAAATCGTGATACGCGGTCCTACGTCCCGACGTTGACTAATCACCCACCGTTTAATTTAGCTAGCGTAATTATAAATAAAATTTCAACGATAAATTGTCTAGGGGTACATTAATCAAGAAGTTGGGACACTGATTAAAATGCTGTTCTGCCAACTATTCGCTAACTTGATATCGTTAATAATTTACACCTTGAGGGTTGAATTAGGGGCGAGATCAGGTGTGATGCGGTGGTTTAATTTGTTTGTGTGAGCTGAGAAGAGGTGTATCAGGTTGGGAGGGGTTATCCTTCTTCGCGGAGATTATAATTCTATTTATAGTCTAGATCGATCCCCAGGTGTTTAGAAATCTGTTGATTTTATTTTATTTTATCATACAGTTGTTCCTCGTTTACCACACATCTTTATTTCAAGTTAGATAAATGTCAATTTTATATAACTGTTAGGCAGGTAGTTATGTCAGAAGAGTTCGGAACATGAATCTTACAAAAAGGAAATATAAAACTGCTCCCTCAGCACCATAGACCTTGCAGCAATGTTTTAATACTAATTTTAGTTTTTGATAAGTAACTTAATACAAAATCTGTCAAAAGTTTACAGTTAGTATTGAAAAAACAATACTTTAAGGCCTCTGTTAGAAATAAAAAACCAATCCATTTAAAAATCCACTCGTATGAAAATTTATTCATTACTATCTACAGACCACCCCATAGATGTGAAAACATGTGCCCAATAACTAACCCAACCCTTCTCTTCTTATTCTCTCTCACCTATTCAAAAATCTCTCTCTATCCCCCTCTCACTCACTGTCAAAGCAATGAAAACGGCGAATCTATCCGTCTGAATCACAGACTATAGCTACCCCACCCCTTATCTTAAATGAACTGGGGAGAGAAGTAGGTATTTCTGTAGGCATAGATGTTGAACATGGAGCAATGAAACGTCTTTATAACGGAGAGACGACAAGTTTACGAAATACATAAGACAGTAGTTTGTCCAAAGAGAGTGTAAAACCTACCACAAAGGTACATATAAGTTATTGCCAACAATATGGTAATGAACGCCTTTAAAAGTATACTCACAAATATGTAATCATATAACTCTTCATAAATTACTGTCCTATACAAAAGCATGGGTTCTAATGATCCTGATTGACATGAATCCTCATTAACAATATTGAATAAGCAAGAGACATATTGTTTTCTTATATTTACGCGAATACTATTTGAAATAAAACTATTTTACGGATTTTATATTATAACATCTAACACCTCAGTCCCCCGTGACCATGGTTGCTGTAAAGCAGCCGAAACGTCGGGAAAATAAAATAGTAAATACGATAAAATCCGTAAAATAGTTTTATTTCAAAGCAAGAGACAGTTAACAGAGGATTGGTAGTTTTTGGAATACCAAGAGGTCTCAAATAAAGGAAGTTATAATACGTTTACATTGGTCATACAGATCACTTTATTGTTAACGAAGACATTGCAAACGTGAGATTTTAAGAGATAACAGAATTACCAATTTTGCAGATTTGTAATCATAATTCTGGGACATTACAAACATCTATAAAGTATTGTTGTATCAATAGTAACCCTCAAAATTTGACAGATGTTCTACTGAGTTAACTGTCATAAACTGAAAGTAGCATTAAAACATTGTTGCAAGAAGGTGGTAAGAAGTCTGATGAAGACAAATTAGATAACACAAAACAATATAATGACGAACGAGCAACGTCTGTTAAAACTCTACATTTAGTTCAGCGAATGAATAGAATCAGAATTTTTTATTCATGTAAACCAATACAGGCACTTATGAATCGTCAGTAAAAAATGTATAATACTAATAGTATCTCCACCACCAATAGATATCCCTTATCATGATCGCCATAGTACAAACAGGGGTAGTTTAGTGGCGACACTGAATTATGAACATGCGCCCCGCTGTTACACAAATTGCCTTATAATAGATGAACTGCTGATGTAGACAATACGCTATGGCGGTAAATAAAGATCACTTGAGAATTGACATTAGATTAAAAAACATCGGTATTAAGTGTCTATTAGGTATGTTTTCAATCTATAAATTGTTTTATATAAGTAGAATTTCAATTTGTCTTGGGATTGTAAGAATCATGAGAGTACATAGCCTAGGTTTGAAACAATTGTATGTTTTGCATCTTTTGAATAGTATTACACTTACTATGTGTATTCTTTCTATTCTATTCTATACTATATTCCTACCCTTTACTTATAAACACTTCATAGTGCTATCTTTAAAACTGAATACGCAAGTGATAAATAATGAGACTACAAAATTATGTACTTTACTAACCTTAGTCAACCCTTACATGTTTTTCAATACAAAAGACAGTTGAAAAATGATAATACGGTTCCTTATTAAATATTTAAAAGATCTGTCTGGAAGACAATTGTTTACACCACAATCCAGGGTATTGTGTGGAGATGTTGGAACGGTGTCTGAAATCGGGGATGGCACTTGTGGCCGAGGTGATACGGCCCCGGATCTTGTACATAGACTTAAGCGTTCAAGGGACGCCGACATGCAAACCGCAACATCTTATATTCATGAAGGGATTCGTGCTGAGATACAGTTTTGAAGCTTGGACAACGCTACAAGAGTTGTTGGAGCTATCCACTAGATTTTTTTCGGGAAGGAATGTGCGAGTATCGAAAAAGATGTGGTTTTAAAATCTCTTGTATTTTTCATATGCCAATTTTATTTCATCTGGTTGCATTTGCAATTAAATAGTAGCTAGCAATTAAATAGTAGTAGTAAAACAGAAAGGAATGAGTGATGGTGGTTCATTTGAAAATTATTTGATTTAAAAATGATAGGGATATGCTCCTCAATTAATTGTATCTTGCTTTATACAATAACTCCAATGGAAATGGATATCAACGATTAAAAGGCGAATTGAATGAAGCGCCATTTTGGTAACTTTGCACGAACCCAGCTCAAAAGACACATATACTGATTCCAACGATATAAATTACTCAATAGCACTGTCACTTCGCCTTACTACTACTACTACAGCCCTTTTAACGTCCCACTGCTGGGCACGGGCCTCTCCTCAATGCGAAGGGGATTCAGGTCATAGTCCACCACGCTGGCCCAGTGCGAGTTGGCAGACTTCACACATCTATCGAGAACTAGTCAAGTTCCTTCAGACGTGCAGGTTTCCTCAGGATGTTTTCCTTCCCCGTCGCATAGCAAGTGATAATCTCGGATGAAAATGAGATTCGCACATGAAAACCCAGAGGTGGGAACCGGGGTTTGAACCTGCACACTTTGATTGCAAGGCGTGCGTTCGACCACTCGGCTACCACTGCTTCGCCTTTTACCCGCCAATATTTACATAGGCTCCAAGTGTTCCAATGCTCAACAACCTTCCTACCCGTATGTGTCAGTAACCCAACACCCCTATATTGTAACCACGACGTCTCGGCCTGCATTACGCGATTATTATAAAACAAGAGTAGTCGTCTTAGGTGTTAATGTACATTAATTATGGGACAAGGGAGGCAGGGGTGCTTAAGATGTTTTGACAGTGTTACCACTTTGAATTATGTTGGATAAGTAAATGGCCGCTGTGGCTGTTCCGTGCCGAATTAATGCTGTCAGTTTGTTATTTAAGATGGCAATTTGTTGGTGTATTTGCCCGGTTTTAGATTACAGGTTTTGGGTGGATGCTTTTGTTAATAGCTCAAGTCGTTTTGGTACCACGATATACATATTAAGTTCATTAAAATTTGTCATTTTCAATAGTTACTACCACTTACTGAACGATGAAGGAAAACATCGTGAGGAAACCTGCACGTGTATAGAGACGTGTAAAGTTCACCAACCCGCACTGGGTCAGCCTGGTGGACTATAGCATAAATCTCCCTCGCATTGTGCCCGGTATAATGGCAATAGGCTAGCCCCCTATTACATAGGGCCAAAATACATTGGTGAACTGTGGGCGCACTGCAGTGCACCACTGCCTACCCCTTCGGGGAATACAGACTTGATGATGTGTTTTATATAAAACGTAATTCACTTACCAGTATGTATGTAAGTGTGCTTCTTCATGTCTGATTTCTGATGGAACCGCTTCCCGCAGTACTGGCACGGATAGGGCCTGGTATCCGAGTGGATTAGCAGGTGGGTGGACAGGGTGCTGGATCTCTTGAAGGTCTTCCCGCACTGCTTGCACTCGAACACTTTTTCCACGCTGTGAACATTCCTGGGAGGAATACGGTTGGAATTCATTGGGGGTGCTGAAGTGACGAACAAAGCTGGTCAATATTTGGATAAACCAGCAATTGGCAATGAAATCGATAATTCGAACCATTAATTGACTGACTGAATAGCTTTATTCCGTTATAAATATTTGAGAACACTTCAGAAGTTACATGATTGAATAAGAATGATTTGTTATATGTGTAAAAAGGCTGAAAGAATCTGTATGACCCAGGTTGCTAATAGCCTTAACTGAACTTTGAAACTATGACGTAAAATTTGTTAGTTACAATATTTACCGTCAATTGTTATTTGGACCATAATAAGATTAGGGTAATATTCTAGATGATAAAGCTAGAGATGTAGATAGATAGACATATCTCTATGATAATCTCAGGAAATGAAAATTAACTCACCTATGCTGATTCAAACTGATCTCATGTCCAAAAGTTTTGCTGCACAGTTCACAGGCGAACGGCCGCTTCCCATTATGCGATCTCCTTGCATGTACCTCCAACCCGTGAGGAGTACTGAACATCTTTTCACACTTGACACATGTATACACATCTCCATTTAGCAGAGGTCTCGAAAGAGGGCCAGGAGCGCCTAACACCGCAGCCCTGAGTCTCAAAAACTCAGGGCCAGCAGCCTGAACAGCGTGCAGGTACAAATTGCTGTATCCACCCCATCCCGGTAGACCAAAGCTTCCTGCATCCCTCAAAAATTCAGCAAAAGGCAACGGTGGGTATAGGAATGGTCTTTGCGGCTGTACTCTTGGTGCATCAGGTCTTAGGAGTGCACTGACTGAGAAGGCTTCTGATCTTTTCGGTGGGGGTGACGTGTCTGGAGGTCTTCTTGGAGAAGAAGGCGGGGAGTCCACTTCAAGTTCTGGAGAGCTGGAGCGGACTGATCTTGGGGACTGCGGAGATGGTGCCCAGCATGGGCTTCCGCAGCGCGATGACGGGGATATGGGTTCTGGTCTGGTCTCATGGTGATGGGTTTCCTCTTCTTCCTCCTCAGTACGCTCGCTGACTAAGCGGTTGATACTGAATTTGATGTCATCTGAAAAGAGAGTAGTGTGTCAAAATGGCTGAGTAGAGTTTTTTTCGAATGATTTTAATTATTACAGAGTTTTGAGTTATTCTTTTGTTTTTAACAACAAAACATACCTATTTGTAGAGTCAACTTTTGAATGACAACCTGACTATTAGGTACTCCACACTTTTTATTGATATGATTCCATTGAAACAAAATTACTCCATCACCTTTATCTCTACATTGATGGAATAGTTTGATTATTGACTGTCATTGTTACTTTATAGGACGGTGAAGTTAATCTTATCATATTAGTAAATTTTATCTTGTAAAATGTATTTGGTTTTGATTTTTGTATCCATTTGATTTGATATTTCATGGCAATGTTCCACGTTATTTTTCAGTGATATTGCTGCTAATTAAATAAATTACAATCTCAGTATTTTCTTAACAATACACTCGTTCCAAACAGGCCCCTTACCTGTCTTTCAGGAATGTTTCAGTATCAATTTCTGTTTTTGACAGTTAATTTGAAACAATATCTGACATGACAGTACTGTTGACAAAGTAATACTTTTAAAGGCGGTGTTAAGGCCCCAGTATGACGATGTTGACAAAACTATTACTCCTTTAACCCTACAATAGCCATTGTTCGGTGGGTCATAAAGGCCCCCGGCGCGTGGAACTGCGCAGGTGCCACACTTGTCGCTCGCGATGAAATGGGCCGTATCATGTCGCTGCAGCAAATTGACTTTCATCTGTTCTCCAACCCTCGCCCAGCCCCCGTAATTAACACGTTGGGTCGTTGCGACCCCAATCTTTTTTTACTATTCACTAATCCGCGGGCGCGACTAAACGCAACAGCCCCGATGTTCAGCTCGATGCATTGTTGTTATATTATTCGCGTTTGATTATGAATTTGTTAGTATAGTATTGATAGAATTATATTGTGTTTGTACTTTCTTTGCAAATAATTATCTTGGTTTATTATAGTAGAGCAGCATTGTTTATCTATTTAAATATATTTTTAACCGATGACATGAAATAAACAAATGAAGATAAAATGATCGAATGTACTAAAATAAAAATAAATTTCAGGTCTTTTATGTAGAACACATAAGTTCCTATTCTTCTACCTACGACATCAAAACGAGGATCGTAACTCTCAGGCGATGTTTTCTAAATGATACCTTTCCTCTAGATATAAATTAAGTGTACAACCATTTGGCATATGTCCCACCGTATAAACTTCATACATCATCAAGCAACCATCAGCGCAGGACCCACGCTGTCCAAAAACAAACATCCATCTCCAGCCGAGACAAGTTCCGCTAATGAAGAGCGACCCCCTATATCTGAAATGCAGCAGCTGTCGGCATTTGGAGCGGAACTGATCGGCCGGCTTCGGCCATGTTCGGGTATGATCGACGGTGACTTCGGCCTCTCGACAGTCGGCACGTGAGGTCCCCTTGGAGTTTTCACGCGCGGGTCTCTTTTAACAATGGGCAGCGTTTAAGGGTTGCCTGTGCACTTGTTTGTTTGTTCCCCCGCGACACGGTAATATTGCCCCATAGTATTTATTACATATTAATGGTTATTTAGATTCATTGTGCTGCCCCGACGCGACAGTATGCTTGAATTTATGGCGTCGCACAATATCGGACCCTCTTCGAGTAAAGAAAGGCTTTTGTGTGCCATTGTTGGACTGTAATTTGGGGATATAATTCCGAATTTTGATTTATAATTGAATTTTTGGTAATAGGTTCACTGAAGAATTCTATGCTAGTCTGTATGTTAGTTTATTTTTTTAAATACATGTTAGTTTCTTTTTTTATCACAATAAATCTGAGTACTTCAATCACCCCGCACACTGGTGCGTCAAAATGGTTGGTCAATACCAAAACGAACTCTGTGTCAATATGCTTAAAGATTAAATTTCATCCACGCCACCACACGTCAGGATTCGCTCGCGCTGTCTGTGCTATTTCGTTGTAGAATGAACTTGATCTATGTGTCAATACAGTTCGTTTTGCTATGGCAAATAATTGAAGAGCAAGCGTTTTACGGGAGGCCTAGTATACTTAAAGAACAGTATAATTACAACTTACAGAACTGTCGGTGGTAAGGCAAACAGAGACCGAGAACTCGGAAACGAATTGAGGCATTTTTAAACGCAAATTAGTTTACAAGCCCGTCACTCCGATGCATTCTTTTGTTTTTCTATCCAAACACTGCATTAGTATCATTACCGTCCGTCTATTTGCGTTCTTAATGCAATTTTAATTATAAAAGGCGCGGCGGCGGTGTGCGAATTGCAAGGCCTGATTCAGATTGTAATTTTTCTGAGAGCTTTTAACAAATTAAAAATACGTGTGTCGCATTGTGCGGTGGGTGATTAACGTGTTTTTTCATTTGTGTATCGATGGGTTGCGGGCTAATCGAAATGGGGAATGAAACTCAACGTTTGTTAATTACAATGATGAAATATTTTCTATATACAATGAGATTCAAAACGAGTATACTAATCCTTAATAGCATCTCTAGGTCATTCTAATATTCAGGAATATTTTATTGAACGGTGAGAAGACAGAGATAAAACACCTGTAGATGTAGCATTTGCCAAGACTAGACTTATGTCACGGAATATCTTGATGTTGTCTTTCTCACGTATGAATTTAGACAGAGTGCGAGCGAGCGAATGTGTGACAAAGGTCTCGTCTTGACAGGAGTGATAACACCACTGCACGTCTATAGAAAAGCGTGTGAAGTTCACCAACCCGCATTTGGCCAGCGTGGTCCACTACGGTCTACGGCCCAAATCTCCCTGGTGTTGAAGGGGAATGTGCCCGATATAATAACAATAGACTCTAGTGTGCAATACATCGAATATCTGTGCTAAAATCCAAGTGACTAAATTCGCTTGTGTCATCAATGACATTTCGTTGAAAAATGTGCTTTTTCTATGTGTCAATACGGTTTATTTTGGTATTAGCAAATTTTTAACAAACTTTCTTATGTCAATTAATCAGTATGTCGACCGCTATCACAGACTTATCTGTAATTACATCAATTAAATATAAAAAAAACATGATTAATCCCTCTATCGAAAAAGGATATAAGGATTACAAAACATAGGTACCTACCTCGTAAATCTGGTTTATAATATGTTACAATACAAATAATAATTAGATAGGGATTATTTTTCCTTCTATTTCGTGGAAAAACCCTAAGCGCCTACTTATCAATGGAAAATAAGTAGTTACGTACATGGAACTTCTTCTGAAAACATAATATACTTAATGTCATAATATATAGTATCATTATAGTATATACTAGCTGTGCCCGCGACTTCGCCCGCGTGGACTTTAGGGAGATTACCCGGAAATATGGGTATTATGTTTTTCCCGCGGAACCCTAATGCTTTTTCTAAAATTAAAGTAGCCTAAGTTACGCCTTGGAACGTCAGCTATCTGTCAGTGAAAGTCCCATGGAAATCGGTTCAGCCGTTTAGAAGTTTACCTCAAACAAACAGACAGACAGACAAAAAAATTTAAAATTGCGTTTTCGTTATAGGTATCGTATATACTTTCATACGCATTTGGTAAAAAAGTGTTATTTTGATATTACAAACAGACACTCCAATTTTATTTATTGTATATGTATATGTATATAATATATATATATATATATGTATGTATGTATGTATGTATGTATGTATGTATGTATGTATGTATTGTATGTATGTATGTATGTATAGATGTTATTCTGATGTACAACTACTAATATCTACCTACTGTAAAGTTTCTGCGTGAAAGAGTAACAAACATTTGATTACCCTACCTAACTGGTTAGAATTGACAGCTATGACGTTACAATATGGCGCAAAGTCGATCCTATTCTCATTTGAAACGCATAGTACAATTAATATTGATATCAAAAGATTATTAAAATTCATTTGTAGAACATGCAAAGTCACGGACGAATCGTTAATCAGGCTTGTGGATGTAATAAAATCTTAAATCTAAATCATACGGGGAGCGTGTCGGGTATGGAGTTTTAATGCAGAGGGGTGCTTTAGACCGGTGGGCGAATTTGGAGTGTTGTCTGAAGGAATTTCATTACACTGTGGTATTAAAAGTCACGCGTACAAGTTTTTGCCAATATTATAATGAACTCTGTATCAATACTCATAAAGATTGAATTTCTGCGGTATAAGCTACGCCCCGACTCGCTTGAGCTATCAGCGTCATGTCTCCGAAGAAGGAACTTTTTCTATATGTCAATATGGTTCTATTTGGTATTGGCAAAACAAAATAGGAAATGTTTTTTTGCGGTTACAAACTTATTTTGTAGTTACTTTGTTTTGGGACACCAGTATACCAACTGCAAAGTTAAGTTTGTCTCTCTATCCAGTTTATCTTTTCGTTAGAGTAATGCTTGGTGCTGTCACAGTTCAGGTACGGAAGCCTCGGTGCGCGAGTCCAGCTCGCATTTGGCCGGTTTTTTTATATAGCTTGATGACGTAATTTTCTCGACAATTGGAAGAGATTAAATTTATTTCTATGTGCTCATGTTGAGTCTGTCTGTAACCTTGTTATGTTGGTAAATTTATAAGGTTCTTGTTACGCATTATGTATCTATGGTTTAAAGTAAATAAAAAGTTTTCTTTGGATTAGCTTTATAAACCATAGATACGCTTATGTAATTACCAAGGTTACTTTACAAAGTTGAACACAATATAAGGTTGTATCTAGTACACACGTGAACACGTGTTTCAGCTAACGGAGCCATTAAAAATTATGTATAAATCAAATGTTATCATTAACTTTAAATCCATTTATCAAACGTTATAATATGATTTTAATCCATTTTATCGCATAACCGAAGATTGTAAATGACGAACTACTATCCTGAGGTATTTTATACCTTTATATAAGATAGATTTAGCATTATAAGATATGCTCCGATTATTATTAACAGATTGTTAATTGTTTTCGTAAAGACCAAAATATTACAATTTACAATCATATTTCTTTATCCAATTACATGTTTTTCAAACCCAAATGCCCTCTTATTCTATACAAAATCATGAAACCTAAAATCACATATGGCTTCACCTGCAATGCACTTGCGAGTATTTCGAACACATTACATAAATACACATTATACATTAAAAAAAAAGAAGCAGTGGTAGCCTCGCGGGCAAGAACGCCCGCCTTGAACGTAAGGGGTGCAAGTTAAAATCCTAGGCCCACACCTCTGAGATAATTTTCATGTGCGAATGTCATTTTCAACAATGATTACCACTTGCTGAACGGTGAAGGTAAACATCGTGAGGAAACCTGCATGTCTATAGCTTTCTATAGCGTGTGAAGTTCACCAACCCGCACTGGGCCAGCGTGGTGGACTATGGCCCAAATCTCCCTCGTATTGAGGGGGAATGTGCCCGGTATAATGGCAATAGGCTCGCCCCCTATTACATTGGGACCAAAATACATCGGCGAAGTGTGGGCGCACTACAGTGCACCTCTGCCTACCCCTTCGGGGAATACAGGCGTGATGATGTACACATTTAAAAAAACGGGTTGAAGCGGATGACACGAATGCCCTCGATTTTCCTGCTAACATATTTATCACCTTCTGTCACCGTCAATAAAAGAAAAAACACAACTGTCATTCTTAACATTCTGTCACAAACTTAATTACACACAATACATGCACAACTCTTAATATTTTATCTAATATTTTAATAATTAATTTCCTATTTTACATTTTAATTCAGTTCCCAAAAAAAATTAACACGGAAATCCACAATACAGGCAAAGCCTAGTTTGGGTTTCACAGTAGTTTTGTAACTATTTTGGTGAATATTTTTTTCTTTTTTATAAGGGACTAAGGACGGACAACGGAGTCTAAAGCTATGGAATCACTTTTGAAAATGTATTGTGTATATTATACAGACTGGATGTAGTTGGCAACTGCAAAGTGTACTTTTTCTATGAGAGTGGAAAATTACGGAAATAAACTTTTCGGGACTTGCCCTGAGCTGGGTGTAACTGGGATCGCTTCCAGTCCATTGTATGGTACCCATAATACAAGCTTTCTTAGTTTGCGATCATGCGATGAGTATCTGTTGTCGAGCGTTTTTAGGGTTCCGTACCCAAAGGGTAAAACGGGAACCCTATTGCTGAGACTTCGCTGTCCGTCCGTCCGTCTGTCACCAGCCTGTATCTCATGAACCGTGATAGCTATAAAGTTGAAATTTTCACAGATAATGTATTTCTGTTGCCGCTATAACAGCAAATACAAAAAAACAGAATAAAATAATTATTTAAGGGGGCTCCCATACAACAAACGTGTTTTTTTTGCCGTTTTTCATAGATAATGGTACGGAACCCTTCGTGCGCGAGTCCGACTCGCACTTGGCCGTTTTTTTTTATAAGAACACAAGTTCTCATTTTCAGTACAATCAAACCCATTTTGCCCGATTATAAAACGATTTCTCGCTATCGCCGAAGCGAACTGCGAACCGTGCGATAGGAAACATTAAAATATCATTATTATTATCGCAAAACCTCGGGGTGTAATCTCGATGGATTTAGATGTAATCCATTCGGTTGGATTACACTAATCAAAGTTATTATTCGAAGGTCTACGTGTTGATTGCTTCTATACAGCGTGTTACGGGAGTCCATAATAATATACGCATTTGTGTATGCGTGTGTAAGGGCAAATAGCAAAAACAATATTTAAATAAGAACTTTTTTTTATTAATTGATACTACTACAGCCCTTTTAACGTCCCACTGCTGGGCACGGGCCTCCCCTCAATGCGAGGGGGATTCGGGCCATAGTCCACCACGCTGGCCCGGTTGGCAGACTTCACACATCTATCGAGAACTAGTCAGTTCCATCAGACGTGCAGGTTTCCTCACGATGTTTTCCTTCACCGTTTCATAGCAAGTGATAATATCGGATGAAAATGAGAATCGCACATAAATCCCAGAGGTGCGAGCCGGGGTTTGAACCTGCACACTTCGATTGCAAAGCGTGCGTTCGACCACTCGGCTGCCACTGCTACTACTATTCATATATATATATATATATATTTATTTATATTATAAGTGCCGCTAATCTTATATGCAGTAACATTCCCGGGCACACGGGACGACAAGACGCCCGCGTCAAATATTATGTCAAAATACATAACGATTGAATTTAGGCCTCCCGCACATTCTGGCGTCAACCCTCGCGCTTAAATTTTGTGGCATAGCAAAACGAACTGTATTGACGTATAGAAAGAGTTCATTCTACAACGAAATGAGACTGACAGCGCGAGCGAATTTTGTCGCGTGGGAGCGTGGCTTTAACGACAGGAATTTAATCTTCATGCATATTGACATAGAGTTCGTTTTGTATTGAGGCTTTATGTGCTTAAAGCCACGCGTCGAAATTTTACGTCATCGATGTCGTTTCGTTGAAAAATGAGCTTTTTTAATAATTTAATACAGTTAATGCAGTGGTAGCCTCGTGGGCAAGAACGCCCGCCTTGAACGTAAGGGGTGCATGTTCAAATCCCAGGCCCGCACCTCTGTGATAATTTTCATGTGCGAATGTCATTTTCAACAATGATTACCACTTGGTGAACGGTGAAGGAAAACATCGTGAGGAAACCTGCACGTCTGTAGAAAGGCGTGTGAAGTTCACCAACCCGCACTGGGCCAGCGTGGTGGACTATGGCCCAAATCTCCCCCGTATTGAGGGGGAATGTGCCCGGTATAATGGCAATAGGCTCGCCCCCTATTACATTGGGACCAAAATATATCGGCGAAGTGTGGGCACACTACAGTGCACCTCTGCCTACCCCTTCGGGGAATACAGGCGTGATGATGTATTTATATTTATTTATGTAATAATACAGTTCGTTTTGGTACAAGCAAGAATAATAACTTGACTACGGTTTTATTTTAATTATATTTATTTATCTTTTTTTATATGACGGCGCTAATCTTTAATATACTTAACACTGTGTTAGGTTAAATTAGGTTTCATATAACGGCCAAAACAACTTAGTTGTGAAACAAATACAAAGGCCTGTAACTTATAAAGCAATATAGTTACTTAATCTGTATTTATTATCAGCTGCCGTATACTAACCTAAAATATTCAAACAGATTTCAGTAACATCCTGTATAATATTGATTCGGTAATCCGCGCAACGCCGTTTATCTTTATTGTCGTGTTTTTACGAAGAATATTGAGACCTTGATCGGGTATTGTCAATGTCAAGTTCTTATTCCCTGCATCCACTGAGGCGGACGGATTAACTTTATTTGGAACTGTACTGTATGATAATATAAATAAAGAATGAATTTCTTTGGTAAAAACACGCGACGATCGGTAAAACTTCGTTACCCGACTACGGCAAAGCCAAAAGGAAGGGTTATGATTTTAGCACTCTATGACGCTACCCCCCACGTAAGTTGTTGTAACCAACAAAATTCATTTATTCCTTTTTATCATGCTATACTATCTATTTTGATAAATTTATCGGTATATGAGTGTATCAGATGTCCGAAATATAACTTTGGGTAGGTACATACATATATTGTAGCTCATATGTGGATGTTTAGTGAAGACAGTTTGTACCTAACTATCATAGTTTCTAGATAATAGACCTTTGAATATGCGTCACAGGTATCATGTTCCGGCACTTCCGGCATATGGGTACAATGTACATCCAGCACTATTCAGCGGTGTAAACTACACTTATGAGGGGCTACTACCAATATTCACAAAACAGAACAAGCAAATTTTTCAAAGGACTTCAGATATTACGAGTTATGAAAAGTTGAAAAAAGTTGGAAAAACATGGTAGAATTTCGTTCAAATTTTATACCATTCAGCTGTATACCCGATACTGATGCAAACTTCAAAGTATTATTTCGAACTTCTGAGACACTCTGTGTATTAAAATGACGATTTTATTTATATAGAATTTATATCTATGAAACGTTCTATTCTAAAGCTGTGGTGCATATGGGGATGTAACAACTTACGAGGGGGGGATTTTTGTATTTACGTATGTTCCTCCGTAGCGCCTAAACTATCCATCCGATTTTTATGTAAAAGGTGTCAATCGATTTGTTATTATGACCCGGGTAACATAAGTAATATTTTAGCCGACTTCAACAATAGAAGGAGTCGATTTTTAGCTTGTAAACGCCAATTTTAACCTATTTCATGCTTTTTTATTTCGCAGTCGGGTATAGGTTTTTTTTTTAAATTTTCTTCTTACGAAAATAAATAAGATGATGAGATTATTATGAAATAGGGTGAGGAATGGCTGCACCTTCGATTGTCGGGTAGTTATGCCAGTGTCAGGGTATTTATGACAATTTTAATAAACACGCATCTATACATCTATACAAATAAATAAAATTGGAGTGTCTGTTTGTAATATCAAAATAACACTTTTTTACCAAATGCGTATGAAAGTATATACCTATAACGAAAACGCAATTTTAAAAATTTTTGTCTGCCTGTCTGTCTGTTTGTTTGGGGTAAACTTCTAAATGGCTGAACTGATTTCAATGGGACTTTCACTGACAGATAGCTGACGTTCCAAGGCGCCTAAGTTACGCCTTTAATTTTAGAAAAAGCATTAGGGTTCCGCGGGAAAAACATAATACCCATATTTCCGGGTAATCTCCCTAAAGTCCACGCGGGCGAAGTCGCGGGCACAGCTAGTTATAAATAAAAATGGGTCATTTACGTGGCAAATATGGCGGATGATCTCGCTGTCGGATTTTTTTTTTTTTACGAAATGAGCGAAATTATGATATTTAATGAAATAAGATGAGGAATGGCATCACCTGCGACTAGCGCGAGTATTTCGCCAATGTCAATTAATTAATAGCAAGGACAAATTCAATAAATACACATTATAAATAAAAATGGATAATGACAGTGATAAAGATGGCGGATGATCTCGCTGCCGGATTTTGTACGACTACGTAACAGTGACGTTATACATACGACACATGGCATTAACAATGTCAGTCGGTTCTCGTTGATAAATATGATAAATCAGGGCTTAGAGGCGGCGCGATGAAAGCGAGAATCGAGAACAGGGATTAGGGTGGCCACGCCTAGTCCTCGATTTAGGAACTTGTCAATACGTCACTACTCGTGATCGGCAGATACGGAATTCCGTTTTATCTGGAATATTTCACAAGACGACAACGTAACAATATTTTTATTGTTACGTTTATGCAGGCGTGTATGTGTTTCGATCCCGTTGCATCCCTCCATAGCGGCGGGTGGTACACCGTGGGTTTTTAGTGGGTATACCGGCAATCTGCCGGGGACTCCCACATACCCCTTCCTCCTCCCCCGAGGCTGGAAGGGGATCCATAGAGGATTTCCCCACGAAAAAAAAAAAAAAAAAAAAAGGCGTGTATGTGTTTAGGTAGATCAAACTGATTATTTAAATTAATAAATATGACCAGACAACACATCGAGGGGTGAAAGGCTATTTAATATTAAGCAACATTTTTGTTACTTCCCAGGAGAGTATAGATACTCATTCGACGTAGAAAAAATTGCTGATTCCAAATATGTATATAAGCATATATCGCCCAAAAGTGTCGCTTAGGTCAAATAGCCTTTCACCTCGTTACATATTCAACGTATGATCCCAAACTAAGCAAAGCTTGTACTATAGATACCGAAAAATTGACTGGGGAGTAAAAAGGCCATTTCCGAAATTTTGCGCTGGCGGGAATCGAACCCGCAATATCCTGGTACAGTTGGTCGAGCGGCCTACCCTCAAACCATTAGACCTAGCTAACATTTGCCATACCACAAACATAAACGGTGTATCTTATTAGTTTTGGTCTTAAATATACCAACTAAAATGAATCGTTTACCTAATTATAACTTAGCTATGTAAGTTTTAGTTTATTTGAACTCTCAATACATCATCACGCCTGTATTCCCCGAAGGGGTAGGCAGAGGTGCACTGCAGTGCGCCCACACTTAGCCGATGTATTTTGGTCCCAATGTAATGAGCCTGTTGGCGTTCTCCCTGAATAAGAGGAAGAGTTTTGGACTATAAGTCAACCACGCTGGCCCAGTGTGGGTTGTTGAACTTCATACGCCTTTCTATTGAGGTGCAGGTCTATAGAGGTGCAACCCAGAGGTGCGAGCCGTGGTTTGGACCTGCACACTTTGATTGAAGGCAAAAAAATTCAATAATATTGCAAAAAGAATAATATTTTATCTTTTTCATGTTATTTTATGCATACAAAATTGTTTTAATAGCTCAATATCTTTGCCTGCTTACCCCAATGTAGTGTTAGCGTGAAGTTATAGGTTGACGTTGATAAACCGTGTAATCTATGATGTTATTATTTGACATTACGTGTTGTTTTAACAATGATAAAATCAAACATCTTATCTACCGCTCCGAGGGCTTAACACATTGACAAAAAGAACAATATCTGTGTATATATTACATAACATTACGACTGGTATACGCTATGAAGTTGGCAGGGACATTTCAAATCGTCGATGGCGTAGCTTTATGGGCATTGAAAAACTTTCTACATTATTTTTTATAGAAGAAAAATTATTTGTTATCAAAAATATAGTTGCTATTTCATTTAAATTAATAACTGTTAAGAATTGGGCCCTCGATAATTAAAGTTAGCTGACATTTTCAAAAAAAAAAATTACAGCAAGACGTCACAAGAAGAGACAGTATAGACAAAAGAACGGAAGGAAGTATTGTTATTAAACAAAGATAATTTTATGTACCATTAACAATATTGTCCTACTGGTGTCAAATTAATCAATGGTATCTATTATTTTGTGGCTTTAGTGTTTACTTAAAAAAATAAATACATTTTGTTTATTTTTGGTCAAAAACTATCTTCGCATTATTGCCTTTCTAATGAAATCGGTTTGGGGCACATTAGTTGGATGGTTTCAAAGTCTATAACGGATTTTTTTTTGTGACCTTTTTTTGTTATATACAATTTTTAAAAATTATGTTGTCCTACATTTTCCTTATAATTGTATCGCTATGGTGACCCTACTATATCTCGCGCGGCGCCTTTTGTATGCATGTCCCGATTTCTCTTAATGTTTCTACGAATTATTTGCTGGAATAATACGTTCTGTGTTTGTGACATTTTACAAACACACAATTACACCCGAAAAACACGATACACTCAGCTATCATCCGTTACACGTGAATGATGGGGTTTAAAATCGTATGTTCCACGTTTGTGTGTTTGATACGTTGTTTGACGAAACGTCGCAAGCGGCGCCTTTGAGATTACATTCCCCTTTGATAATTGCCAGCCAACATAACTCCAAGATTTGTAGTTATGACCAAGTTTACTTGGCTTATTCTTTAATAGCTGTGTATGTGATTGAGGTTAAAAACACAACTTGATTCATGATAGTGATGTACTTCACTCATGAGTTGACTCATTTAAAGTCATCATGTTAGTCAAATTTAACGAGTTACCTACTCTAATTTCAATATTGAAGCACCTCTTCGCGTTCCATGTAAAAGTACCTGAGAAAAGTTTTAATCGTGTCGCGAGTGAGTGAGTCTTTGGGGAGAGTAAGCTAAGTAAGCGAACGAAATGAAATCACCTCAAATGAGGTACCTTGTGAGGTAAAATGAGGTAACTCCCTAAACTACACACGTAAATAAAATTAAAGTGTCTGTTTATAATGTCAAAATAACCTTTTTTTACTAAATACATATGAGAGTATATGTATAACGCTATCGATAACGAACACGCAATTTTTAAAATGTTTTTGTCCGTTTGCTTGAAGTAAACTCCCAAACGGCTAGACCGATTTTGGCCTAAAACAACATGTTGGTCTCTATGTAAGTAATAGGGACGACATGACTAGATACATAAGCGATGGGATTCGACCAAGATTAATTTCTACCTATAGTTCACTACTCTGGGCCAGTGTGGTTTGGAGGAATTTCCCATCTTCTGCGTACTAGTAAGGTTTTCCTGGACATGCAGTCTTCCTCACATTTTTTTCCTTCAACGTTCAGCACTTTGAACCTGAACACATTGGCTATTAGCCAGTTTTTATGTAATTTCAAACAGTGCGCAGCCAGGTCGATTAGACCCAGAGGGAGTATTTTTGATGGTGCGTACCGAGTAAATAACACGATTTCGTCGCCCGCATACGCAGAAAGATACCCACAAGGCTTTTAAAACCTAGTGTAGCAGCTACCGTGTTAATATACGTACGGCCACATGGCAATATATTTTTGAATGTAGGGGAAAGTTAATTGCCATCCATAACGAAACCGTTTAAACAACTCACAGACAGTCAACACGAAATTGTCACGCGAAAAAACACAGCGGGTCGAGTGACTTGGCCGGCTTGGCGCGACTTGGCCGGACTTGGCGTGACTTGGTCAAACACAGTCTTGAATAATAGGGTAAACAATGATACGGCGGTGTCGTGACCGCGGTTACTTTGCCACTTGGCAAATATTTACTGGTATACCTGCCACGAATGTTACCCCTTTGATTGATTGAGCTTTTGGTTAACTTGACCGGTTTGAATACGCGGCACGAATATACTGGGCAATAAATTTCGTGCTTTATGAAAATCCGTCAAGTTTTTACGACTGTTAAAAAAAACAAACACACTGGCTGAATTGAGAATTTTTGAAATTCTAAATGAATTTGACGATGATTTGCTATAGTGCAAGGAACGTAGATCGTCCGGCCTCCTACGGTAAACCTGTAAAGGCCACATCACGGCCAACAGTGTAAGTACTTCAAAAAAAAACCGTCCGGCTTTCTGTTGTTACCGATTCGATTTAAGTCAGATTTTTGAAATGCGACAAGCCATGTTTGTCATTATGGTTTGTGAAAGTTTTCATACTTTTTAAAAATATGACTTGAACATTCCTACCACTTGTACTCGTTTAAGCCAGGATACTACTACTACTATAGCCCTTTTGAGGTCCCACTGCTGGGCACGAGCCTCCCTTCAATGCGAGAGGGATTCAGGCCATAGTCCACCACGCTGGCCCGGTGCGGTTTGGCAGACTTCACACATCTTCTTCATCATCAGCACTATTCGATTTCTATCAGACGCAGTGCAGGTTTCCTCACGATGTTTTCTTTGTGTGTCTTTACTGTTCCTTAGCAAGTGATAATCTCAGATGAAAATGAGATTCGCACATAAAACCCAGAGGTGTTTGAACCTGCACACATTGATTGCAAAGCGTGAGTTCGACCACTCGACTACCAACCACAGTTATACACTACAAGGATCTACGTTAGCATCAGATGAAACCGCCGAGATTTGATTCACGACAAGTCCCGGGGAAAAGCTAAATAATCTTGGAATTTAAAATTTTGAAAAACTTCACCAAACTGTCACAGTTTTGAGAAGGTCTAAATAGCTGTTAAATTATGTAATATATGCCATCAGAAACGCGTCTCTTCCCGACAATCCATTCCCTTCAAACACACGTCGACAACGTTATCTTACAGCTAATGTTTGCTTACAAGGGTACACATGTCCAAATCGGATTTACAACGCGAGTCCGGCCCGACAGATTCACCGTCAGCAAATAAAATTAAAATATTTATCAGAGAATTTCTAAATATGTAAATAAACTGGGCCGCGACTTCGTCCATGCAGAATTTATGATATTTTTTTCTAATAAAAGTTTACCTAAGTTACTCCTTATAACATCAGCTATCTTCCAGTGAAAATCCTGTCAACATCGGTCAAGCCGTTTTGGAGATATCGCCAGATAACACCTACTCCTACATAAGCAAAAAACGTGCACAATGCGTGCGTTATGACTGGGGACGATTTTTTTTTTAATGGACTACCCTGTTGGCCGTGAGGTGGCCTTTACAGCTTTACCGGAGGAGTGGCGAGCGCAGAGTGCACTCCAACCAAGGCCATATGGGCGGAAAAGGATGGCAACTAGCTCAAGGGCGCCACAGAGGGCACGACCTCGGCTTGGGCAGTTACCGTGAGGGGAGAGCTAGTGACTGTGCTCCTAGGTGCAAAGATGCACCTACGGGTGGGGACGATCCCAGAACAGGTAATTTTCTGCTGACGAAAATCTAAAAGAAACTAAACGTCGTTATTATATTATATGTAAAATAGGGTTACATAATATTACATTTTCCTATTGATTCGTTTTGCTAAACAATAATTACTGTTTTTTTTTATTATCTACTTCTTTTTCTGTTGGACAGGAATGTACAATTTAATAAATAACATGTCACGGCTCTGCTATCGGTACCTACCTCATTCTTATCAGCTATATCGAAATTTTGTGTTCGACACGAAAAATTACAACCATCATAACACGGAGCGAACATTTAAACTGTCGATATACGATAGCGACAGATAAGTTATCGACACCTTTGTCGACGCCGCCGGCAAATCAAAGTAATAAAACAAATGTAATTTTGCCATTGATACGGGCTGACGGGCTACAGATAAGATATGTCAGGCTCAAATCTGAAGCCGTGGGATTTGGGCGGGCGCGGTTATTGGCGTTCTCGTTGCGTACGTATCCACCAGCTATTAAAATGTCGGCAGATATTAGTTTGGGAATTTTTGGACGTGTTGATTTATGTTATAGCAATAGGGATCGTGATGCGGTCGGGAGAGATAAAGACCTGCGCCAATAAGCGTTGATACTGGACACCTCAAAAATATTGTCAATAGGTTTGACACATAGAAAACGTTCATTCTACAACGAAATGACAATGAAAGCGCGAAGAATTTTAACGCTTGAGTGCGTGGCTTTTACCACTGAAATTCAATCTTTATGCATATTGTTACAGGGTTCGTTTTGGTTTTGGCAAAAAAATAAATAATAATATACATAAAAAATGATTTTCTTTAGTAAAAGTCACGCGACTTCTTGATGCCATTTTGTGAAAAATGTTCTGTATCTATGAGTTAATAGAGTTTATAATAATAATACATCATCACGCCTGTATTCCCCAAAGGGGTAGGCAGAGGTGCACTGCAGTGCGCCCACACTTCGCCGATGTATTTTGGTCCCAATGTAATAGGGGGCGAGCCTATTGCCATTATACCGGGCACACAGGTTTCCTCACGATGTTTTCCGTCACCGTTTCTTAGCAAGTGATAATCTCAGATGAAAATGAGATTCGCACATGGAACCCAGAGGTGCGAGCCGGGGATAGAACCTGCGCACTTTGATTGCAAAGCGTGCGTTCGACCACTCGGCTACCACTGCTAATAGAGTTTCTTTTCGTAAAATATTGGTCGCACACCTGTGGGCTCGGGGTTTACCAGAGTCATTGTAGATTGTTTATTATCGTTGCCGGAATACTTCATAGGTGATAAACTGTCGGTACCCTCAAACGCAACGAGAGTGATTTCGTAATACGGATTATGGGTGTTTGTCGTATCACAGATATTGATTTTAAATGTCATCGTAGACAAATCCAATCCTCACACCATGCATTCCCAAAAAACGTGTGAATTCACATGACATTTTTAGAAATTGTACTCTGTATCAATATGAATAAAGTTTGGAATTCTTTGGTATAAATAAGCCACACGACAAACTCAAGCGGCACAGAAAAATGAGCTTCTTTAGTAGGCTAATACAATTCATTTTGGTGTTGACAAAACGTTTGTTGCATGCATTTTAAGGCACCCATGAACAATTTGTTTCATGACCTGGCTCTGATTCTCTGAAAATATCAGCTAAAATCACTCTTACCTCTAACTGAATAGGTGTCATGGCTTGGCGGTGGTGGAGACGGTATCCTGAGTTCGGACCGGCTCGCGGACGCTCCCCACAACGACTGACACAGCCCATTCCGGAGAGCTTCACTTGCTGTCACACCTGAGAACAAAAAAAAAGGTAAGGGTCTAATTTTTTTTTGCTATTTTCATACCTTTATCTAAAATACAAGTCTTCGCTGTTTTTGTTGCAAGTCAATATCTTATAAAGATTTATATGATGACATATCGAGGGGTGAAAAGCTATTCGATTTAAGTGATTTTTCTTTACTTACAGGAGAGCATACTCATTCGACGCAAAAAATTAGCTGATTCCAAATATTTATACAGGTCAATATCGCCCAAAAGTGTCGCTTAAGTCAAATTCCACCCCTCGATATGTTTTTTGTAGTTCGAGTTTGCACTCAGGGCTCTACATGTCCTCGGAAAAGTTTGGGAATGTCTTTTTATACATCATATACAAATACATCATCACGCCTGTATTCCCCGAAGGGGTAGACAGAGGTGCAATATTAGGCAGAGGTAATCATTGTTGAAAATTACATTCGCACATGAAAATTATCTCAGAGGTGCGGGCCTGGGGTTTGAACTTGCACCCCTTAAGTTCAAGGCGGGCGTTCTTGCCCACGAGGCTACCACTGTCTTTTTTATAATTTGATAAGGTATGGACGTTTCTGGAATCATCTTAAGTCCTTCTTTTTTACACCGACAATTATTTTAGTCTTTATATGAGGTACGAAGATAATAATCAGCGGCGGGGCGATTTTCTTGAGATCTACATCACCTCTTTTCGAGATATGTCGAAACAAAACGCCAAATTGGTCGTATTTTAACCGACTTCAAAAAGGAGGAGGTTCACATTTCGACCCGTATACATTTTTTACCTTTTTTTGACATATCTCGAATAGAGATGATGTCGATAAAGCGAAAATTAGGGTCCAGCTTCATTTCTTTGTTGTACTCAAAGACTTTAAACTCTATGCTTGTACCTACCAATAAGATAGAGCTCAGATTGCGTGTTTATGTGTAAGCATATGTAATTAATTACAGCTGGTATCACTAGTGGCGCCGTTTTATCGATATACGTTGCATACCTCGATAAAGCCCCTTCGCATATTGGGGCATGAAAAGTCACACGTTATTTTTTTGATGTGAAACATCTAATGGCGCGCTTTGCGAGTGACAGCGACTATTGATGCCGCGATGCCGTGATCCCAAAACTTCGAGCAGCTTCGTGGCTCCTCGGTTCTTTCCGCCGCTTAGACTGCGCCCACCGGCTGGCTGTGCTCACTCGCCGCTACGACGCTTATGTTTTATGTTTCACATCTGCCAGGCGTCACGCGACGGCTCAGTTTTTTTGATAATACCAAAACTAACTCTGTGTCAATATACATAAAGATTTCATTTTAATGGTAAAAGCCACGCCTTGCTCGCTTGCTCGCTGCTGAAAGTACTTATTCTATAAGTTAATACGCTATTGGCAAAAAGACGCACGCGTTTTTACGTTTCAGTGTACGTGGGGCTTTAAACCATGATCTTATTATTTGACGTCACTATCAATTGCACTGACTTGTGGATTATGATAACGTTGTTAGCGGAAAATGGAGAAAGGAAATGCATTGATATGAAGTTGGACGGACTTTGACTCTTTACGTCCACTGGGGAGAGCGTATTAACTCAACTTGAAAATGTACTTTGTGTTAATATATATAAATATTGATTTTATGTTATAAAAGTTACGCGACAGTAAAGTTTACTCGCGTTTTTGTTGAAAAATATACTTATTTGATGAGTTAATACAGTTTGTTTTTCTACAAATTTATAGATTACTGTTTCAATTAATATAATCTGCAAGCCTAAATTTGTTGTTTTTGTGTTTAACTGATATGTACTCCAGTTATGAAGTCTATAAATAAGTTCTTGATCCAGTAATATTCCTTGTAGTGCTAAATTGCCGCATTGGAAATATAGATAACATTCAAAATATTTATAAATATAATTACTTTCAAAATGGAAACTTTTGGTTACCTACACCTATCAGTCAGCTAATAATAAGTCAGCGGAACTGACGTTTTGGTAAGCATGACCCCTTGCCCTATACAAACATAGCATGAACATGTATACATGTATACATACTATGAAACATAATATTCGGTATTTGAAATGCATTTAAAAGTTTTGAATAGATAAATTTGGAATTTATCATAATTTTTTTCTGCTTCGCGTAATATGAGCATTTCGCTTGCTCCAATTTGAACCGTGTATTAAAATATCTAAGATTGACATCTCTTAATTCCTCATAATTGACTTTCTCTTATCTCCTGGCATTGCTGATTCTTTAGCGAATAAGTGTAGGATACCCTTCTAAATTTACGTGATCTATCGGCACGATTTCCCTTCGACGTGTGAGATCCAAAAATATATATAATATGACACTTCTAATGTGCAGGTAACCCCGGCTCGCACCTCTGGGATTCATGTGCGAATCTCATTTTCATCCAAGATTATCACTTGCTATGAAACGGTGAAGGAAAACATCGTGAGTAAACCTGCACGTCTGAGGGAACTTGACTAGTTTTCGATAGATGTGTGAAGTCTGCCAACCCGCACTGGGCCTGCGTGGTGGACTATGTCCCAAGTCCTCCTCACATTGAGGAGAGGAACGTGCCCAGCAGTGGGACGTTGAAAGGGCTGTAGTAGACACTTATAATAATCTTGTAACTCCAAAAAAAGTTCAGCAGTATCTTAGCGGCCCACTTAACTGGACAATTGAATGTTTGTCTTATCAAGCAAGTGGTCAGTCATGATTTGTTCCTTCAGACCCTGAACCGGTCACTGGTCACGGTGGCGCTGCGTGAACTGAGTATCTAATGGCTTTATTAGATGTTTCACTTTCTCCAATCTGCGGTGCGCTTATTCTTGGAAGGATTCTTTTGTTAGTTTCATTGGTTCGCCTCATAGCTTCTGTTGGATCAACTCAAATGGTGAGTTATTAGACAGCCGTCTTACGTCTGTAACCAATTTTTTTATGCAGATAAGCGAAAGTTAGCGAACCGTTAGTTTAAGTTAGAAGTTTTTTATGAATAACCAAAATGTCAATTCTCATCAACATTAGGTATATTAGGACGATTGCCCTGCCAGTCCTTCGTACAAGGTAAACTCACATGAATGTTGGGACGCAAAAAATGGAGAAGATAGGCATCCCTAGTAAGGCGAATTCACGGTTTAGACAGAATACAGAATTTTGAACATGTAAATTACTTACAGCAAAACGCAATTCAGAAATGCGTAATTCTCTTGAACAAAATTGATGATTTTACGACAATTATATCAGAAACAATTTCAGTGGGATTATCGATAACTTATTATCACAACATTAGTTTAGGTAATCACAGCCGTTTTTACAAGATATTAAAAATAATCGATTACATTTATTCCATGTAATTCTGATAATGGAACGCTTTGGTGTTTCGTGATTATAACATACCGTTGCGACATTTTGATTGTACACATAATAATATAATTAATTTAGTTTATCGCATTGATACCAACCTGAGTGTGAATGAGTTTTACTTGCAATCAACATAAAACTATTTAAGGATACTAGCCGTAACTTCGTCGTTAGTCGCATGGTTAAGTAACCTTTGACGCAGACATTCAATTTTGAAGTATATTGGCACAGAGTACATAATTAAATAAATACATGTAAATTCGCTCGCCCTATAACCTGCTCAAAGTACAAACGGTAGCAGTTTTAAATTCCAATTAGCGGTCCCCCATCCGGAATTTCAACCACTGTATTCTGCTAAAGAGAACATGTTCCTACACTTTACTCTTAAACACTTCAGTTTCTTAAAATACACAGTCAAAGTAAATTTGATGAGTCCATTACTAACTAAGTTATCTGACCTGATGGCGACGACTTCTTAACCCTCAAAAATGATCTAAGCTCTTAACAAACGGATGTATGGCAATAGGATAAGGACGGTGGCGGGCAAGGACAATCACTGCGCGCGCGCACTCAAGAGGAAAAGAACGATTTTATGGCGCCAGAGCGATGGACACTTAGCACAGAGGGTCCGAGTTCTAAATCATATCCATGGGTATCATCATCGTATAAATGATGACTGACTTGACTAGTACTGCATCTATGCAAATAAATAATTATTTTGCCGGGATTTTCACTGGCAGATGCCTGATATTACAAGGAGTGGGTACTGTACTTAGGTTACATTTATTTTAGAAAAATAATTATGGTTCGATGTCACGGTGGCACCTTCCTTACTTTTCACTAAAATAACTAATTATATAAATGGAAGCCTTCGAGTACTCAGACTTACTGATGATCCTATTTGATACAGATTTGTGTTCAGGCAATAAGATCCTATCAGTTTTATATTATTCCCATTTATCAGTGTATGTCTCTTGACAATATACACAGCATTGTTTGTTCATCTCCATAAATTGAAGGAGGATAAAGGGACTGTTAGTAATCTCTAAGAAATTAACATTTCAACGGCAAGCAGCATTTCCATTTTGCTTATTCTTTGAATTAAATTTGTGTAAATTCCTACTCTTTTCTTGGGGGTTCTAATTGGATACTTCTACAGAAGAGAAACAGCTGAAAAACTATTTGACTTACTTGAAAAATATCTTTACTTCCTTCTCAGCAATTCTTGGGTAAACTATCAGTCAAGCAAATTTTTTTCTCATAACCACTTAAGATACCATAAAAATATAATAAAATACGGCATCTGCGAATAAGGACACTGTCAACGTTAAAAGGCAGAGATCAAACCAATGACGCGGGAATCGTTAAATTTTGGACTCCATTAATTGCTATTAATAGAAATAGACCGTCAGTGTGTGAACATGGAGATCTATTTATAGATGGCAACAAGGCAACAAGGCTATTGTTGCAACAATTACTCATATTGGTCAAGCTTTTGCTAAATGTAGAGTGTTTTTATACTGGGGTCAGTAATATCCAGATTAAACTGGTCTTTTGGTTATGATAAGCTCACGTCTTGGACGATGATTTTACATATTTGGTTAGATACTTATTTATCAAACTGTATCCTAAACTAGTGGAAAAGCAAATGAGAATACGATCCTCGGAACTTAAGTCAGCAACTAGATTGATCTACATATATAAATTGACGTATTTTCCTATATACGTTCTCTATCGAAGTAGAACCTTTAACACCACCTGTGGTGTTAGCACGCATGTTAAGACAAGATCTTTGTCACGGATTGGCTCGGTCGCTCTCTGTCTTATTTCATAGGTGAGTAAGAGATATAATCAACATATTCTGTGACATAAGTCTAGTCTTGGTGCTCATGCCGCAACTACTGTTTTGCAGTTATGTGTTTAATATTACTTTCAGTTTTCAATATTAAATGACTACATTGACAATTACTATTGAAACAGAGGCCCCCAGGTCAACACATAGTGATTCATGGCTCTCAAAACGCTTACAGCAGCATGAGTATCAAATCTAGACATTGACCTTCATACAAATATCGTCAGAAGCATCGTCCTCAGTAAAAACAAAAGAAGACTCGTGGCGCCAACGCCGCTCGCCACACAGGAATCAATGGACGTCGTCCGGGCGCGCGGCCATCATTGAATTGACGCTGACAGCGGCAATTGTATCATCGCTTCCTGTGTTGCGCCGGCGCAAGCGAGCGGCCCTTGGCGGAGGGTCATAGATTCGTCAGCAATTAACTTCCACTTTTAATTGGATGAAACTGTTTGGCTGTGAATGGGATTAATAGTTGAAGAAAAGATAAATAGTTATGTTAAGGACAAAGGAATGTTGATGGAATCAGATGGGGTAAGCCATACTTGGAAATAGACTACAACCTATATTTGACAGCAAAAAAAATATTTCCATCTTGCTCATACATTATGGCCGTAAGAAAGACGGAAATAAACATAGGTAATTTAGCGTTGTTTGATTAATTTTAGGTCTGATTTATGTATATATATATATAAATCATAAATATATATATATATAAATTTATGTATATAAATCAGACCTAAAATTATCAGACAAAACATTCTCAAACATGGGTATCCATGTTTGAGAATGTTTTGAGGAAGGTAAATAAAAAACTAAATACTGAAAAGAAACAGTAAGAAGCAAAGAGCAGTTTATACAAGTAATTTAAATGACTCTTAAAATAAGAAGAATGCGATAACGTAGATAGAAATATTGAAAGGGTTGACAAGAAATTAAGCCGATAATGTCAGTGTTAGATAAGATTTTGCATTCAATCGACGTCACAGAGTTTAGCCCGCATAAAACCCCTATAGACGCGCCAAAACGCGCGACCAATTCTTTGGTAATACCAAAACGAACTGTATTAACTGTTTAATAAAGCTCACTATTAAACGAAATGCCATCGATGACGCCAGTAAATTTAAAAGTGTGGTCACGTGTCTTTTACCAAAGAAATTCAATCTTTATTAAAATTTATACAGAGTACGTTTTCACAAAAAAGTTATGTAAATTCGCCAGCCCCAGTGAGTTGCAGCATGTAATCCTAGTTTATCTGAACAGTTTTAACTGTGCGTTAACACATCGTTGTCCTCATACAATCGATCGTTTATCGCCTCGCTATCTCTTATAACAAAATCCTTATCCCCTGTGTCGCGTGCTGATTCTTGCATGTCGAAATTTAACCGGGATTTATCTACCAGACGTGGTAATACCATCTACAACTGTTTGTTATAGCTTTGTATCACTTGGTTAAGTTGTCTGATTGCAAATCGTTGCAATTTTCAATTGCCATCTGCACTTATGTTATTTAATCTTTTATGGAAGAGATTTGGCTTTAGTGGGCTCAATTTCTTGAATGGACAGTGAATTATGTGTTTCTTCGTCTCCATTGTTAAGTTTATGATGATTAGCATCACCGTTAGTAACAAAAGTTACTTCTTCTTAGTCATGCTTCAAAAGATTAATGGGAAGAATGACATTATTTAGCATAAACACTCCTTTTACCGAATCAACTTAACGTCATCTAATTAATCTTTTAGGTTTTTTAAAGTCTTAATTATCTGACGCGTATGATCATGTTTAATGATCCAATAGCCGTGTCCTTTTGTTGTACCCGCCCAGGACTATCAGAGTACTATCAGCGAAATATTAATATCTGTAGTTTCAGTAATAATCTTCAACGAATACAAATTAATCACTTTATTAATTTATAATATAAGTAGATATCTATAGAATAACAATTTGCTGTTAATACTTTAGTCAATACAATTAATCAAACCACACGTCCAGACTTGTAAAAAGAAAGTCAGAAAAGCATCTCAATGATGTGGTCAGACAGGCGCCTATCAACTCCTATCGAGGCGCCTCAAATATCACGCGTCCGGCACTCGCTGATCAAGTGTCAAATGGCTACATACTTCACTGACTACTGATTTAATGACCGATTTTTGAATTTGTAGCAGCGTATTCCTCTCCATCCAAAGGTTGCCTGGTAGAGATCACTTTTAGTGATACGACCGTCCAATGTTACACTTTAAATTTATATAGTATACGTAGTTTTATTACTTAAAGATCCTACTATTGCTGACCTATTATTACCTTATCATTAATGTTAAAAGCAACTCTAAAGGCCACTAGAGCTATATGCAACTGTGTATTTGAAATAAACGTTGGCGATTTAAAAAAATATCAGCACACTGAGTTTCTTGCCAGATCTTCTCGGTTCAGGTCGCGTCTCGATCCGGTAGTAGTATAGTAGTATATAAGAAAAAAATGTAAAATTTTGACAATTTTCATATAGAATATAGAATAAATTATTTGACTTTAATTTGAATTAGTGATGAAAAAAATATTTTCAACAGTGAGTTTTTCATTTTAAAGAAAATGTGCAACTCACTTCGATTCAATAAGAGGAGTACCTATTTGGTAGTCATGTTCACATTTCGTGTATTTATACGTGTAAGATAACGTAACAGGTAAAGTTTTAAGTTAACTTCAAATAATTCCGGTTATTAATTGTTATTAATGAACCCAAGGCTTACAGAAAATTCGTGATCTGATGTTCATTTAAAGTTCTGGATCCTGTAAAATACTACATAAAGCAATGGTGCGAAGCGTTTTCTCGTGAATTTTCCAAAAAAAAAACAACACAAAGAAAATAAATAAGTCAAATCTGTGGAGCCGTTCTTTAGTAATGCTCTGTCATACATGTGGCAATAGATCTTTATTTATATACCAGCTGTTACCTGCTACTTCATTCCATGAATTTTGATAGTTACAAAAAGTAGTTTGAGTTACTCCTTACAGTATATGCCAAAGAAAGTTAAATCAAAATCGGTTCTGCCGTTCTTGGAACTATCCGAAATATACACATCGTTTTTTAGGGTTCCGTACCCAAAGGGTAAAAGGGGAACCCTATTACTGAGACTTCGCTGTCCGTCCGTCCGTATGTCACCAGAACGTATCTCATGAACCGTGATAGCTAGAGAGTTGAAATTTTCACAGATAATGTATTTCTGTTGCCGCTATAACAACAAATACTGAAATACAGAATAAAATAAATATTTAAGGGGGCTCCCATACAACAAACGTGATTTTTTGCCCGTTTTTATAGATAATGGTATGGAACCCTTTGTGCCCGAGTCCGACTCGCACTTGGCCGGTTTTTTTTTATTACCGTTTGTACTATTCTGTTAGTTTGAAATTACAAACAAAAACTTTAGTTAGGTTTATATGTATAGATAGATTTATAAGGGCTAGACTCCCCCAGGACTACTAGGCTCTTAGAGATCTTAACTTTGAATATAATAAGTACAATAAAAAACAAATCATGTTATCACTAGTCGCAATACATAGTGACGAATTACGGGAACCGCGTTGATAACGAAGCATACTGAACCCGTTGAACGTGTTCTAAGAATTAAACTGAGTGATAACTTTCATGTACACTTTGAAGAAATGAGACACATAAACCAACAGCATCCACCACGGCTAGTGAGCGTGTCAAGTGAACTCGCTCGCTGTAGTGGGTAAAAGGAGGTAAGACCTCTGAAAGTTGACTTATATAATAATAAACATAAAAATTTTCATAAAATGAAAACTACTGGGCCAAACTATGTTCAATTTTTATGGGGCCAAATGACATCTATTCCGCATAAAGAAGAATTACGTAAATCGGATCTTAAATCGCAGCGTAATCGGTATACAAACATAAAAAAAATACACATCGAATTGAGAACCTCCTCCTTTTTGAAGTCGGTTAAAAAGTATGCGTCTCCATGTATACCTGAGAATATAGATATTCCCCGAAGGAGTAGATTATGGTGTACTTCAGTGCACTTAAAATTTGTCGATGTATTTTGAGCCTATTGTTATTATTACGGGCACATTCCCCCACAATACGAGGGAGATTTGGGCCATATTACGTGCGAGTTAGTGAACATGCCTTTCCTTTCTTCAAGATGTTTGCCTCCACCATTCATTGAGTGGTAATCATTATTGAAATATAGCTGCGAAATTCAGGCACACCATTTTTTTCAATTTTCTTTTTTTTTCCTTATGAAACTTCCACTAAATATTAGGAAACTTTAAAAAAAGATTAATGAAACCGGTAAAGGCGTTCTCAAGTTATGGCGTGACCAAGGGAAATAGTTGGTATGTTGGTCGGTAGGTATTGAGTTATAAATATGGATAGAAACATCGAAGTTTTTTCCATATTTTGAGCTAGGTTTTGTGCAAAGTTACCAAAATGGCACTTGAGTCAATACGTCTTTTACCCTTTGACATTTAGTTTACATTCGCATATAAAACCCTTGAGATAAGAGTCTGGGGTTTGAACCTGCGCTTCAATCGTACCAACTAAGGTATCTTCAAGAAACGAGCATACTCATTCCTTAAAGGCCGGCAACGCACTTGTGATGCCCCTGGTGTTGCAGGTGTCCATGGGCGGCGTTGAACACTTACCATCAGGTGAAACGTCTGCTCGTTTGTCTCCCTATCTCATAAAAAAAAACTAGAATACTACTGCATCTACTACTACTACTACTACAGCCCTTTTTTTTAACGTCCCACTGCTGGGCACGGGCCTCTCCTCAATGCGAGGGGGACAAAACAACTAACAATCTCAATAACAACAAACGGGATGCCACCAACACAGTGTTATCATCACAAAGGTCTGCCGCTGATCATCAATTAGCGTCCGAGGACAATACTGCGTTTACAACAGGTCAATGGGACCGAGCGTCCATTCATTCGATATTATTAGCGAGAGATGTACTTCAAATCGTTCGATACGCAGCTGATGGACACGACGTGAATGGTGCTGTCGTTGGTTATATAAATGTATTTTTCATATGAAAGACTCGGACGTCGAAGCAGACCGAGGTAAAGACTGCGATGAAACTCTTCAAATAGCTTAAGACTTGTCAAAGGAGAAAAGTCAGACAGAGAAATAAATAATAATTACATAAAAAATACCTGTATTTTTTGTGAAATATTCTACTTTATTAGTTTTACTTGAAACATAGCTAAAACCTACTCATGAATTTGTTGTCGGAGACAATGTAGACGCATATGTCTTTTAAGAATTTGTTTTTTAAAATAGTTGTATTTACATTTTAAAAAATATATCAATGTATTTTTTGTTTATTAATGTAACATAAAAGGAATATAAAATGTAAAAGAGTGTTCGACTCAATTGATTTCCTGTTCTAATCCGGGTGTCGCGTTACGCAGTGCATGGGTGGGCTTGCCCACAGCACATCACTATTATCGGGAACAAACAACGCAGTGAGCATCGACAATCTAGAGAATGCAGAACGGAAACGGAGGTATCAGTTATGTCATGATTATTATTAACACTTGCATAGACTCCTTCTAGTGATTATGAATGAAGTGGATTATACATGACAAAGAATTTAAAACTCTAGAAGTAGCGCTATATAGTATAAAGACTCCCGCAAACTTGGGCGACACAAACCAAGCGTATTTTCTTTCCAATACCAAAACGAAATGTATTGACACAGAAAAACTTTATTATACAATGAAATGACACTGACAGTGCGTCTGAAATTTTACCACAGAGTAATAGAGTACCCATAACGACTCTACCTACTCTTCGTATGGCTGATTCTGATATGATATATGGTCTCGCGCACGAAAGGTTTGGTACCATTATCTATAAAAACGAGCAAAAAAATCTCGTTTGTTGTATGGGAGCCCCTTAAATATTTATTTTATTCAGTTTTATAGTATTTGTTGTTATAGCGACAACTGAAATACATAAATCTGTGAAAATTTCAACTGTCTAACTATCACCGTTCATGAGATACAGCCTGGTGACAGACGGCCGGACAGATGGACAGCGAAGTCTTAGGGTTCCAGTTTTACCCTTGGGGTACGGAGCCCTAAAAATTACCACAGCCCGGGCTCGATATGCCATCTCTGTTATAATATCTCCATGAATTTTAAGCATGGGGGCATGGTTTTTGCTACAGAAATTCAATCTTTATGCATATTGACACAGAGTTCATTTTGGTATTGGCAAAGATTTAAACGCGCATCTTTCGACGCCTTTAAGCATTACGTTATGGTTAGGGAAAACGACCAATATATTGGATAAGAGTTAATTTGTAAATAATATGACCTTCCAATTTATATGACCTACTAATGAATACAGTTATTTATAAAATTATGTCATTGTACGTATAAGGTATACTACTTATCAATAAAATTTAAGTGTATATTTGCAATGTCAATTTTTTTATATTAATACATATGAAAGTATATACCGTACCATAAATATTTTTGACTGTTACTATATCTGTTTGAGTTAAACTTCTGAACAGCTGAACCGATTGTGACGAGGCTTTCACTGACAGACTGATAACTGATGCAAATAAACAAAAAAAAGATTTGTTCCGGGTCATTAGGGTTCCGCAATTCCGCGTGGACAAAGTCGCTGGCTCAGCTAGTAATCTATACTAATATTATCTATACTATATAATATTATAAAGCTAAAGAGTTGGTTTGTTTGGTTGAACGCGCTAATCTCAGAAACTACTGGTCCGAATTGAATAATTCTTTTTGTGTTAAATAGTTCATTTATCGAGGAAGGTTATAAGCTATATATCATCACGCTACGACCAATAGGAGCGGAGCAGCAACGAATAATGTGGCAAAAACGGGAATATTCCCGAACATGAATCGGGTATTATAGACTTATAATCATAGACTTTATAACATCACTCTACGCCAAAGTAACTATTAGCGCGGGTGAAACCGCGGGCACAGCTAGTATATAATAATTAAAGAGCTTTAAGTAATATTCTTTAATGCCAATTAAAATTTAAATGGAGAAAAATTAAATAAAAATATTACATAAACATAACTATGTTTAGGAAACATGTTTTCCTTGATTAGATTTAATAAGTTGTTTACAAAAATATTGATTGTATACATCATCACGCCTATATTTCCTAAAGAGGTTGGCAGAGGTGCACTGCTGTGCACCAACACTTCGCAAATGGATTTCGGTCCTAATGTAATAGGGAGCGAGACTATTACCATTACACCGGGCACATTCCCCATATTACTAGGGAGATTTGGGCTATAGGCCACCACGCCGACCCAGTGCAGATTTGTGAATTTCACACGCCTTTCTATAGACCTGCAGGTTTCCTCACGATATTATCCTTCACCGCTCAGCAAGTGGTAGTAATGATTGAAAATGACATTTGCACAAGGAATTACAAAAAACCGAGAGGTGCGCGCTCCGGAGTTGGACCTTGCGTCCAAGGTTCTACCAACAAGGCTGTATTTGGCGTGATGATCATCATGTATATTCGTACTAAAGTTAAGCAGATTTGTCTAAAAAGATATAATATCTGCTAAATTTCCAAAGTAATATCACACGACGACGACGGCTTGGCGTATTAGTCTGAACGCAGGCCGCTTTGCTCACTGCAGCAGCTGGTTGCAGATTCAAGTCCCGCCAACGGCAACTGGCCTTTTTTTATTACAAGCTTTATATTAGCTTGCAACGTATGTATGTCCGGGTGGAATCTTGCAACTGAAATTTAAATCAGTTATCTTTAACCGATTGAGCTGAAATTTGGTATACATGCTTACTTTGGATGACAATGCATGCTTAGCTATGTGACGTCATTCTAATTCCAATATGGCGGATCATCCAAGATGGCGGAATAGTTATTTTTTCTGCACTACCACAGTATGGGTATCAAATTAAGGGCAATTAAATAAAAGCTTGCTTTTAAAAAGTTTTTTTTTACCATTACTGGTGTGGGTGTAACTGGAATCGCCCCCAGTCGATTGTATGGTACTCATAGAACAAGATTTGTTAAGTTTGTGATCCCACGATGACTATGTGTTGTCTGGATATATTTATTTACATAGTCACCTGAGTAAACTGAAGTTGAATACGAGTGGTTATCTGTTTCAATATAAAAAGACAATCTTTCTTTATGTCTTTCACATGAAAAATAATTTTAAAAATATGATAAAACTGAGAAGGACATTCATTTATGTGGTGACATGCCGTCTGCGTCGACTCGAGCGTTATCTAGCGAACACACTAAACCTATTGTACCCGGCTTTATAAGGATTCCTTCATTTTTAATTGCAAACCATATGGCCCAGTCGGTCGGTGGGGTCGACTGGGTCGCGGCTTCCTCACTACAGATTATTAACAGCAAAAAAAACATGTTTTTGTGCCCGATAACATAGTTGCGTCTAATTAATAAAACTCGAAACTGTTATAATAAAGGAAGTGGCTGATTAGGTGGGCCTCGTGCGGTTATTGTTTTTCGACGAGAAACACACGATTAACGAGACCGCAATTCCGTTCGTAATTTACAAACCTATCGATATGAAGCTCAATCCACTGAAATAAAATCAATTTCTGGTACATACACACATACCTACAGCATAATAAATTGCGTTGTTCTTGCAATAGGGATAATGTATTAATCCTTATTTCGAACGCTTTTGAGAATCAAAATCAGAACTTTTTGATTCACGTGGACGACGGCTAGGTCTAGTGGTTTGGGCGAAGACCGCTCGGCTTACTGAACCAGCCCTCTTAGCATAACCGTGTAGACATAAGTTATATCTCTTTCAACAGTCAGATTTGTCGTGAAAATGACAGTTGACTGACAGTTGAAACTGATAAAACTTATACCTACGCGGTCATGCTACAGGGCCTGGTGTTTGCGGGTTCGATTCCAAGAAGTGAAAAATTCATAAAAGGCTTTTTCGGAATTTCCCTTGGTCTGTATGTAACTGGAATCGACCCCAGTAGCCATTTGAAAAAAAATAGTTTGTCTATTTATTCCGGGTAAACACTCAAACGGCTGAACCGATTTTGACGGGCTTTTCACACAAGTAGTAACTAAAGTTACTTTTATTTTAGTAAAAGAATTACGGTTCCTTGGGTAAACAATAAAACTACGGTTCCTTAATTCCAAGTCAACAAATTCACAGACGCAGCAAACTTGAGGGGTTATTAAATAATTCACAAATGTATTTCGTTTCCGTAATGTTCACCTTTTGTGTATGTGTCATCTGGCGCCTATCCTGCCCTACTTTATGGTATGATTCACAGTTTAACTAGCGTTCCCACGTCGTTGGCCCGCCTACTGCCTCCGTTTTCAGTGCGTCCGTGATACCCAATCAACGCATTTCCTTTACATCGTGAATCAGCGGTTAAGGTCTCAGGAAATACGTGTAAGATGTTTATGAAAGAAAGAAATTGCCACATATTTCCTATTATCGACGGTTAAAAGGCGAATTTACTCAAGCGACATTTTGGTAACTTTACACGAAACCCATATCAAAAGATGGAAGAAAATTCTCTGAAAAGTAGCCTAAGTTACTCCTTATAACATCAGCTATGAGCGTATACGGACTTGAGATATAACTACTTAAAAAAATGAACGGCAAAAAAATAATAATTAGAAATTGTTTTTTTTTTCTTTAAACCCGTCAGTTGTATAACTGATACTAATGTAAACGGAAAGTATTCTTTCGGGCCTCTGATACACCGCATATACCTATCAATTGATGAACACATTTATCTCAATCTGATTATCGCATTCAAAATATAGTATGCGATACGTCCAATAAAAATCAAGACAGTGGTAATTGTTCCCACGAGGACACGCCGCCCACGCGTGGCTCCTGCGACTTAGTCACCACTGTTTGTCATCTGCCACTGCATGTCATCTGCCACTCTAATTGTTCTAGTCGTAAATTAAATCGTGGCTCATCAATGTCTCGCGGAGTGTGAGAATATTGGTTTTTGTTAAGTAACCGCGATGGAAACGACCTTGGATGAATCAGAGATAGTAATGGATGGGATTCCTTGTGCTTCAGCGTGAAATACTTACTTATTCACACTGTACTTGTGATAAATACAGTGTAAACTCTATGTAACGTCACTCGATTTAACGATAATCTTCCTGAAGCGTCGAAGTCCTTGTCTTTGGTTGGTTTAGCTTGCCTTACATACAATGATACACTCTATATAGCAATACACCCACTCTCAGTTACGACAACAATTTGCCAATTTTTATCACCAAGATATGAATAATATAAGTAATTAATACAACAAAATTACTGGTGCAGCAAAAGACGTCAGGCAAAAATAACAGACTATACGTAATAGCGTTCAAATGAGATTGTTTTTATGTACGTAGTACTAACACTAGTCTGCATTAAACTTTTTTTTCTAAATCTCATTCTGACTTGCTTAGCCCGCGACTTCGTACGCGCTTAATTTAGGATCTGCCTAAATTAGAGAACCTTAATGTACTCCTTATAACATTAGCTATCTCTGTCGGTGAAATTCCCGTCACAATCTGTCCAACCGTTTGGGAGACAGACAGAAAGACAGACAAAACATTTTAATGTAGCGTTTTCGTATATAATTAGCGTATATGCTTTCGTATGCATTTTGTAAGAAGCTTTTACTTTGAGATTACAAACACAATCACTTTTACACTACACTACACTTAAATTTTTCATTATTTTTATAGATATTCGCTGATGTTTAGAAGCTAGCGATTAGATTGTACATCCCACTGTCGAGTTGATTGGCGTGCGACCGCCGGATCGGGTTAAGAGGTGTTAATTGTGTAAGATTGAATGTTTTCTGAGGGCAGAATTTCAATTGGACGCAATTGTGCGCATGCGTCTATTTCTTATTGAAATAAAACAATAGATACACCTTGAGTAATGGAGTAACTAATTAAAGTTGCGGTTAGATAAAGAGGCTGTTTTTTTTTATTTTTACGAAATGAGCGAAATGATGATATTTAATGGAATAAGATGAGGAATGGCTTCAGCTGCGACTAGCGCGGGTATTTCGCCAATGTCAAGTAATTAATAGCAAGGACAAATTCAATAAATACAAGTAATAAATAAAAATGAATGATGACAGTGATAAAGATGGCGGATGAATCAAAGAGGCTGTTATTAATAATTAATTTTGATTCAATTAATGAAGAGATAACTCCATGGATTTGTGTCAAAATAAGTAGATAAACTAACTACAGCCCTTTTTAATGTCCCACTGCTGGGCACGGGCCTCCCCTCAATGCGAGGGGGATTCAGGCCATAGTCCACCACGCTGGCCCGGTACGGGTTGGCAGACTTCACACATCTATCGACAACTAGCCAAGTTCACTCAGACGTGCAGGTTTCCTCACGATGTTTTCCTTCACCGTTTCATAGCAAGTGGTAATCTCGGATGTAAATGAGATTCGCACATGAAACCCAAGAGGTGCGAGCCGGGGTTTGAACCTGCACACTTTGATTTGCAAGGCGTGCGTTCGACCACTCGGCTACCACTGCTGTTAAGTAAGTAGATAATATATACAAATAAATAAAATAGATGACACTGTTTGTAATGTCAAAATAACACGTTCTGTTACAAAATGCATACTAAAATATGTACGGAACTTTACTTTACTTTATTGTTATTTTTTCTGTTTCGGTGTGTGCCTGATGAATCCGAATTATCTAGCCTGATTTGAACGGGACTTTCACTGACAGATAGCGGATGTTAAACTTAGACTTTTTTTAAATTCAACTCGAACGGAGTCACGGGCACATCCAGTGATATAATAATTATCGAATTATAGAACTGAAATCTGAAATCTATACCCGTGAGAGACAAGATGCTAGTCATCGCTGAAATGAGGCCAATGTCGGATCTGTAGGTATTATGTTACAGCCATTTGTACTGCTTAAGACCTTAAGCACCGAACACATTATGGCGTCAATACACGCGCGTCTAAATAGTTATACCAAAATGAACTGTATTGACTCATAGAAAAGTTCTTCTTCTTATTTTTTTAAGAAACGATTAAATTTTGATGTAATAAGATGAGGAATGCCTGCACCTGCGATTAACGGCATTTATGGCAATGTCGTGTAATTAATAGCGAGGACAAGTTCAATAAATACACATTATAAATAAAAATGGATGATGGCAGTGATAAAGATGGCGGGTGAATACATCGACTCCGCCCTGTGGCAATTTTATTGGCGTTTTCTACAGGTAACTACAATGGCGCATGTCGGATAAACGTCACAAAAAATTACCGCAGATCCATACGCACGGCGGAGTCGATATGGGTTCCCTAGTTACTCTATGCATAAATCAGCAAGATCAAATCAAACAAGACAGCGCGAGTGAATTTTGACACGTGGAGCCGTGGCTTTTACCATATAAATTGCCATCCACCATATAAACAGAATTCGTTTTGGTATTGGCGATTTTTTCTTGAATGGACTACGCAACAGCGTAGTCCATTCAAGAAAACACGTCCAAGAGGACGTGAGGTGGCCTTTACAGCTTTACCGGAGGAGTGGCGAGCGCAGTGTGCACTCCAACCAAGGCCTTAAAGCCGGAAAAGGGTGGCAACTAGCTCAAGGGCGCCACAGAGGGCTCGATCTCGGCTTGGGCAGTTACCGTGAGGGGAGATGTAGTGACTGTGCTCGTAGTTACAAAGATGCACCTACGACCGGAAGAGGGGGTTCCTCGACCTCGCCGGCGAGTTCGGTGTCTGTTTGAGGCTGGTGTAGTTGTGTTGGTGGACCTCTCGACCTCGGGTCGAGGAGGGCGGTGATCGTGTCGTGAGGAGAGAGTCGACTTATCAATGTAGGAAGGCTTTAGGTATAATTGGCCTCTACTAAGCACAGGTACGTACCATCATCCCAATAAGGCGTCGTATTGTGAAACCAGGAATCAGAAAACCAATGATAATCCAACATGAGCATCGAAATAATCTAAGGACAGTCGGCATAGTAAAAACAGTTTTAACTTCTAATCAAATCCATTGTCGATGATTCATTCCGCTCATTGGCCGTCCCGCCGCTCCGTTTGAAGCCGCCCGCCCGTTTCGCAACCTAATTCCTACACAGGAAGATTCTAATAAGGTTAAGATTTAAAGCTTTAGGGTCAATGAAGCTAGCAACATGGGCCGTAGATGTTACTTTTAATTTAAGATCGACTGTACCTACCTATCAATAAGGCATTGAGGTTTGAGCTAAACTTCCGCATGGTGAATACGAAAAAAATGTATTATAATTAATTTCATAAGTTGTCAATTTGATTTTTTTTTTGTCAATTTTTAGGGTCATAATCTATCTAAATAATCTGTTTGGGTATACCCAAAGAATGTGGATGTGATAGAAGTAGCGCTATATTATTGCATCAAATACACTTTTCAAGACGTCATTGTTAGCTGAAATTCGATGACCACAAAATACATAATGAGGTAGGCAATATAATTTAGTACCATTGAAAGGCTGCAAAAGCTACACTTTCAACAGAAGATCGTATACGTTTTGCGAGTACTAACACTCCATCTATTTAATTTAAGGCTTCGTTTATCTAAGGGTTCTCCATTAATACGTATATTTAAAGTCACTGAATAAAAACTCTTTCAATGCTAATTTGAAATGACTGTGCAACTTTAAAAAAAGATACTTTTTAAATAAGAATCTAGTTCAAACAATAATTCTAAATTCAAACGTTCCAATTTAGTTTAACATAATCAGTGACCGTTCGTAATCTTCATTATGTTTCGTCTAAAAATCCGTTGCGAGGTTGCGACTAATCATCCTCTTGTTGGGCCAACCGCTTCAAAGGGCCCATTAATAATGTATTTGGGCAGTAAATCGGCTTCACACGACGTAGGGATTTGGCGCATACGTCACGAGTCGCCACGTGTGCCCCATTAGACTAATGGGGGGGGCCTGGAATCTTTATCGCTCACGGGCTAATCTTACAATGAGATGAGCGCCTCCGTTTAATGTGTAATTTGTGAGTAATTGTGCGGTTAACTGACATAAATTTCCAATTTGACAATAATTCGGTTTTAAATATATTAATTCATACGCAATAGTTATAGGTATAAACCTTTTTTGTTCTGGTTCTTCGAGAATGATTCTTTTGTTTCTCGTTCCAGATTCAAACTTCAAATTTAAACGAAAGAATACATAAAAAAAGTTTAATTCCAAATACAAAATGTTTAATTACGCATGTCAGTGCGACAGTCACACCGTAGCCGATTTTATTTTTATTACATTCGCAATGATTTAATGCGTGTAGCTTTAACTGTGAGAAGCGGATGTAGGATGCTGCCAAGGACGTGCGATTTTACTGTCGTTGTTTTGTCGCGAGCGCGACATGTGCGCGTCTGCCCCGCAATTGCTACACAAGATTTTTTATGCTTCGTGAATGGTGTAATAGACATTGAGACATATTAATATTAATGTAATGATAATTCCACGCGCATGTAACTATACTGAAACTTGTTGATTGAAATTTTATTTGATCATTCTATTTGAGCATGGCATATTCGAACCTGGAATAACTTAGCCATTATTGAATAAATAAATATCGCCAGACAACACATACTCCTCGTCTAATCCCAAACTAAGCAAAGCTTGTACAAAGGGTGCCACACCACACCTATACCAGGGCAAATTCCGAAAAGGATTATTTTTTAATTTGCCCCTGACGGGAATTGAACCTGCGGTCACCCAGTGCAGTGAGCCGAGTGGCCACTAGACCAAGCCCTTCTGAATTAATGCGTTGTTTGTTTAAAAAAAATCTTTAGGTAAATAATATACATATTTTAACACTAGAACTCACAGTATAGAAATAAAGAAGTAGTGTGTAAATTTAAGATTTAGGAAAGCAGTTTGCAGTTTTACTCATGTGCATTATTTTTATAAATTTAACTTATTATTTTCTAGATTTTTTCTATGATGTATCATTTAAATACTGGAACTGTATATTGACGTTGATTCTAATCTGAACAAGAACTACCGGTCCGATTCCAAACATATTTTTGTACTCTATAGCCTATTTATTGAGGAAGGTCATAGACTTTATAACATCACGCTACGACACAGTAACCATAAACGCGGGCACAGCTAGTTGTAAATATAATTCAAATTAGCCAAAATTTCACATCGGCTTTCCAGCCATCGGACGGCGGTATATCTGAGATAACGTTGTGTAGGCCTACTTTTAGTCCTAAAAACCTAGTGTAATATATAAAAACTTTTTAACAAAAAATTAAACCGCCGAAAATTTTAAAAAGCAAAAAATAATATACCTTTTTTATTTTACCTTAATAACAAAGTTCTTAAACTAATGTAAGTATACCTAAGTCATTTTGAGTCGGCGCCAAACAAGCAAATTAATTAATTTAGTAAAGTGTGATGTACGGCGGCGGCGGCGCGGCGCGACACGCCCTTTCGCCGGAAAATGCCGAGCGTTCACGAAGTTAATGTCAGCGAGACAGCAATACACAGCGAGATAGCGAGACACAATGTGTGCACTCACGTATGTGCCCATACGTGAGTGCACACATTGTGCGAGTGGTCGTACGGAGAGCAATTTTTTTGGAATGTTAATGTTTGTCGCTGAAGATTTCACGTTGCATTGTTAATTTCATTTGGTTATTTCTTTAAATTTATTGTTCATTAATTGTTTGGCGCCGACTCAAAATGACTTAGGTATACTTACATTAGTTTAAGAACTTTGTTATTAAGGTAAAATAAAAAAGGTATATTATTTTTTGCTTTTTAAAATTTTCGGCGGTTTAATTTTTTGTTAAAAAGTTTTTATTTTATAATTTTTTGTGGCTAAAATCTACTACTTAATCTGAATCTACTGCTTATTTTTTTGTAATACACAACTCAGCATTAAAATTTGGGAATGAACAATAAATCTCTCTCCATTTTCCCACCTTTCGGGTAGGATTTTTGTTCCTAATTTATATAGGACCAACTTCGAAGTTATACCCTAACCAATACGTGTCGAATAGTGAACCTCTTCTGTTTTCTTCGTTGGTTAAAAATGGGTATAATTCCAAGTAAAGTCCATGCGGGCGTATGTATATCATGGTGTAGGTGCCAATCTACATCAGACTAGGCAAATACACAAATGAATTGGCACCGACTACAAATGTAATGAATTATAAGCTTATTTGTAACTTTTTAGTGTACCTAGGTTTTTGAAGGCGAATTTAGTATCTATTTTGTGAAAAGATGCAAGTATTAGCACCTCATAACAGCCCAAAAAAGGAATTCACCCCTCACCACCCTTTCCATCCCATCGTTTCGATATTTGTTAACTATCCGTATTAAACAAAAAAAGATTTTTCCAAATCGGCTCACTAACGCCAAAGATATGCTATAGTCAAGAATGCAAACTTTATCACCCCATTTCACACCCTACATTTTTTTTTTTCAAATTTCCTAAAACACGTGCTTCTTTATTTTGGATGTAAATTACATATACAAAGTTTCAGGTTGATCAAAAAATTTTTTTTAAATTGTGTACCCTTCAACCCCCCATTTCACCCCTAAGGGGGTTGATTTCTGATAATGTTTTGAAGATGGGACCACCCTCGAAGAATTCCCTAGCAAACGTCATCAAAAATTTGAAATCGGTTTAGTGACGCCGGAGATATGCGTGATCATACATAAAAAAGAATGCAAACTTTATCACCCCATTTCACACACTATAATTTTTTTTTTTCAAAATTCCTAAAACACGTATTTCTTTATTTTATATGTTAAATACATATACAAAGTTTCAAGTCGATCAAAAAATATTCTTTAAATTGTGTGACCTTCAACCCCTCATTTCACCCCCAAGGGGGTTGATTTCTGATAATATTTTTAAAATGGGACCACTCTCGAAGAATTCCTTAGCAAACGTCATAAAAAAAATCGAAATCGGTTTAGTGACGCCGGAGATATGCGTGATCATACATAAAAAAAAATAAAAAAAATAAAATATACGCGTCGAATTGAGAACCTCCTCCTTTTTTTTTCGTCGGTTAAAAAATAGTCTCGAATTTTACCACACAATGACAGTGTCGTCGTGATACACGCGACAGCGGTGGAAATAAATCGCACTGGTGGGTAATCGTGGCAGTGTCGAAGGTAATTCGTTTAGTCGCGGCAGCTAGTTGCCGAATGCGGCGCAAATTAGATTTTCATCGGGATGATGGATCGACGGGGCGGCATGCACTTCGACGCTGCCAAATCAGGGATGATGATCCTGGTGATGTTATATGTACTTGTGAAGTTACAGTAGAAAATGAAAAATATTACGTTCGTAATCATTATATAACAAAATGAATGAAATAATGGCATGAAATTGAAGTGTTTGTTTGAAATGTCCAAATAATTTACTAAATGCATATTAAATTATATACGTTGAACGGATTTTGACTGGACTTTCACTGGCGGATAGATTATGTAGCAAGAAATAACTTAATCTACTTTTATTTATTTATTTAAAAATAATTAGAGTTCCGCGGGAATAAAAACCCCATTTGTTCCTGGTAATAAGGTTTTTTTTTAATGGAATACGCTGTTGGCCGTGAGATGGCCTTTACAACTTTACCGGAGGAGTGGCGAGCGCAGAGTGCACTCCAACCAAGGCCTTAAGGGCCGAAAAGGGTGGCAACTAGCTCAAGGGCGCCACAGGAGGCACGAACTCGGCTTGGGCAGTTACCGTGAGGGGGGGTAATAAGGGTTTCTAAATTCCATGTTGACGAAGTTGCGGACTCAGCTAGTTATAAATTAAAATAGGTAATGAATGATCACATTCATTAGTATTACTTAAAATTTTGGCATCGGCCATCTTTATCAAAAGATGGCGGATGCCAAAATTTTAAGTTATACTACGGTGTAAGTAGAGGACAGGTTTTAATCATCAATCAATGACTAATAGAAGTTGTGGGAGTTGGGTAATACGCGCTCATATTGCGTGGGAATTATTATTTTAGTCGAAAACTATTTTTAACCTAAAGTGCTAAGTAATTACATCATATTTTATTAGCTTATATTAGAAAATGATTATTTATTACGCAAACGTTAACGTATGTCGTACATACATGGTTAGACAGATAGTAGAGTCATACCCAATCATATTAAAATCAATGTCTCGTGTTGCGTAGCGCAGGAAAATAATGGCAAACCCAATAATAGCCAGTGTTCGATCAGACAAATCCTATTACGGCCGGGATCAGATGTCTCCTCCACCGGAGATAGACCGCGAGCCGGATCAGAGACTTAACTATTAATTGCTTTCTGTAATCTGGTTTTGGAGATTTTCTCCGTAATTTCATCATAAATATTACCAATCTACTTACAAGCTAGATATATTTAAACTTCGGGCACAATATTAAAAGGAGCTTTATTGACTCATAGAGAAAGTTCATTATTCAACGAAACGAAATTTGACGCGTAGTCGCGTTGCTTTTACCACAGTAATTCAATCTTTATGTGTTGACAGAGAGTTCTTTTTAATTTTGTCAAAAACCTGACGTTCACCACTTTTTTGATCGGATGATAAAAGCAGCTAAGAACTGTACAGCTCAAATACAGCATTGATTATGTGAAAGCGTAGCGGGTGTTGTCTTATTGGTTTAATTAATTAACATTTTCCATTTGCTGCAAGATGAAGAGACCTACACGTCTATAGGATGACGTGTGAAGTTCACCAACTTGCATGGTCGACCCGAATCCACCGTTACTATGAGCAATATGTGTTGGAAGCAAAAAATATATCCGAAATATTAGTGCACCGCAGCTCACTTCTGCTTACCATTTCTAGAAATACGTGATGATATATTTGGTGGTGAAAGCCAAGATATGAATGTTGAGATGGAAGTGTGGAGTGACGTGAATGGATAAGGTGAGGAATGTGTATACTAGAGGTAGTATAAAAGTAGCGCCCATAACAGAAAAAGTGAGAAGTAAGAGGCTAGAATGGTTCGAGTATGTGAGATTTGAGAATCACTCTTTTAGTCACATGACTAAAAGAGTGATGAATATGAATGTGGATGGTTACAGAGCGAGAGGAAGACCAAAGAAAAGGTGGATGGAGTGTGTTAAAAGTGATATGAATGAGATCGGAGTGGATGTCGGTATGACGGAAAAGGGAGATGAATGGAAGAAAAGGACGTACTGCGCCGACCCCAAATAATGGGATAAGGTAAGGCAAATGATGATATTTGATGGTGAAAATTACTGAGAAAAATTGCGGAGAAATCACATGCAAGTTTTTAATAGGTTAAACATCCGTGAAAACAATATTTGTAATCCTCTAAAAAGGCTCGTAATTTGACGATCGAACAGCTTACAGAGGGGTCGATGGGACCGCCGACCGACGCCGCGTGCGGGGTCGAAGGGACCGAGCCGGCCCGCGGCGGATTATTGTTAACCCCTGGAAAAACGGACGCGTCAAAACCCGCGCGACCAATTATTTGCCAATACCAAAACGAACTTTATAAACTCATAGACAAAGCACATTCTTCAAGGAAATGTCAGCGACGACGCGAGCGAATTTTTAACCGTGTTTGCGTGGCTTTTGCTGTTGGAATTCAATCTTAACTTGCGACCCTTTTCACGTGTTATTAAGACAAATTTGAATGAAAACGTAACATAAGATAGTTTAAATCCATATAAAATTAGTGAATAAAATATCTAACAGCGAAAGTAGTGACCCATGTGTGTGCGGTCCACCTATTTCGTAGGTAGTCGGATCAAACAGACAGGCAGACGGACGGACAGAAAAAAAAATGTATTTTTTTTTTGGCATTAGCACTGTATAAATTTTTATATTTCATAACATGAGTTATATACCAAATGACGCAGAAAAATCTGGTCTTTTGAATGGTATATATATAAATCATTTTACGATTTTTTTACGCTTAGTAAAGATTGCCTTTCAAGCTTCGATATGCATTTAGTAAAAAACTATTATTTGTCATAACAAACAGACAATTTTTTTATAAATAACATTCAATAGAAGTACAGTTTCAATAAAAGTCAAGTTAATTAGCACGCGCCTGTGGCTGCAGGGTGTAATGCCGCTATTGTCTCGAGTGCGCCCTGCGGTGTGCATTGGGGTACTTTTTGTCCTTTTAGCCGGTGCCGGGTTAATTGGAGTGCCTATTTTTGTACCTACTTTTAAAACAAATATTTTTAAGGTAAGGGCAATGATTGGGTTAGATGGGTTAATAATCTAATTACGGCCCGCATCAAGAAGCACGTTGCATTATCCATACTAAAACGAACTCTGTATCTATATGCATAAAGATTGAAATTTCAATGCGCGTCTAAATTCGCTTGCATTGTCAATGATATTTCGTTGCAAAATGAGCGTTTTGTTTGAGATAATAGAGTTCGTTTGTGATAGTTTGAAAGCAATTGTTGCCATGTCGGTCTGTATTTTTAGAGAGGCATTTTTCAGGAAAACCTCTTTTTTTTTTATAAATTTTATTTACATAACCCCTTTTAACAGATTAATTGCAAATAATTAGTCAAAACTATAAATTTGAAACAAAAGGAAACTAATAAGACAAATTGGCAAATTAAGTTTGAATAGGTACCTAGTAAATAAATTCTAGAAAGGTTCAAGTTCTTTACAGAGAAAATAATGAGAAAAATGTGACTTTCCGTAGCGTATTCAATTAGGTAATCGTTGTTAAAGGAACAAATTAATTTTCTCTATATGTTCCCATATGCACATATATAGTAATCCGAGCTGGTAAATTAGATACCTATTTCCTTTCCAATATCAGCGCAGTTAATTTCCTGTTGGTTTTGTGTTAATTTATCGATATTAACGTCGACATGACGATTTTTGGGTAAGTAATTACAAATTTGGTTGACAAAAAATAGTTTAATTTTTTTTTTCCAAATTAAAAAAAAGCAGTGGTAGCCTCGCGGACAAGGACGCCCGCCTTGGACGTAAGGGGTGCAAGTTCAAATCCCAGGCCCGCACCTCTGAGATAATTTTCATGTGCGAATGTCATTTTCAACAATGATTACCACTTGCTGAACGGTGAAGGTAAACATCGTGAGGAAACCTGCACGTCTATAGCTTTCTATAGCGTGTGAAGTTCACCAACCCGCACTGGGCCAGCGTGGTGGACTATGGCCCAAATCTCCCTCGTATTGAGGGGGAATGTGCCCGGTATAATGGCAATAGGCTCGCCCCCTATTACATTGGGACCAAAAATACATCGGCGAAGTGTGGGCGCACTACAGTGCACCTCTGCCTACCCCTTCGGGGAATACAGGCGTGATGATGATGTTAATAAAAATTAAATTTTTGAAATGTCTTCATAATTTTGAATGAAATTTAATGGAATAAGATGAGAAATTTCTGCGTCTGAAGTTAGCTGGTGTTTTGCCAATATCATACAAATTGAATATCAAGCCAATAAATTAACATTATAAATAAGAAAAATGATAATGAAGGTCATGAAGATGGCGGATGACTATCTATAGTCATTGTAAAGTCGCCAGTTGATATTTTAAATACTCCTTAACGTAAGATTTAAAACGTATTCACCATCTGTATTACGTTCACCACCCATTTTCATTCAAAATGAGTATTTATTGAATTTGCGCTTCCTATTAATTACTTTAAGACCTTTGCCCAGCTGTGGGACAATATAGGTTAAAAAAAAAAACTTGACACTGGCCGAAATACCCGCCAACCGCAGGTGCACCTTATTCCATTAAATTTCACCATTTCGTAAACAACAGCGAAGATAATGTGAATATAAATGCCTACTTATACCCGGTTTCACAAATACCAAGAGGTGCCTAAATGATAAACAGTTACAGTAGTATTCAAAGGAATTAGTTACCTAATGAAAACAAATTGGGGTACTCGGTCTTAAGAACGTCATACCTTGTTATTCAGGTTTAAAAAAATAATATTAATAAATTGACTATCTTTTGTTTACCGGCTTTAAAAAAATGGAGATTCTAAATTCAAAATGATTATTCAAACTTAAAAAGTGAAACCTACAAGTGATATTTAAATAGAGATATGGTACTCAAACGTGAATTATCAGTTATTCGAAATACGAATACTGTTCCTTTGTGAGTACAAGTGTATCGTAGATCTTTAATTTCCTTTGACCAATCAGAAGTGGGGCTTCCGTTGCGCCAACTTTATTGCGAAATGGAAGGGGTTATAAAAAAATAAGTAGGTATCCCTATAAATAGAAATAGTTAAAACATATCTATAAACCATAATGAATGTAATTTTTAACGGCATTGGATTGGCTCTTATAGGCGAATTAAAAATTCTGCGTTGGAGTAAATGTACAGATTTTTTTACACTTTTACCGGGAAAAGGTAAAAAATATTTTTTTATACTTACAGTATTATTTTTTTAATGCGATCGGCGTTGGTCACGTGGTATTATTATAGTTTATTTATGAGACATTATGACACGAGACTGCCAAATATTTAAAAATAAAATTACCTTCTCGTGGAACCAGTAATAATTATGCTTACTTATAATGGCTATAACCAAGGGTCGTTCGTCAAGGGTGTGGGGGCGACAATTAAGTCCCCTTTGATGCTTCATATTGATCATATGATCAGTTTACTATACAGACAGGGTGCCAATTTCAATCAACTTAAAAAAAATGCCTATAAAAAGACTACAAATATTTGGTAAATTCTTAGTTAGTCACTTATACGTTTTGTTAAAAACAAAAAAATATCCTTTGTAAAGCTTTACCCACATGAAAAAAGACATTTCAAACTTTACCTTTTGCTAGCACTATACAAATCCCCTATTAGGTATTTACAGTAAAATATTTCAATTAATTTACCCTTGAGAGGCAAACATAACATAACAAAGGGTGTCACGAAAAAAGTTAAAATTGACAAACAATTAACATTGCAAATAAAACTTTATTCTTTAATACCTCAAGTGTCATATTTGCAAATTGATACCTTGGCTAATTATAACTTTAACGGGAATTAATAAAGTAGACCAAACAATACATCCTCCTTGACCATTGTGTTTCTACTTGCAATTACCAACAAAGTACCGTCACTGTAAATATTTCATACTTATCATAAAAAATAGGTTTTCTAGCCTATTATAAACCAATATGTGAAATTAGTGTTAGCACGCATGTCAAGACAAGACCTCTGTCACGGATTGACTCGTTCACTCTGTCTTATTTCATACGAGAGAAAGAGATATAATCAACATATTCTATGACATAAGTCTAGTCTTGGCGCTCACGCTACAACTACATAAATATTTTATTATCGTTTCCAATAAGGTTTCTGACATGTTTAATTTTCCTTAAAATTCGATGCAACAAAGCTCTAAAATCAACTATGACTTTCAAACTCCCTTTGATCTAAAGATTGAGACAGCAGAAAGATGTACAGGTTGTACAAAAGAAATAAATTAATGTAAAAAAAAAAAATTAAAAAAATTTTTTTTTTCATAAAATGATTTATATTACTGTAGGTAGGTGTCGAAGGGGAGCATCCCTGTTATACCCATTCTGAATCATATTATATGTTTAACTATGGAAATAAATATTCACAACCCAAGAAGGCAGCGTAGGTATAGCAGCAAATAGCTTGGATAGGAAGGAAGGAAACATGAAAAAAGTCGGCATCTAACTAAATATAGTGGATTTTACAATAATTTCTGTGAAAAATATTTCATTGTGATTTATCCTTAGTAAACCACTATCAAAGTTAAGTTTATTATTTCACAAATATGTTGGGTGTTTTTTCAGCAGAAATTTTACCAGTCATTATTCGTTTTGTTGAAAAGGACAGGTAGGTATTATGAATACATTTTATAGGTACTCATCTCTATTTTTAAAACTTGGTTTGGTTTTACAAAATATTTATTATTGGTTTTTAACGTAGAAAGAAATAAGTTCATTATTCTCTGATAAGAATCTTACAAGAATGTTATTCTGGAGCCAAATGCGCATAGCGTGCTGCTAAAATAAATTAGCAAAATAATGACTTACTTACTTAATCATTATACCTACAATCAAACTATACTAACTTTTTTTTAATTTTTTTTTTGTCTTTAACCATTTTTTTCGGAACTAGAACTTACCTTTCGGTGTAACCACTCGAAACGCGCTGTTAGACACAGGTCTCGGCGACCCGTCCCGCAGACTGCCACCTGGAGAGCCACTTCCACTCCTAACCATAGAGAAGTCCAGCGGCATCGGCGGCATAGTACTAACTTCCATTGTCAAAAAAAAATTTACAGCGTCCGAAGCATAACACAAAAAAAATGTAACCGCGAATTATTTCGAATATCCGATTTTTCAAATTTGGAATACCGCGGAGCGTGCGACCGCTCCGGATCGCGAGTATGTTTTAAGGCAGACACACACTCGGGCCGCGATCGCGCGGCCTTCTGTTCTGTAAAGCCGAAAATCTCTAGAATCTCCATAGTGATTTCGACCTTATCGCTTGAGCCGTTTTTCTGTGGGCGTGGTGTGGTAAGCCCCGCCTCGGGCGTCCCTAGCCGCCATGTGCCTCGCGTGACAATCACTTTGTATAGGTAACACAATAATATGATTCGTGATGGATTTTATTGTACTACGGATGCAGTTATTCGCGAGACATTTTGATGTAACAAAAAATGTGTTGGCGTTCTTTTTTTAAATATTGATAGTGGGTTATGTCATAATGTTGTAAAATAAAACTGACTGAAAATAAAATAGTATACTATTAAAGGAGAACACATTTATTAAAAGTAAAATTACGTGACAGTTTTTTTTGTAATATTTAAAAATAGTAATAAGACTAAATATGATGATGATTTAATGATAATAACAAATATTTTGTTGTGAAAAGCATAGTACCGGCTTTTCTCAAAACAATATTATTTTGACAGTTATTTTGTATGAAACTGTCGCGATACTGAAGTAATATTATAATAATATTGTTCAAGAGTGTTGATAACGGGACGGTTTATTTTTCAATAAGATCGACATTGAGATTGCTTTTATTGTAAAGACCTGATAAGTACCTACCTACTTACTTAAGTTATAACGCCTTCCGAAGTAGATAAATAAAAGCTCTACAGAACGTTAACTGCACAAGATAAAATAAATATTAGGATCTTAAATGGCCACTCTAGCAATTATTATTACACTAATACAATTCTTGATTTATTTAAATCCTAATACAAAATTTGAATTCGCCCGTGATATGAATCGGCTCGTGAATCGCGCAAATAAGGGAAAGTGCGGAATTGCTATGGTTCCAGTTCAATCAGGAAATTATTCATTTAGACGACATTTTACACATCTCGAGCCAAACGCCTTTCAGCACCGGTGACACTGAGTTAACATCATCTTTGATTAATTATTTATGTGTTAATAAGATGATTTTAGGGTTCCGTACCCAAAGGGTAAAACGAGAAACCTATTACTAAGACTTCGCTGTCCGTCCATCCGTCCGTTCGTCCGTCCGTCCGTCCGTCCGTCTCTCACCAGGCTGTATCTCATGAACCGTGATAGTTAGAGAGTTGAAATTTTCATAGATTATGTATTTCTGTTGCCGCTATAATATCAACTACTAAAAAACCTAATAATATAAATATTGAAGGGGGCTCCCATACAACAAACGTGTTTTTTTTTTCTCGTTTTTATAGATAATGGTACGGAACTCTTCATGTGTGAGTCCGACTCGCAGTTGGCTGGTTTTTATTAAATTTATTAAATAATCAAACACCTTATAGAAGCAAATCGCATCGCAACACGGCCGGTAGTAAGTAATAAAAGCGGAAATAAGTCAAAATATGATAAAATTATCCCTCAAACAGCGCGTGACGTTGGACGAATTAAAAACGAGCGGCGCGCGCGTCACGTACCGACATTTAAAACAATGAACACTTCAATTTCTCACCGGCCCGCGCCCCGGTACGCGCGCTAATCCACCCCTCTCGTATCCGATGACGTATTCCGAATTTGAATTTTTACGAAATGAGTGAAATGATGATATTTTGATGGAATAAGATGAGACCTACACCAGGCTCAAACAGACACCGACCTCGCCGGCGAGGTCGAGGAACCCCCTCTTCCGCTCGTAGGTGCATCTTTGCACCTACGAGCGCAGTCATTACCTCTCCCCTCACGGCAACTGCCCAAGCCGAGGTCGTGCCCCATGTGGCGCCCTTGAGCTAGTTGCCCTCCTCTTCCGCCCTTAAGGCTTTGGTTGGAGTCGCACTCTGCACTCGCCACTCCTCCGGTGAAGCTATGCAGCTAATACACATTATAAATAAAAATGTATGACGACAGTGATAAAGATGGCGGATGAATCCGAATTTTATTTATTACTACTTACCTATAACGACGGTTAAAATGCGAATTAATTCATACGCCACTTTGGTAACTGAGCTCAAAAGATGGACAATAAAAAAACCGGCCAAGTGCGAGTCGGACTCGCGCACGAAGGGTTCCGTATCATTATCTATAAAAACGGCAACAAAATCACGTTTGTTGTATGGGAGCCCTTCTTAAATATTTTTTATTTGAATTTAATTGTTTATTTTTAAAGTATCTATAAGAGGTCTATCTCATGAACCGTGATAGCTAGAGAGTTGAAATTTTCACAGATGATGTATTTCAGTTGCCGCTATAACAACAAATACTATAAAATTGAATAAAATAAATATTTAAGGTGGCTCCCATACAACAAACGTGATTTTTTTGTTCGTTTTTGCTTGGTATTGATAACAGCAACTGGTAGACGCTTGAAATATTCAAAGAAAATTTAGTTACATTATTCACTTTAGAAATAAATAATTAAATTCAAATAAAAAAATATTTATTGCTCCAATACAACAAACGTATTTTTTTGCCGTTTTTATAGATATTGGTACAGAACCCTTCGTGCGCGAGTCCGACTCGCACTTGGCCGCTTTTTTATTATCAGCTAAAATGACGGACTAAATTAATTATACAAATACCAAACAATAACAATTTTCAAAACAAAAAAAAAAAAACATCCAAATAACTTTATTCGTTGCATAACAGAATATACCGATTGTGTAACAAAACTTTTCTGTACCTAATTTATTATTTTTAATATACGTACCTATATTTTTAATATTCGATTGATAAAGCTTCTTCCAAATATGTTCTTTTCCTCATATTGTAGGAAGTCTGCATACGCGTCGAGGCTTAGGACTGTAATATCATCGAATTACCTACCTTTTTTTTTTTCGTGGGAAAATCCTTTATGGATCCCCTTCCAACCTCGGGGGAGGAGGAAGGGGTATGTGGGAGTCCCCGGCAGATTGCCGGTATACCAACTAAAAACCCACGGTGTACTACCAGCCGCTATGAAGGGATGCAACGGGATCGCCTAGGCATGCACCGCAAATCGAATTACCTACCTGCTTAAAATTTCAAAAAGTAATTTTTGTCGGTACATCCTTAACAGTAAAACTTTCTGCTATGAAAAATCCAGAATAAGCCTTCAAAGCTTGCTTTCCAAAAACTAATTACACCTCCGCTTCACAATGATAAAGCAAAGCCGCCGTATAGGATATTTTTATTCAGGACAAAATGAAATTCCCAGCCGACTACCACACTGATACATTTTAAGCCTTAAAATGTGAACAGTACGGTTGATTTTTATAAACACAAATGAAACAGTGGAAAAAATTTCACTAGGTGTAAAATAATCCAAGTATAATCTCGCCGGGAAAATCCCATTATTCTGGTGATCCCCTCGATTGTAGGGCACACCCCAGAAACGTAGCAAATTACAATACTGGCTGCTACGAGAGAGCGGGAAGAGAAAAAATTCGAAATATGAAATTCGTAATTCGAACACAGTCCGTTTTCCGGATTTAGTCGTAAAAGTTGGCGCGGTCAGAAATCAGAATTTATTGCGAATGGAAAAGGTTTCTAGTGATTTGTATTCGATCTTTTTGCTTATTGGATATATTTTTTCTGGATTCAAATAGGTCTCTAAATAACCAAAATAATACAACGCTTGAACTCAAAAGTAAGTTATGTAACAAAATAGCCATCACTATTGCTTTTTTTTTAAATAAAATATTTAAGTTTATAAAAAAAACCTGTAAAACTAATGGTGTTCTATATTTAAATCTAGCATAATTTTATGAGGATAGGTAATAGTAATCACATTCACCGATTACTTGCATTATTATTTATTTTTAAATTTCGAACATAAGATTATAACGACCAACCTTTTGCTTTTAATTATCACCGCAGCTCACAGATAATATAAAATAATCACCTCAGCCGTCCTCCCGCGCAATCCTTCGCTCATTTTAATGCCAGTTCAAAATTCACGAGATCAAAGGTCGTTTACACGCAAACTGGCTCTCAAAACTGAGTGAGAAAACACACAGCAATTTTGTACGTGGCTATAAAGACAAAAAGCTTATTAAACCCGCCGTTTTAAAGGAAACACAGCGTGCTTTCCAACTGGGTTCACTGTGTATGTATGTAGGCTCGCCCCCTATTAGATTGGGACCAAAAATACAACGGTGAAGCGGGGATACGGTGCAGCAATCCTCTGCTCATCATCAGCTAGCATCTACCTATGTATTTGAAGTAAGTTTTGGCGACCTAAAAAAAGTAGAGGAAAGAGTCTTACCTCCAAATATTAGTACAAAAATGCTATGCTCGATGGTTCACTAGTACCTATTGGAATATAAATTTTATCATAGACAAGAGTTCCAAGTTTGAATAATATTATTGTTGATTATGAGATCGTTTGTTGTTTTCTATGTCACTTTTGAACATAACGTACCAAAGTGTGTTCTTTGTATAAAATAAAGTAATTCTCATCGTCCGAAAGAATACTTTCCAACAATTAGTTTATAAATCTAATTCTGATTCTTAGAGCTACCAGTCCCATGACAGAAAGACGTAGAGTATGCAATAGATAGATAGAGTACTCTTTATTGCATGCCAAAGAATAATACCTCTGTTTCATTCTTCTTTTCGTATGAATAGTTCTGAGTCTAGACCTCATTTTGTAAGAATTTGACCATATCAGTGGTGGTGGGAGCAGCCGCATATAGAAGTTGTACCCATTGTGTTATAGAGGGAGTAAGCACAGAGTCCATCGGACAGCACAGTGTTGGCACCAAAAAACGGCGAAGGAACGCCTCCCGGCCAGCGTTTTGCACACCACTTTAATTATACCGAGTTAATTAATACAAAACATTACGACGAAGGCCACAAAATAAACGACGACGCCGAAGAAGTCTGAAAATGCATTTTTTTGCAAATATATTTTTTAAAGGTATTTTTTATTTAGTTTTTTTTTATTTATTGATCTCTGCACAAATACATGTGGTGGTTTGGGGGCAGATCAGTAGTAAACTGGGTTATCATTTAAAACAAAAATATTGTCTGTTTATTTTGGGTAATCTCAGTAACAACTTTACGAAGTTTTACTGGTAGATCGCTGATGTTATAAGGAGGCTGACAAGGAGGAGGCTTAGTCTACTTTCATTTTAGAAAAATAATTACTATGGTTCTGCGGGGAAAATAATAACCCCATTTGTTGATCCGCCATCTTTATCACTGTCATTATCCATTTTTATTTATAATGTGTATTTATTGAATTTGTCCTTGCTATAATTACTCGACATTGCCATAAATACCGCATATCGCAGGTGCAGGCATTCCTCATCTTATTCCATCAAAATATCATCATTTCACTCATTTCGTAAAAAAAGAAGAAGAACCCCATTTGTTCCTGGTTATTAGGTTGCCTAAATTCCACATGGATGAAGTGCCAGATACTTCATCTATCCATCCATCAGCTGGTTTGTAAAATACCTGGTATCGTTATTTTGTCATGCCTTTAGAAAATCGCTTTCCTAGTGGCTCCATTTGTAGCTGAAAAGCTTAACAAACAAGCAGGTAGTTGCCTTCAAAAATCATTTGGAGTTCGCCTACGAACGGCGTTTTACAGTATTACCCGTTCCTAATGTTTACTTTTAATTCACAGTCAAAATTTTATTTTAACCGTCTTTTCATACAGCAAGCGCTTTATACGCTTTTCATGCATAGGGCTTTTCTTGGAATTGTTTTTTGTAGAAAAACTTTTGAGATAATTCATAATGAAATAATGTAATAAAAAAATAATAATGAAATATACATCATCACGCCTGTATTCCCCGAAGGGGTAGGCAGAGGTGCACTGCAGTGCGCCCACACTTCGCCGATGTATTTGAGTCCCAATGTTATAGGGGGCGAGCCTATTGCCATTATACCGGGCACACAGGTTTCCTCACGATGTTTTCCATCACCGTTTCTTAGCAAGTGATAATCTCAGATGAAAATGAGATTCGCACATGGCACCCAGAGGTGCGAGCCGGGGATAGAACCTGCGCACTTTGATTGCAAAGCGTGCGTTCGACCACTCGGCTACCACTGCTGATATGGAATATGCTCATAATGAAATAATGTAATAAAAATCAAACAAATTATTTTTAAAATATACATCACCACGCCTGTATTCCCGAAAGGGGTAGGAAGAGGTGCTCTGCAGTGCGCCCACACTTCGCCGATGTATTTTGGTCCCAATATTATAGGGGGGCGAGCCTATTGCCATTATACCGGGCACATTCTCTTTCAATACGAGGGAGATTTTTGGGCTATAAGTCCACCACGCTGGACCAGTGCGGGTTGGTGAACTTCACACACCTTTCTATAGACGTGCAGGTTTCTTTGTGATGTTTTCCTTCACTGTTTCATAGCAAGTGATAATCTCGGATGAAAATGAGATAAAAATGAGATAAGAAAACAATATTCTCACATGAAACCCAGAGGTCCGAGCCGGGGTTTGAACCTGCACACAAAAAAATTATTATGCATGGTTTTACAAAAAACATTGTTGTAAAAACTTTTGAATCAAAGTTTTTTTTCGATTACTTTCCATTTATATCTGCTTCTTAGCAGGAGCTATTATACTAAAACTTAGGTACTTGTTTAATATTACGTCAAAAAACCTTATAGCAAACTTACCTCTTTAGCAACTATCTCAATATCTGTATTACAAAATCTATTATGTACTCAATGTAATATTAATACAATACTGCTAAAGAGATCGTGGTAAGTAGCAGGACCTAAAATACCTCATCATAATCATGCCTCCTTACAAGAAAATTATTCACGAAAAAGTTTTATACCCGCATCCAAACTGAATTTAAAAAAATAAAAAGTCCCAAAAAAGTTAAGTTCACACAGAAAAGCGTAACACCGCTGAGTGGGCAACCCTTGTGGTATTTACCGGGGGAAATTAGAGTTAAAATAAATACCCCCGGGCCGAAACAATTTGCATCTAGATGTGACATTAGAGGGTACAATTTTATCTTTTTGCAGTCCACGGGCTAGGCAGTGACCGCTCGCAAATTAGAAGCTCTCAGAAGTGTCGTCCGGCGAAAAATGACAACATTTTACGTATTTCATGGGACGGGTTATAAAAATATTATTGAGTTTATTGAAAATGAAAGGTCAAAGTAGACTGGACGTAAGTAGGTAAACCTTTACGATGATGCGCGCAATATATGTGAGTTCCTAAGTGATAGATAAGTTAATGTATTACCTTTAATAAAAAAAAAATTACTGGTATAGATTTCATATATTTTTTTTTCGTTACATTTTTGAGACTACACTTATTATAAATAATCTAAATACAGTGTAGATATTAGACGTTGTCACATTGAAGCTATCAGACGATATTATCTCAGCTACCATTGATAAAATATGTTGAGTCCATGCTTTAAAAACTGAGGCCATAGTCAATCAGTCTACAACGATCCCTGTGTTTGTGTTTTTCTGCACAACTCACTAACTTAGCTGACAACAACTGACTGAAACAACTGACTGACTGCTCGCAAAACTGTATTAACTCATAAAAAAGTTCATACTTCAAATGTCATCGATGACGCGAACAAATTTTGCAACATCGTCGCTTTACCATAGAAATGTAATCTTTATATATATGTCCACAGAGGTCATTTTGATATTGGCAAACATTTGCATCGAGCATTTTGACCCCCGTTTGGGAGCGACACTTCAATCTAGGTTTCCAGATAGCCACATTTGATAGGGGTGGTAAATTTGAAAGCTAGTTTAGACTGAAGGTGAAGGAAAACATCGTGAGGAAACCTGCACGTCTATAGAAAGGCGTGTGAAGTTCACCAACCCGCACTGGGCCAGCGTGGTGGACTATGGCCCAAATCTCCCTCGTATTGAGGGAGAATGTGCCCGGTATAATGGCAATAGGCTCGCCCCCCTATAATATTGGGACCAAAATACATCGGCGAAGTGTGGGCGCACTGCAGAGCACCTCTGCCTACCCCTTCGGGGAATACAGGCATGATGATGATGATGATGTATAGTTTAGACTTATCTATTCTGGTATTCAAAAAGGTTATGTTAAGTTGCAAAGGGAAGTTTCTAAAAAAAAAACTATTTTCGATTTATAAAGCAAGTACCTGTATCTGTACACTGTCTAGTTATATTCTAGTATCGCACATCCCAGGGGTCACCGACCCACACCACATGACACCAGCAGACTTCCTGCGCCCGCGCACTTTATTATTTACATGTGCGAATTATTCTAACGCTTTTAATCGTTAATCTCGAAGTCTTGAGTTATTGCTATGGAACGGGTGGGCGAGATGCGTTGTATATTTAGAAATGAAAATACATCATCACGCCTGTATTCCCCGAAGGGGTAGGCAGAGGTGCACTGCAGTGCGCCCACGCTTCGCCGATGTATTTTGGTCCCAATGTAATAGGGGACGAGCCTATTGCCATTATACCGGGCACATTCCCCCTCAATACGAGGGAGATTTGGGCCATAGTCCACCACGCTGGCCCATTGCGGGTTGGTAAATTTCACACGCCTTGCTTTACACGTGCAGGTTTCCTCACGATGTTTTCCTTCACCGTTCAGCAAGTGGTAATCATTGTAGAAAATGACATTCGCACATGAAAATTATCTCAGAGGTGCGGGCCTGGGGATTGAACTTGCACTCCTTACGTTCAAGGCGAGCGTTCTTGCCCGCGAGGCTACCACTAAACTTTAGAAATGATTTCGGAATAATTATTTTACATATTTTTTAATAAGCGGGTGAGTAGGAACTTTCGTAATCATAGAGGCATGTCATAGAATGTTTGAAGGGTACAGGAATTTTGAGAAAAAACAATTTAAAAGTTCAACTATTCTAACAATTCTATAGTTTGGCCATAAGAAAAACTACATTTTTGGCGCCATCTGTTAACTTTTTTGTAAATTCCAATGATTAGAATTCAAAACCCTTTACCCGCCGATATAATGACTGATGACTATTTCCATTTTGATAACCATTACACTAGGAAACGCCTTATCGCGATACCTAACTATTAACCAGCCACCTGTCTTGCAGCAAAGTTTTTAATATTTCTGTTTCTGACGGTTTACTTTCAGTTTTTGAGACTTAACTCAGTACAAAATCTGTCAAAAATTGTCAGAAACAGCAATACTTTAAAAGGCCCCAGTTGGCAGTTCCAGTAGTATTTATAATTTGGTATCACATTAAAGGATCTCCTTTTGTTAGTGAGAACAGATATTAGTAGGTGTTTCTTATTCGATTTTAATGTACCTACAAAACTCCGTGACATAATAAGAAGCTCGCGATTTGGCCGTCTGTCTGTCTGTCGCGATAACTCGACATGTGTTACCGCCATTAATGATCTGCGACAAGTGTTTCACACTACGTTGGCGATAGACAATATTTGGTATAGACATGACAGTATTTTTTAAAACTAAAAACAAAAAAAAATGGTCTATGGATATCTCTAATGAAATATAATACCTCCCTGCGTTCATGTGTCAAAAGCGATTCAGATTATTATGTTTATATATTTATTTTTTATGTACTTCTCTATGTATGCCTCTTCCATTTTCAATAAATAGGAAACTCATGGACATGAACATACTTACGGAGCGCAATCCTGGTATGGACTTTGACTGGCCTTGAAAAGTTTGCACTCTGGGTCTCCCAGAAAGCAATGGAGCGCAGCATTCTTAGAGTAAAATTAACAGAAAGAAAGAAAAGAACGACACGAAAGGAAAGAAAGAAAATACGCAGACATAACAAGTTACATATGAAGAAAACGGACAAGCGATAACAATTGGAATCATACGAAATAAATCATAGTTTTATTATACCCCCTATAGATACCATATTGACCGTAATCAACATCAACTATCAAAAATGGAATACCAAGTTTTTAAACAAATAAAGCCAACAATTTTAAAATTATTTAGTGAAAAAAAAATGTCACAGGTTTTTTTATACAGAATTTCAAGAATGTTTTTCTTAATGCAAAGCAATTTACCAAAGTACATTACTAAGATAATACAATGAATGAAACAATACTATCGTGTCTATTCGCTCACAACACTACGAGCCTTATTTATACGAATAAAAAGAACTTTATGAATGAACGGCAAAGTCCACACGTATCGCTGAGAACTCGACTATTTTTGTCAATGACTTTATTCACGCTATTCTTGTTAGTCGTATGATGATCACGTCATAATATACCTACCTACCTAATTACACACATACAATGTTATCCAGAAGGGATATACCAAACCTGGAACCGCGAAGTGTTGTTTGTGAAATCACTCGAAGAAAACATTATTATTCTTCTATTTCTTATCCGGTACGCTCTTGACAGAGCGGTCGTGATCGTTAAGTACTCGTATCAGTATTGGAAGGGGCAGATGATTACATCTGCTCCTTCCAATACTAAAACCAATAGCCCATCCAATAGCGCATCAGCGCTTCACGACATTTCGCCACCGCTGTCTGCAAGAGGTCATCCTGCTGCATTCGTTGACTGAGCCTCCAATGGCGGACTTGATCTGGTCAGTCCAATGCGTGAGTGACCTTCCGCGCGATCTAGTGCCTTCTATTTTCCCTTGGACGACAAGGCGTTCAATGGACTGGTTGTCACGCCGGGAAACATGTCCGAAGAATGTCAAGATGCGAACACATTATTATAGATATCAATAAATTATACAAGGAGTTCTCCTTTGACACATTTGTGATGAATAGCAATACAATAAGGCGATGGCTCAATCTTAGGTTCTTAAGTCAATAAGTCTTTAATTTATTTATTTTATAGTTTTTATATATACAAAAATGAATGCCACTTTTCGTTGTAAACTAACTCCTCCTAAACGGCTGGACCGATTTGAATTATTTTTTTTGTATGCGTTTGGTTTAGATTCACAATTGGACCTGGTGGGTGGCACTGCTTTCGTATGTCACTCATTCTAAGGCGGTACTAAGTTCGCCCTGTCAGCTAGTAGTTTATATTATTTTTGCTAAGTGATCGCTAAATGGAAATAACCTGTCTACTGCTAACCGTGGAAACCTATATTGGCTTTATGCAATTTATACTCTTTCCCTATTATTTCTATTTTGGCTGTTGGTTTTCCAATCTTTAAATAAATTATTAATTACTTGCGGTAACTAGGTAGAATCGACTCCTTCCAGTGTTGAAGTCGTTTAAAATGTAGCTTATATCATTCGGGCTGTATTAACAAATTCGTTGTAACTCGTATTGACACCTTATTTATCAAAATCGGATTAATAGTTTAGGCGTTACGTAGGAACATACATTCATAGACTACTAAAATCACAACCCTTCCTTTTGGCTTCGTCGTAGTGGGAAAAAAAGAAATACATTTTGTTTATTTACAGATCTTAAACCATTTTGGCAGTATTGACTTTCCAATTAAACCCGTTTTCGGTACATCGGTTGAATAGTGTCAAAGTCTAACGGACATAGATGGAAACATTGTTTGTGTTTTATATACAAGTAGGTTTATAGATAGAATAGTTTTGTTGACAGCTGGGTCTAGTGGTTTAAACGTAGGCTGCTTGAATCACTAAACCAGTTGCGGGTTCGATTCTCGAAAACGGCAAATTTCGGAAATTGACATCGAAATTTTGGCCTGGTCTGGGATCGCCCCCAGTCCATTGTATAGTACATATAACCTTGGCTTAGGATCATACGATGAGTATGTGTTGTTTGGCGATATTTATGTAACCATCATGGTCCAGCCATGACGCAACCCACACATCGGCCGGAAACGAATCATTGTCGCAACGCATATGGTGCCGTGTCGTCTCACGCGAATTGATTATGATTTCATTCATTCAAACTTATAATTGAGCACGGAGCTTATACGACGCAGACATTTTGTTTTTATGTTCATTCTAGAGATGAGTCCCTCACTCATTAGTCGACTCATTAGCTCACTGAACGAGTTGCTCATTGAACCGCCTCACTCCTTCACTTCCTCCTCACGTCCCATGTAAAAGTTGCTGAGAAAAGTTTTAATCGGGTTACGAGTGAGTGAGCGAATGAAGTGAGTACGCGTTCGAGTGATACCTCACCGCAAATGAGGTGTACCTACCTCGTAAGCACCTCGCAAAGTAAAATGAGGTACTCTCTCATCCTCAAATAAAATAAAAGAATTACCCTTCACTAGTTTATTCGTAATAAAACGCCTTCGTTCCAATTTTAAAGAATTTTAAAACGGATTCAATACTGCCAACCGAATAAAACAACACCTTCTATTTTGTAATAAATTCAATTCAAGAATACAAAGCAATATTTCTAGTTCAATAATTCACCATTCACAGCCGTTTAAGCCCCTCCCCCATAAAGTCTGTACACAACACATATTCAAAATGAGAACGTCGCCAAAAACTTTTCCCTTTTCATTTAACGCGTTCAGAAACGGGTGTGGATTATAAAAAAAAAAGAACTGCAAAAGAATTTATAAAGCGTTCAGGAATGGATTATTGTCGTAAAGAGAGGTGTAACTGCGTCGCGGCGCTGTGTTTTCCCTATAAAGTTATCGTTTATTGTGGTTTTTGAACGCATCGCCGCGTACGGCGCTTATAAACTTGCTTTTATGTACAAGGACTACGGTAGGTATTTAGATGGCATATCTGCTTCTTAATAATGTGCTGCCTTGAAGTTTTATGTACATACAATAAGAAACTTGGATTAGAGTCTCTCTATACATATACTACTAGCTATAGGTCTATTGTTACTTACCTATGTCATCACAAATATACATCATCACACCTGTATTCGCCGAAGTGGTAGGCTGTGGATCTACACTTCGCTGATGTATTATGGTCACAATGTAATACAAGGCAAGTCTATTGGCATTATACCGGGCACATTCCCCCTCCATACCAGGGAGATTTGGGCCATAGTCCACCACCCTGGCCCAGTGCGGGTTTGTGAACTTCACACGGCTTTCAATAGGCGTGCAGGTTTCACTAACTATTGAGAAATTACATCACAAATCAAGAGAAGTCATAATAGTTTTCAAATATTTTAGACGCGGAAACCACACCATATCCTTTTGTTTAAGAGATGAGTTTCAGAACCCACGCAATTCTTTACTCACAATTGAACCCTAAAACTTTGTCAGATATCATAATAAACTAAAGGAAATCCTTCTGCCGATTGCAGTGCAACCGACATCAAAGTGGCAATAACAAAGGAACCCTAAAAACATAATGAGACGGCTATGGGCGCGCAAGTGCGCCCGTTCGCATGGTCCCGTAGCAATTTTGGGACCTCATAAATATGTATGAGGCGGTACTCTTCTTTTCCTTTACTTATCAATTATGGGGTCGTTTAGGCGACGCGCGGGATCGACCGCCGGATAATATGTTGTCGCAACGCAAGGGTTAAAAGGTTTATATAGTCGTATTGTGCTTTGAAGATTTTGTTACGTTTTGAATGCAAGGGATGTTTAGAAATATGTTTTTTTTTATACTTTTTAGGGTTTCGTACCCAATGGGTAAAACGGGAACCCTATTACTGTGACTTCACTGTCCGTCCGTCCGTACGTCCGTCCATCCGTCTGTCACCAGGCTGTATCTCATGAACCATGATAGTTAGAGAGTTGAAATTTTCACAGATGATGTATTTCTGTTGCCGCTATAACAACAAATACTAAAAAACAGAATAAAATAATTATTTAAGGGGGCTCCCATACAACAAACGTCATTTTTTTTGCCGTTTTTATAGATAATGGTACGGAACCCTTCGTGCGCGAATCCGACTCGCACTTAGCTGGTTTTTTAGGGTTCCGTTCCTAAAAAAAACGTAGTACCTAAAAATGTAAAAAGTAAGCCTTGTGCTAAAAAGTATTTAAAAAAACATATTTCTAAACTTTTTCTGTTTTGGGACTAAGCTTTTCATACATTCCCAACACTTTTACTCCTGTAAGTCAGGACTTTTTTTATGCTTGTGAACTCTACAATTTAGATGTCTATACATATACAAGACGCCTAATCGTGATACCTACATATTAAGCAATATCCAGTTCCGAGTATCCGATGTCTCTTTATAATAAAAAAAAATAGTCTTAAAGTTTAGTTCGCAGTTTTCAAAAGTCACGCATCAATATTTTTGCCAATACTAAAATGAACTCTGTGTCAATACACGTAAAGATTGAATTACTGTATTGAGACACGCCTCCATGCGAAAAAGTTCCCTTGCGCTGTCAATGACATTTTGTTGAAAAGAGAACTCTTTCTGCATGCTAATACAGTTCGTTTTGGTATTTTCAAAAATAATACGCTCGCTTTTTGACACCTAGTAAAACCACACGTTTCAAACGATTGCCGAGTATGAAGTTTGTTTAACAATAATAAGTTTTTTTTTTTTATTTATTTATAACAGTTTCCAATGTTTGTTTAAAAATCCGTTCTATCAGTCACATTATTCCCCACACCCAAAGGTTTTATACCAACAATAAAAAAAGATAACCCCCTTAATTTTTTTCCGAAAACTCCGCATTTACACTCAACTTATTCCGTATTACAATAACACCTGCATCCGAATACGTATTATCCGTATTTAAGCGGAATCATTCGAAATACGTCAACATACACGCCCGCGTAACCCTTAACCGCCCGGGGCGTGAACCCCCCTTTAAAGCCGGGGAGCAATTTTATTGCAAAAAATACTCGGCAATTTTACGGGTACAACAGACCCCGATGTCCCTGAGGTAGTTTCGATTCAGACTCGATTATGTTTAGGGTTAAACGTCATTGATATTGCCGATCGGTGCCCACTGGAGGGTTATTGAATTTCTTTTTTTTTTTCGATGCCGTCTAATTTGTACGGGCTCCGGCCTGGGGTCGAGAACGATACTGTTTATTGATGACATTTTAATTAAATTTTGGTGAATTTTGATTATAGATGCATTCCGTTTTGTAGTGTATCTCGCATATGGCGTGTTTATAAATAAATATCGCCAGACAACACATACTCAGCAAGCAATTCTTGTACTATGTATGCCATATAATGAATTTGGGGTGATCCCAGTTACACCCGGAGAAGTACATAATTTTTGAAATTTGGCCTTAGTGGGAATCGAACCCGGAATCAACCGGTGCAGAGAGCCGGCCTACGCCCTAACCACTAAACTAAGCCGTCATCGTTGCACTTAGTTTATTTGTCAAATGTGCTGATATTTTCTAATCTCCTTTTTTTACTTGCGTTTAAATTCTGAAAAAGTGTTTAATAAGATAAAAAAAATACTTTGTCTATTAAAACAATTGTAGTAAAGCAGTTATGAATACTTTATAACTCCTTCATACATAGATTATAAAAAAAACTAGAGTTAACAAACTCTATGACAATGTTCATAACTTTGATTACCTACCAACATAATAAATAAATAAAATAATAAAAATGCGTTAAAAAGCCACAAAAACACCAATAGCCCGCATTTACTGAAATGAGCAATCTTTTTTAATCTTTGAACAAAATCGTAAATGCGTCTGCGCACGAATCAAACTCGACCGTTTTAGCAATTTACTGTGAATTTAGTGTCGGGGGCCTTTTTTACCAATTGTCCGATGGTACGAGATCGGCAGATAAACTGTTGTGGGGCCCGCATGTGTGCACACGCAACTGTGTCTCCGTGACAAAGAATAACTATGAAATAAGAAGTGATATTTTATTTTAGATCTTTCTTATTTAAAAAATGCAAAATTATAAAAAAAAGTGACAATTAATAAACCTGCCCACCTTACCACTATTGAAACGCACACTTTCTGTTAACGACTGGTTTTATTTAAAAAAACATTAAGCAACGTACAACGATGCTAAATAGATGGCGCTACTAGTTGCACATTTTGTTACTAACATATAACAACCACCAACTGTCTTGCAGCGATGTTTTTATCATTACTTTCTGTTTCTGACAGTTAATAAATAAATACATCATTACGCCTGAATTCCCCGAAGGGGTAGGCAGAGGTGCACTATAGTGCGCCCACACTCGCCAATGTATTTTGGTTCCAATGTAATAGGGGGCGAGCCTATTGTCATTATACCGGGCACATTCCCCCTCAATACGAGGGAGATTTGGGCCATAGTCCACCACGCTGGCTCAGTGCGGGTTGGTGAACTTCACACGCCAGTTCAGTAAGTCGAGCGGCCAACTTCGAACCACTAGAGTAGTAGTTTGAGAGTAAGCCGCGACTAGACCAGACTGTCGTCGTATTAAGGTGATACTTGAAAGAAGTGTCGCATTTGCTATATTTTATAATCTATGACCAAAAGAGAACCCATCGCGGATCGTAATTAATAAATCGTTAACGTTGGGATCTCGATTGTTTCATGGTGGCGCAACGTGCGCGGCCGCAGAGGTGCCTCCATGATTGATAAATCATCGACTTCAAAATACATTTAAAAAAAGGAGGAGGTTCTCAATGCGAACTGTATGTTTTATTTTGTATGTTACCGCATATTTCCGACGTTTATGGACCGATTTCGAAAATGTTTGTCATGTATGCTGGGGAATTATTCAAGGTTGGTCCCATTTTAAAAATATTTTAAAAAATCATCAAGAGAATTTCATTCAAGAATTATTGGTGGTAGGTCTCAAAAATACAAAAATATATTTTTAATTGAACTGGTCTCTTATTTCTTGTTTACAAATCCCGCCGACCTAGATGTTTTTTTAAAATTAGATGTAGGTATATTATTATGTTACTGTGACCACGTTTCAGATAGCTCTGTCTCCCTCTGTTGGGAGCCAGATAAAGAACATAGGGAGCGGAATAGTCGTATTAAAGACAGAACTATCATTCCATAACCGAATTAAGTAAACAATAACACACCACTAACACTTTACGACATCGTCAGTAACAAAAGTCAATCTATTCGCACTAAAAAAATCTAACAGTAAGCCCTGGTCAAATAAGAGCATCAAAACGCACGCGATAAACGTTTTGCTAACTAATACCAAAACAAATATTACTCAACTCTCAGAAGAAGTACTTTCCAATTAAATGTCGATGTTGCGTGCAAATTTTGTCTCGTGATTTTTGCACAAGAGTTCCAATATTTTTGTATTTTACTACTTCAGCCCTTTTAACGTCCCACTGCTGAGCACGGACCTCTCCTCGTTCCGAGGGGGATTCAGGCCATAGTCCACCACGCTGGCCCGATGCGGGTTCGCAGACTTCACACATTCATCGAGAACTAGTCAAGTTCCCTTAGACGTGCAGGTTTCCTCACGATGTTTTCCTTCACCGTTTTATAGCAAGTGGTAATCTCGGATGAACATGAGATTCGCACATAAATCCCAGAGGTGCGAGCCGGGGTTTGAACCACTCGGCTATCACTTCTGCTTTTCGTATATTGGCATAGATAATTATAATAAAAAGTATTTATACCTACGTGAATGGTCCAAAAAAAATGTTACTTTAATGGGTGAATTGATCCCATGGCCATCTAGTCGTATACTTCTTGACATAGATTATATGACGAACATAGACGTCAAAGTCACACACTCAATGCATTCCAAATGGGTGATAGAAATGTAGATTATATTTTTTTTGTTTATTGACGATTCATAAGTACCATAGTACAAAAAAAAATGTTTCTGAAAAAGAAACATGTTGCGCGGGCACAGAGTATTTTACAAGCTTTATATTAACTTGCAATGTATGTCCGGGCGGAATCTTGCAACTGAATTTTAGATCAGTTATCTTTAACCGATTGAAAGGGCTTGCTGAGGAGAACACGAAAACTAAAGGCAATTAAATAAAAGCTTGTTTTTAAAAAGTTTTTTTAACAATAATTTATTTTTAAAAAAAGTTAATTCGATCGCCTCACTGTGTTTAGGTCGTAAACGAAGGAAATAAAAGCTAGTTAACACTGCTGACGATTTTAGTGGATTTCGAGTCAGTTAACTTTAATAAATAGGTTGTAAAATTAATTTGTTTCGTTGTTTTGGATGAAAGTAAAAAAAGTGTGCGGTCGCAAGCACCCGTAGGGTCGGTTGGAAAACAATAAAAATCGTGAACACGCGACGGGTTGTTGATTGAGAAGGATGACTGTGTGAGAGTTTCTCTACGACACAATATAAGGGCGTATTTAGCTTTTACGACCTTTAACAATTTTAATTGTGATTTTAATTTGAATTAAAGAAATACTTCATTGTGTTTTAAGTTTACGAGCTTTAGTTAAAAGCAATCTTAACAAAGCATTTGTTTTACTGTTTGTAATTTTAATTGATGTGATTTGCTAATACCAAAATGATTCATAGGAAAAGTTCATTCTTCAACGACATCACATTGACATCCCGAGCGAATTTGGACCCCTGGGGACGTGGCGTATACTGGCACACGGGCCTAAAACCTAGAAATTTAAAGAAATTTCAATTAATATATAAACCGCTGATAATATCTATTTTCAGCACAAAAGTGTTATAAAACTCCAATGGATTATAACATTCTACAGGGTGATTCAGAAGTCCGAAATAATACTTTAAAATTTGCATCAGTATCGGGAATACAACTGAATGGTATAATTTTTTTTTCAAAATACGGCTGTGTTTTTTCAACAACTTTTTCGTCGTCAATTTCTATAACTTGCAATATCTCGAGTCCTATGTCAAATTTGCATGTTCTGTTTTGTGAATATTAGTAGCCACCCCTCAAGAGTGTAGTTTACACTGCTGGCTAGGGTTATGGATGTACTTAAAGGTCAGAACACAATACCTGTGACAAATATTCAACGGTCTATAACTCAGAAAGTATGATGGTTAGGTATAATCTCTCACTACTAATCTACATATGGGCTACCGTATATGTACCCAAAATATTATTTCTTCTGATACACCCTGTATAAATTAATATTGATGTAGCCATCTCTATGTCATTAAGATTCGAAATGAATCAATAAAATATGGCGGCACATCCTATACATTCAGAAGACTTTCTGCTATATTATATCGATATATTTTTTGTCCTAGTCTTCAGCGCACGATTGATCTTATAATCGTATGGCAATCGTATCCTATAAAGCGTTCACTAAGCCGATAGCCGCGTGAGTCACTCATTAGAGGCAAGCTGTGCTTTAATCAGTGAGAATAACATGTAATTAGTTGATCTCGGAGGACACTCTCACGCGGCGCCCTTTGCCTATTGAGTAATAAAACTTTTAGGTACTATAAAGGTACTCTGTAATTTACCATCGACAAAATAGCCTATATGTCTATTGAAAAGGGTTTAATACTAAATGGTTATTATACAATGTAATTCAAAATGGTTATACTAAGTTTGAACATATATGTAATCTATTTTCTTGTAAACGATTATGTGAATTGTCAATTTTAAAAATCCATAATTATGAATTAAACGAGGTATCGATAATATTCGCGATTTTTAACATTAAACAACAGTGTACCATTGCAAGACCTCAGGACACCGTAAGCACTTTCTGCGTGGATCGGACCGCAAACAACAACTAAATATGAGGGTACCCAGTTATTAACTATGACATCAGGACGTCTAACACCTCAGTCCCCCTGTGACCATGGTTGCTGTAAAGCAGCCGAAACGTCGGGAAAATAAAATAGTAAATAAACGCGATAAAATCCGTAAAATAGTTTAATTTCAACATTAAACAAATATAAATACATCATTACGCCTATATTCCCCGAAGAGGTAGGCAGAGGTGCACTCAGTGCGCCCATTCTTCGCCGATGTATTTTGCTCCCAATGTAATAGTGGGCGAGCCTATTGCCATTATACCGGACACATTCTCCCTCGTGACGTGACGTGCAGGTTTCCTCACGATGTTTTCCGTCACCGTTTCATAGCAAATGGTAATTTCGGATGAAAGTGAGATTCGCACATAAACCCAGAGGTGCGAGCCGGGGTTTGAACCTGCACACTTTGTTTGCAAGGCGTGCGTTTAAGCACTCGGCAACAACTACTTTTTATTATTACAAGCTTTATATTAGCTTGCAATGTATGTCCGGGTGGAATCTTGCAACTCAATTTTAAATCAGTTATCTTTAACTGATTGAGAAGAAATTTGGTATACACGCTTATCTTGGATGACAATGCAAGCTTAGCTATGTGACGTCATTCTAATTCCAATATGGCGGATCATCCAAGATGGCGAAATAGTTATTTATTCTGCACTACCACAATATGGGTACCAATTGAAAGGGCTTGCTGAGGAGAACACGAAAACTAAGGGTAATTTAATAAAAGCTTGTTCTTAAAAAGTTTTTTATTAAAATTGATTATAAATATTACATTAATTAATAATTATCTGAATGTGACGTTAATAAATGTAGAATTCGGCTTAACAAATGTTACAATATTTTCGATTATCAATTAACACAACATCTATACATATACATACATACATACATACATACATACATACAAATAAATAAAATTGGAGTGTCTGTTTGTAATATCAAAATAACACTTTTTTACCAAATGCGTATGAAAGTATATACGATACCTATAACGAAAACGCAATTTTAAAATGTTTTGTCTGTCTGTCTGTCTGTCTGTTTGTTTGAGGTAAACTTCTAAACGGCTGAACCGATTTCAATGGAGCTTTCACTGACAGATAGCTGACGTTCCAAGGCGTAACTTAGGCTACTTTAATTTTAGAAAAAGCATTAGGGTTCCGCGGGAAAAACATAATACCCATATTTCCGGGTAATCTCCCTAAAGTCCACGCGGGCGAAGTCGCGGGCACAGCTAGTAAGAAATAAGCGTCAGGACTATGCCTAGGGTTGTCAAAGCATAAAAATTTTTTTTAATTTAGTGGAATAAAAAAATCTTTTAAGTATCATCCCACGAGGCATTGATTGTGACATCAGGCGAACTCATAATAAGTAATCTGATGCGTCACAATAATTAACTCGGTAATCAGTTTTAAGTGATAATAATGACATGCGGGCGCGACGATCGTTGAAACAATTGTTTGTTTTTTTTTGTTATAAAACGAGCGTTCACTCCCTCGCCGTTTCCGTTAAAAATACACCTATAAGGAGTCATTTTTTTTGCAACCAGACCATATAATTATTTAACGCTTTGACAGCGCTAGCTGAAAAAAGCAACCATGGAGTTTCTTGCCCATTCTTCTCCATAGGAAATGCATTCCGAATGGGTGGTAGAGCTACTATTTTTACTATTAATTGACGATTCATAAAAGCCTGTATTGGTTTATATGAATAAAAATACAATATAAAACTTGAGAGGTGTCAAGGGACACCCGGATGGAACGAAGTTCCTTTTGAAATAAAAAAAAGCAAAAAATTTTTACCGAACCCGAAATCGAAATCACACACACATTTACAAAAGTGTCGTTACAACTTTTACTCTCACACACACATTTACAAACGTGTCAGTCGACACTTTTAGTCTTAATTCTTTTCCGTCTAGCCCCCTTTCGCAACGCGCCATAAGGAACTACGTTCCAATAAAAAAATATTCTGATTCTGATTCTAGTTTTGACGTGTATAGGGGCGTAGCTTTTGCAACAGAAATTCAGTCTTTATGTAGGCGATCTTTATAACGTTCATCACCCATTTTTCTTTATAATTTGTATTCATTGAATTTGATCTTGCTATTAATTACTTGACTGAAATACCCGCTAATCGCAGATGCAGCCATTCTTCATCTTATTACATTAATCATTACAGTCATTTCGAAAAAAATAAGAGGAAGAATCATTATGTATAGGTATTGACACAGAGTACGTTTTACTTTTTTACGAAATGAGTACAACAACAACAACAACTACAGCCCTTTTCAACGTCCCACTGCTGGGCATGGGTCTCCCCTCAATGCAAGGGGGATTCAGGCCACAGTCCACCACGCTGGCCCAGTGCGGGTTGGCACACATCTATCGAGAACTAGACAAGTTCCCCCGGACGTGCAGGTTTCCTCACGATGTTTTCCTTCACCGTTTCATAGCAAGTAATAATCTCGAATGAAAATGAGATTCGCTCAGAAATCCCAGAGGTGCGAGCCGGGGTTTGAACCTGCACACTTTGATTTGCAAGACGTGCGTTCGACCACTCGGCTACCACTGCTATATACGAAATGAGTGAAATGATGAAATTTAATGGAATAAGATGAGGAATGGCTTCACCTGCGACTAGCGCGGGTATTTCGCCAATGTCAAGTAATTAATAGCAAGGACAAATTCAATAAATACACGTAATAAATAAAAATTGATAATGACAGTGATAAAGATGGCGGATGTCTCAGAGTACGTTTTGGTATTGGCTATTAATATGACACAAGCGTCTTGACACTCTATGGCACTCGTGGCATTTGCAGTCTAGTTTACGTATGAGTCGTCGAATAGGATTATATTTATTAAATTCTAATCCAAATACTTCGTGTCCAACAATATTTCACAGCGTAAAATACATAATTCACCCGTCCGACGGCCCCTAGCGACACACTTTTAATATTCCAGGGCCCTTACTATGATTCCTACTTAAATAACGAATAAGTAATATTTTGAATCGAAAACATTGGTAGCTAAGTCGAACGCACGCTTTGCAATCAAAGTTTGCAGGTTGAAACCTCGTACCTCTGGTTTTTATGTGCTAATCTCATTTTCATTAGAGATTATCACTTGATAAAAATATGTATGTGAGGAAACCTGCACGTTTGAGGGAACGTAACTAGTTCTAGATAGACGTATGCAGTCTGCCTACCGACACTGTGCCAGCGTGGTGGACTATAGCCTGAGACTCCATGCATCGAGTGGAGGCCCGTGCCCTGTAAAGAGCTATTATTAGTCATAATCAATTGTTTATATTGCAATAATAATTACACATTAAAGTTTTACGTTAGACACTGCACTCACAAGGTTGAGTGAAAAATGTACTCTGTAACAATATTAATAAAGATTGAATTGCTGTGGTAAAAACTACATGACCATGCATCAAATTTCGCTCGCAACATCGATGACATTTTATTGAAACATAAGCTTTTTCTGTGTGCTAATAAAGATCATTTTGGTTTTGGCAAAAAAATTGTCGCACGCGTCAAAGATTCGGTCACTCGATGGGTGTGTATGTTTTCAAAACTTGTACTAGACCCCCTGTTATTGTTTTTTTAGTTCAGTCGCGTTTTCCAATTCCCATTAGGACCGCTAATGAATGTCGTTCGTTGTTTTGTGACAAGCAAGCGATGGTTGACGCGTAAATTGTTTTTTTTTTGTCGCCAGAATATTAATTAGTTGTTAGGCGTGGTGACTAGATCAGTTGGTCGATGTGTTGAGCGATAACTTCTACAACGAAAATATTAGAAATCATGTATATTTTTTGAAATAAAAATATTTTACGGATTTTATCGCGTTCATTTACTATTTTATTTTCCCGACGTTTCGGCTGCTTTACAGCAACCATGGTCACGGGGGGACTGAGGTGTTAGACGTCCTGATGTCATAGTTAATAACTGGGTACCCTCATATTTAGTTGTTGTTTGCGTTGTTGTTGTTTAGTTTTATGTCAATGTATAGTATTCGCGTAAATATAAGAAAACAATATGAATATTATTTTATTTATTCTTCGTATTTTTTTACGAAATGTTAGAATTTTAATTAATTAGATGAGGAACGACTCCGTCTGCAGTTAGTTAATATTTCAGCCTGTGTCAAGTTATTAATAACAAGAGCAAATTCAATCAATACACATTCTAAACCAAAATGGTCGATGGACATGATAAAGATGATGGATGAATAGTTGTACTTATAGAAATGCCTGGAACGGCGGGACAGATTTTGACGGGATATTCACTGAAAGATAGCTGATACTATAAGGAGTAACTTCTTTTACTTTGGAAAACAATTTAAGGCTCCGCGGGCAAAAAAAATCAACCTATTATCAAAATCAAAATCATTTTTTTTATTCGTGTAGGCCAAAAAGCACTTACAAATAGTCAGATTCTACCACCGATTCGGAATGCTGCTTCCACTGAGAGACTATTTGTTCGGAGATGGCCTTTTCGGAATCAGTCCCAGTCTGGGAGTAACTGGGATTCCTCTCCAGTCCATTATATGGTACCCATAGTACAATCTGTATTTAATTTGGGATTATACGGAGAGTATGTGTTGCTGGGTGATGTTTTGTATCCACCTACTTATCTTTTACATCTATATAATTCGTTGTACCTGCGTGAACCTCTGTATTTTACTCATTACTTAGTGATATGACACGTAATAACAATATCACGACAATCCACTCGTCATTTAGTCCAATTTAGTTAGATTACCGTCACTCCCCTCCCTGATGTTAATTTTGCGTGTAAAACACGGATTGACTAATGTATTCATTTACTTTGATGGGTAGAAAATCAGAGACAACAACCTTTTAGGTTAGGTAACTAGTTACCTAACCACATTGAGTTAGCTCATAGATGCCCCAATCATTTTACGCTCTTAACATCTTATAAATAAATACATCATCACGCCTGTATTCCCCGAAGGGGTAGGCAGAGGTGCACTGTATTGCGCCCACACTTCGACGATGTATTTTGGTCCAAATGTAATAGGGGGCTAGCCTATTGCCATTATACCGGGCAAATTCCCCGTCAATACGAGGCTGATTTGGGCCATAATCCACCACACTGGCCCTGTGCGGGTTGGTGAACTTCACACGCCTTTCTATAGACGTGCAGGTTTCCTCACGATGTTTTCCTTCACCGTTCAGCAAGTGGTAATCATTGTTGAAAAAGACATTCACACATGAAAATTATCACAGAGTTGCGGGCCCGGGATTTGAACTTGCACCCCTTACGTTCAAGGCAGGCGTTATTGCCCACGAGGCTACCATAGTACAGCGAGCGAATTCACTTGTATTCTTTTTTAACCGACTTCCAAAAAGGAGGAGGTTCTCAATTCGATCGGTATTTTTTTTTTAATGTATGTACACCGATTACGCTGCGAGTTATGAAAATTTAGCTGGTTTAATTAATACCTTGAAACAATGCCAACCAGCGTTCGTATCACCATTCCATGCTGACAAAACTTTAAATACTCATGTATGTAGATCATAATATATATTGATTTTGGATAATTAAAAAAAAAAGTCTACTCATACTTAGCTCAAGTTTACAATAAGCTCTTTAGTCTTTACAAAAGTATAAAGTACACATAAATAATTTCATTCAAACACTCATCACACATTTACAAATAAAAACTGCATCGTTAATGAGTGAGCTTCGACGTAAGCGTGATCAAACAGAAAGTTTCGCCCTGTATCCACTGGTGCGAACGGATTAACTTGACTTTTATTGAAAAAGTACTCTGTTTCAATGTTCCTAAAGATTGAATTTCTGTAGTAAAAGCCACTTGCATCATCATTGAAATTTTGTTGCAAAATGTCCTTCTTGTCATGAGTTAATATTACAGGATCTTGTCATCCCCCATCTTTATCACATTCATCATCCATTTTTATTTATATTTTTTATTGAATTTGTCCTTGCTATTAATTACTTCACATTGAGAACCCGCTAATCACCTACCTCATCTTATAACTACAGCCCTTTTAACGTCCCACTGCTAGGCACGGGCCTCCCCTCAATGCGAGGGGTATTCAGGCCATAGTCCACCACGGTGGCCCAGTGCGGGTTGGCAGACTTCACACATCTCTCGAGAACTAGTCAAGTTCCCTCAGACGTGCAGGTTTCCTCACGATGTTTTCCTTCACCGTTTCATAGCAAGTGGTAATCTCGGATGAAAATGAGATTCGCACATAAACCCAGAGGTGCGAGCCGGGGTTTGAACTTGCACACTTTGATTGCAAGGCTTGCGTTGACCACTCGGATACCACTGCTGCCCACTCGGCTACCACTGCTGCTTCATTGTCATACAATTAAAATTTCATGCATATCGTAAAAAAAGAAGAGCTTACTAATATATCGAGCTGTAAAAGGTTGTTTAACTTAAGCGACACTTTAGCGATATTGAATTATATACATATAATCAGCGAATCTTTCTGCATCGACTAGGTATACTCTCCTATAAAGTTAACAAAATATCTCTTTAGTCAAATTACCTTTCACCCATCGATATTTTTGCCAAATCCAAAATATAAAGGTTGAATTTCTGTGATATAATTTATTATGGTACTTGCATGCGTCTTGACGCGCCTGTGTACGCAGGTCTCAGCGACACAGTGGCGAGCAAACAAGGGTGAAATTACCCTCATAGTAACAATATTTTGATATATTGCCCGTAATAACAGCCGTGGGGTAGCCAGGAACGTTTTGCAGTTAAAAATCGGACTTAAATGTGTTTACTTTGTCAGGAAAAATGCCGTGTAAGTGTGGTAGGAATGATGTTTGAACAGTTGGGGGTGTAAAACGAGTTCTCGATCGAGTTTCGACTACTCACTTTATGTAGTAAGTAAACGAGGTGTATTACCTTACATAGTTTTCAATCGCCTATAACGTTATAAAAAAATCTCTCGGTCTGCTTACCACCTACAGTGACATTTTCCAATACAAGAGTGTCTACAAAACCACTGTAAATGGATTGTAACTTTCTCTAAGAAATCATCCGCCATCTTTATCTCGTTCATCACCCATTTTTATTTATATTGTGTATTTATTGAATTTGTCCCTGCTATTAATTACTCAACATGGCCATAAATATCGCTAATCGCAGGTGCAGGCATTCCTCATCTTATTCCATTAAATTACGATTATTTCACTAATTTCGTAAAAAAAGAAGAAGAGCTTTCTCTAAAGCTGGGGGTTACAATTTAAAAACTGTAACATTCTTTTTTATAATGCGAAAGTCAGATTTAAACATTCCTCAACGCCTCTCCTATCGAGTTGAACAAATGGTACCCCTCATACTTTGCTTTTAATTTTTTAATGGCCGCCCTTACGTGTTCATTGTTTCCGATGGTATTAAATAATAAAACAAACGATTGTTTGGTTTCGCGACACACGCCCGTTTTATGGCCACGCCGGCGCTCGTGGCCCACGTCTGGGCGGATTGTTTGCGTGGGAAATTATGCTATTGATCATTGTATGTAGCCTTGTAATTTATAGATTTTAAAAAAATATATTTAACTATCCAAGTAAGAATCTAAGAGTATAGTTGTTGTCCTTTTTAGTTAAAATTTTCGTAAGTAATTTTTAACAACTGTCTTGTCTAAAGTTAAATTAGGATAAAAAGGCATAGTATTTCAGAGCTGTCTAAACGTGCCTACTATAATAACCGCTTTTTATGTCCCACCTACACTCCTAATTTTATTATTTTTATCTATTACATTATGTATCTGTCTCTCCGAGAAGACGGTGGCAAGACGATCTTGACACCTTTGTGAGAAAAACATGGCCGGAGGCTGCCAATCACAGATAAGTATGGAAGATAATAGGGGAGGACTTTGCCCAGGAGTGGTATACTATTATAGGCAAGTAAGAAATATAAATTTTGTATCTACCTTAAACCAAGTATCACTTTCTCAAAGACCAATATGCCAACTTGAGTTCGAAACTTAGTCTAAACTGTTACGTTCTCAAACATAAATAGACTTAATATTTACCTACTTATGGTGTAAAAGTAGTCTTTCCTCAATAACCTAGTACCTAGATGGGAAGCTCTAACTAAGAGGTCCGGGCATCAATTATAATCCTGGCCATTCATTTATTGACGTTAGACCTCTTCTAGTATAAGCAATGACCTTATTTAAAGGGTTTCCTCGTAAATAATAAACTAAAAATATCTGTACCTAACACAAACCCAGTATGGTACCCAAATCAAGCAAAGCTTGTACTATGGGTACCATACAATTGTCTGGGGGCGATCCCAGTTACATCCAGACTAATGCAAATTCCGAAAAAAACATTTCTAAAATGTTGCTCTATCAAAAGAGTTACGTTTCAAACTCTACAAGGGTATAAACCGTTCACCACTCCACCCCACTTAATAACCGTGATGACTCTATTAACCCCTAAACTCTGTTTACCTAATAGAATAACGACCTATCATGTAATAAATTGGGAGATTTCCATACTCGATAGCGCGCTACTTTTGTCATTTTAATACTCCGGAGTGCCCGCGGGGCATCACTCAGTGACGTCATTAGCTTAAAACAAACTGTACATTCTCTACCAAATAGAAAACTCATTGAATATTGAACTCTATCGTTTCATCTTTAAGGGTTGTATAGTGCTGTGTCGATGGTAAATGTAATTTGGTTAAATGTCTAAGTAAAAAGAGCCCCATCATAAGTTTGACAAACGCGACGTGTTATTAAGTTCAACAAATAGTCAAAATGTGAAGCAATGATTACTTATTATTATGTTGTTAAGGAGTGTATTGCCATGTTTTACGGGGTGATATGGGATTTTTGTTTATACGTGTGACAGGTGTGGTGTAATATCTATAGTATTTAGATTTAATGATGTGTAATACATCATCATCGACATCGCGCCTGTACTCCCCTAAGAGGTAGGCAGAGGTGCACTGCAGTGTGCCCACACTTCGCCGATGTATTTCCGTGCCATTATACCGGGCATATTCCCCCACAGTATGAGAGAGATTTTGGGCTATAGACCACCACACTGGACAATTGCGGGTTGGTGAACTTCACACGCCTTTCTCTAGATGTACAGGTTGATAGTGTAATCTTTGGAAATAATTCTGAAATATACAATGCGCGTTTGACGGTTACCTCATTACACAAACTGTTTAAATTTGACAGTTGCTATTGAAAAAAAAAAACTTGAAGAGGTAGTGTTAAGACCCCTGAAAAAAGCTTCAAAGTGTAACGTTTCAGTGAAATATTTTCAGTTGCGCATGTGCATCCGAAACACCTCATCTTGCACGATGTACGCCGCAGTTTCCACTAAATGGAACTTAATTTTATAACTGGCCACAGTGTGTGTTTTTGTTCTGTGTGGGAACATACGGGAGGCTAATTGGGGCAGTACAAAGTACATTTGGACCATAGTCCACCACCACGCACTGTCCCAGTGCGGGTTGGTTAACTTCACGTTTTTTGCGAATACCAAAACGAACCGTATTGCTAATACAATAAGCACAGTTTTCAATAAAATAGAATCTATGACGCGAGTGAATTTCGTCGAGTGGCTTTTATCGCAGAAATTCAATCCTTAAGCATATTAACATAGAGTACATTTTTGCCACAGTGAATGCACGTCTAGAAACGCAATCCATAATCGTATGTCCCCGCCTGTACGGAACGTAATTCAATTTAGGGGTAAAGCGCTTATTTGTTGTAACAGCAACCCTGTTCTGTCTCATTTCGGCTCTATCTAGAGCTTCTATGTTGTAGAGGAAAAAGCTTAAATATAAATGTAAAAAGTATGCCTATTACCAATAAATAAAATGAATATGACTACCCAATAGATTATATCTGACCTCTTTTTGACTTCATGATTACGCATTAATATTTTGATCTAAATGACAATAAATATTTAATAAAAAATTGTCTGTAAGAAAAAAGTTTGCTTGCAAGTAGTGATGTCCAGTCTTGGTTCTTACATAAGTAACAGTCTCGAAAGGCTCGTGAAATAATTAATTTCAATTACAACTTGATCGTACATAAACATATTTTTACAAAGTTTGATTCTTTAACAACTGAATGGTTTGGTCTGGCTGTAGTTATTCTCAAAATGCGAGTTTGAGACTGATCTGGGCAATGTTTGCACCATTTTTTTAAAGGTTTTGCAAAAAATTACTTCTAAGTAACTTAGTTCATCCCACAGCCTTGTCAAGTTGAGCAGGAAGTAATACAGTGTGTTTATCGAAGCTCAGCTGCCAAATTGAAGTAGAATTAGGATAAGGTTAAAGGGACATTGCATTTAGAAATCGTACGAAACGTTTACAGAAAGGTCTAGGGAGTAGTAACTTTATTAGGTTTCACATTTTGTAGGGTTGTATAACGTGACTTTAGAGAAATTTGTTATGCATAGTTGCTTTAAAGGAATTTGATATTTATAGTTTGTACAAAAATTTACAAATTATCTTATTGCATCTATTTTACTTACTTTTGTGAAAGATGACAAAAGCTTTTTCATTTATTTTTAACGTTTTCGGCCTCTGGATAAAGTGGAAATCTCTAAAAATATACGGAAATCCTATTGTAAACCATGTGAATGATACCTTAAGTTACGTCTCTAAGTAATTTATGGGTTCAAAATAAATAGTTTGTTTTTAATTTTATTACGAATTACACGTGCATTTATTCAAATATTTGCAGTAGTTAGTATCGAACATAGTCAATAGAGCTATATATTAATGTTTCAAACATCGATTAACTTAAGAATAGGTAGGTTATAATATGATTCCTGAAAGTATCTTCCAGGGTCATAAAACATTGGTAAGAATATTTTGGTACAGCCCTAGGTGCGCTGTTGACATTCTTAAAAGAATTAGGAACCCAGGTGCACTTTGTACCGGTTGTCACGTGATTTCACCAATCAATGGATTGGGACAAAGTGATCCCGGAAGCAATTTCTTAGCGGCGCCGTCGATACATGCGATGTTTTAAGGGTTAAGGGAGTTTGGAAATGTTCTCGGTCATGTTCAAAAATCGTTTGACTCAATTATCAAGATTGTGTTCGAAGCATAACAAGACGTGTTTTTTACTTTTATCTTTATTCCATTTCAGAGTTATATTTTCTATTAACGACAGTTTTATTGGATTCGCCCTAGTCTGGGTCTAACTGGCATCGCTCCCAGTCCATTATGTGATTTTCTAATGGGTGTACTATTACAAGCTTTCCTTATTTTGGGATCATACGATGAGTATGCGTTGTCTGGTGATAATTATTTATTTAACGGGTGCGAGCCGCTAAGGTCGCTTGATTGTACACATATTTAGGATATTTTCGGGAATTCCCAGTACCGGGATTACCGGGAATTCCCGAACTGGTACATGACTACACTTATGAAAGCTAATAATAATACATTAATAAATTTGTACGTTCACATTATTGAACGTAATACTTGTGTAGCTTCCGAATCCCTAATCAATCCTACATCCTCGCTGTTAATTAGTTGGGCGATCGCTGACGTCACGCGGCGCGTTAATGAGGAAGGAACGAACCTCGACCGGGATGCGAGCAATTAGCGCGATCATAACAAATCCCCGGGAAGCGGTCGTAATCAGGACGCGAGGACGCGACCATTTTTAATCATATCGAATTGTGACACGGCCTCCTGTTACATTTATTGGTTACGAATTGTTTTACTCAAATCGGTCTAGTACTTTTAACTTAAATAAAAAAAATACTTAGACAAATCTCTACTCAATATGTATATTGTTGTTTGCTTGTCTAGAATCTAAGTCGCTCCATATAAAAACCGGCCAAGTGCGAGTTGGACTCGCGCACGGAGGGTTCCGTACCATTATCTATAAAAACGGCAAAAAATCACGTCTGTTGTATGGGAGCACCATTAAATATTCATTGTATTTTGTTTTTTAGTATTTGTTGTTATAGCGGCAACAGAAATACATTATCTGTGAAAATTTCATTTTTCTAGCTATCACGGTTCATGAGATACAGCCTGGTGACAGACAGATGGACGGGCGGATGGACGGAGGGACAGCGAAGTCTCAGTAATAGGGTTCCCGTTTTACCCTTTGGATACGGAACCCTAAAAAACGCCCAAGTGATATATCTAAATGGGTGCCTTGCCATTGTCTTTGCCATAAATTACTCGACATTAGCCTAGATACCTACTTTTCGCAGGTGCAGCCATTCCTCATCTTATTCCATTAAATTTCATTCATTACGTAAAAAGAGAGAAATTCAAGGAAATTGAGTGAAAGACAAAGATCCAATATGATAACTACATTCAACTCTATGTTGATTATATTCGCACTATGTAGAGGTGTACATGTAGAGTTATATCGGACAGATTGACTGTCTAATACATAAAGATGATGCTTCAAAGGATATCAGAATTGAATATAGCGTATAAAAAGATGCTGTGGTCCCAAACACAAGTAATAAGCGTTTAACTACAAGTGACTCTTAAAAAATAAGTATCAACTTACATTTAGATATATACTAATTTAATTTGATAAATAATAAATAAAGTCTAATAATTGCCCAGGAGCGACATGTGTGGAGAAGTAAAGGGGAGGCTTTTGCCAAGAATAAAGAAAGGAAATAAAAAAAATAGCAGCAACAATCTAGGGGGCAATTCTCGCAACATTGACAAAATCTCTAATTCGACATATATTCGACACAAAACAAAGAAATATGACCAATTCGACACTTTTTTTCGACATATTTCGAATTAGAGATGATGTAGATTTTGGGAGAATTTGGTCCCTGATGTATACAACCAATATATCAAAAACAATTCTACACCTACAATCCTGTATTCCACGATAGTGTGGGCAGAGGTGCAGTGCAGTACACCCACACTTCATCTATATATTTTAGTCCTAAATAGGGGGCGAGTCTATAGCCATTATACCTAGCATGTACTCCCTCAATACGAGGAAGATTTGGGCCACAGTCCACCACCCAGGCCCATTACGGTTGGTGAACTTCACACGCCTTTCTATAGACTTGCCGGTTTCCTCACAATGTTTGCCGTTCAGCAAGTGGTAATCTTTATTGAAAATTATATTCGTGCATGAAATCAAAAAATCCCAGAGGTTCTGGGACTTGAACTTGCAACCCTTACGTTTAAGGTGGACGTTGTAACAACTAGGCTTCTGCACTGCTCTGCCTCCTTAGCATGACTGTGTACACATACGTTATATCTCTTTCACTGTCAGATTTGATCCAGTACAAAAAGCTCGAGGTGACGTCATTTTCTCGACAAACCTGACGGTTGAAACAGATAATACCTATATCTACTTGGTCCTGCTATAAGGCCTGGTAGTAGATAATCCCAAAAGAAAGGTTTAAGACTTGTGCCATATAAAGTAGCCTGGAGCGATGCGGAACTTAAATTCGAAATCTTTGAGATTCAAATCGGCACAAACCCTGTTACGCCGGCAGACGGTGGGATGCAGAGCGCACGGTATGGTTATTACCATAAAATAGGTAACTATAGTTTCTTGATGACATGGTCTAGTGGCTTGAACGTCGGCTTGGATAGCTGTATCAGGTGATTGCGGGTTCGATTCCCGCAAGTATAAAATTTTGGAATATACCCTGGTCTGAATTTCAATGGGACTTCATATGCAAATGACGTTTTTAATAAATAAAAACCGGTCAAGTGCGAGTCGGACACGCGCACGAAGGATTCCGTACCATTATCGATAAAAACGGCAAAAAAAATGTTGTTTGTTGTATGGGACCCCCCTTAGATATTTATTTTATTCTGTTTTTTAGTATTTTTTGTTATAGCGGCAACAGAAATGCATCATCTGTGAATTTTTCAATTCTCTAACTATCACGGTTCATGAGATACAGCCTGGTTACAGACGGACGGACGGATGGTCAGCGGACACATACTCATCGTATGATCCCAAATTAACTTGGACCATGGGTACCATACAATGGACTGAGGGCGATCCTTGTTACACCCAGACCAGGGAAAATTGCGAAAAGGTCATTTTCGAATAATGCAGGAATCGAACTTGCAACCGCCTGATCCAGTGAGTCGAGCGGCCTACGTTCAGACCAATAGACCAAGCTGTCGATTCCATTGTCTCCTTTCGATAAAATAAAACACGTGTTTCTTTATGTTGTATGTAAAATACATATACAAAGTTTCAAGTTGATCATAAAAACCATTTTTAAATAGTATGACCATCAACCCCCCATTTCAACCCCAAGGGGGTTGATTTGCGCTAAAATTTTAGAAATGAGATCACTCTTGAAGAATTCTCTAACAAACGTCACAAAAAAAAATTAAATCGGTCAACGGACGCCGGAGATATGCGTGGTCATAGGTACATAAAAAAATAAAAATATACAAGTCGAATTGAGAAGAGTCATTTTCTTTTTTGTCAGTTAATAACAAAGAGACATAATAAGTCGCATCGAATTGTGTCGAGTCAACCAATAATTGTAATAGAATATAGGCGTGGCGGCGGCGCGTTATAATTAAATAACAATTTCAGTGATGACCTAAAACTTTACTTCCTCCAGGGATCCGTCATAAAAACGCGACAAACAAAACCTTGGTGTACCCAAAAACGAAATTATTTCCAAAAATCGTTGTAAAGTAGGGTAACGTCCTGCATCCACTGCGGCAAGCGAAATACTTGTAATTTTTTTTAAAATCTACTTGGTATCAATAAACAGCTATATAATTTCTTTGGTAAAAGCCATGTGACCTAGCGTCTTATGTATGACCAATGGTATTTAAAAGAATCATTACCTAAGTGTGTCAAAAAGACGTCCCTTATAAATTGGACCGAAATTGGTCTCATTGTTGCCACGGCCGTCTAGTCTTATACGTCTTGACTTAAACAAACTGACGTAGATTTTCAAATGTTCAAATCTTTCAAAAGATATCTCATGGTCTTGTGGCGACATCTATCTCACCACATCTAACTAAATCCTGCATCGCGATATAAAAGTTATCCGAGCGATAAACCATATATACAAGAACCCGACAGCAACCGTCGGGCAGTAGCCCACCAGACAAAACACCCGTCTGGTCAGAAGATCCTCCCTTTTCCGCCAAAGTCCTACAAATAACCTTTTGCTAGAAAATATGCTTCTTCGATGAGTTATACAGTTCGTTTTGGTATGTGGCAAAAACTAATTCACGCGCGTTCAGACGCTCCTGTTAACGTAAGGCTTAAAAATCTCATGTGTAATATAAAGGCTGGCACACACGGCCCACATTTTATGAAATATAAACACTTAGGTAATGGGAATAGCACGCACGGAGTCCGCACCCGCCCCGTAGTCGTCCCGTAGTCGTCCCGGAGTCGTGCCGCAGTCGGAATAATGTGAAAAAGTAAAGCGGACACGGAACGACACCCGCGGGGCCGAGAATCGGTTATTTGCCCGTGGATTGTTTTGAATACACCAGTGACTAAGATTCGTAGACGGACTGGATAAGTATCTGGTGAATCCGCCATCTTTATCACTATAATCAGCCATTTGAAATAAAATATCTATTGTGTATTTCTTCTTCTTTTTTTACGAAATAAATGAAATGATGAAATTTAATGGAGTAAAATGAGGACTCAAAATGACTTAGGTATACTTACAATAGTTTAAGAACATTGATATTAAGGTTAAATAAAGAAGGTTTATTATTTTTTGCTTTTTAATATTTTCGGCGGTTTCATTTTTGTGTAAAAAGTATTTGTTTTCACTTTTTAAAAAGATATGGCCTCCATCGTATTTAGTCGATGATTTTTCCAGTGACACTACATACTTACCTTCAAATTTGTACAAATATTTTGTTTGTCAACAATTTTAAAATACTAGGGATACTTTAATAGTTCAGTTCCTAATCCACATCTGTTGCGTCCGCGCAGCACGCAATCGGCGTACTCGCAGCGTGGTCGCGATATATAATTCATAATACACGGTTCAACTACACGACGCACTAACCCCACGTAGCTTGTGTACCCCTGCCTTTGCTTTACTTTTGCTCTCTTTGTTTTTTTTTCGTAAAATAATATAGAAGCCTTTTTTTATTTTTCTATGTTTACAACCAACGAGTTTTAACTATTTTTTGAATGGCCTCGTTCCATTGAGAACACTTGTTGTTGGTTAAATAAGATAGAATTAGATTACTTAGTTCTCCTTTTTTTTCGAAATGAATGAATTTTCGAAATCTGGGATTTCTGTGCGAATCTCATTTTCATCGGAGATTATCATTGGCTATAAAACGGTGAAGGAAAACATCGTGAGGAAACCTGTACGTCTAAGGGAACTTGACTAGTTTTCGATAGATGTGTGAAGTCTGCTAACCCTCACTGCGCCTGCGTGGTGGACTATGGCCCGAATCCTCCTCGCATTGAGGGGAGGCCCGTGCCTAGCAGTGGGATGTTAAAAAGGCTGTAGTAGAAATTATTAAATTTTAATGGAATAAGAAGATTAATGTCTGCGCCTGCGATTCATACCAATGTCGAGTAATAGATAGCAAGGACAAATTCAATAAATACACATTATACAAAGAATGTTTGAGGAATCAGTAGGATTAGCATGACCGCGTAGACATAAGTTTTCACCGAGCCATGTCCGGTGTCCAACCCGCACTGGGCCAGCGTGGAGGACTATGGTCCAAATCTCCTTCGTGTTAAGGGGGAATCTTCTTCTCAATCGGGCACTGTTGTCTGAGTGGTCGTGGTTGTTGAGTTGGTGTGCATGGTGGATCTTCCGTGTCGTCGTTCTCCTTAGCGAGGGTTACTGCTCTAGCAATGCTTCTCCACTTCTGGCGGTTGGTAGCATTGCGAGAACACTGCGCTATGGTAGATTGAGTTGCCGTCTTAATTAAGTTTATCCAGCGTGTGGGAGATCGGCCGCGTGCTCTCTTTCCCGCTATCTGGCCTTGAACTACAAGTCTCTCCATCGAGTTTGTCCGGTATAATGGCAATAGGCTCGCCCCCTATTACATTGGCGAAGTGTGGGTGCACTGCCTACCCGTTTGGGGAATATAGACATGATGATGTATTTCAAGTAACAATTTAGTTGGGTTTTTTTTTTCAAAATTTTCATAGGACTCAATTTTTTAGGCTCTTGTTGATGACGTTGTTTCCAGTCATCTACTCTTCTTCTCTTTTATCTACCGAAACGTTCTAAAATTAATTTTATCTTTGAACTGGTCGACATAGCTTCTCCTTGGTCTTCTTCTTGTCCTGTTCCCTTCTGTCTTTCCGTAAATATATACAATAAAATATACTATTATAAACAAAATTGACCGTTTTTTTCACCGCATTTATTTTACTTGAATTAGACATCATAGACGTGCCTCCGATTCGCGCAGACTTCGGCTGCTGTATATCCACAATAGCTATGACACCATAAGCTTATTGCTTCACCATAGAACGTAACTATTTTTTTTCCGTTTTTAGTTTCGGAAACATTTTAACGTGTCTATAAATTAATGAATGTTGGTGTAAGCACATAATCGCTTCTGAAAATTTAAATCATATAAAATAATAACCAAATTTCAGGTAACAAAAGGCCATTTCACTGAAACACGTAAATGTAATCTCATACATTATTCCCATATAAAACACAATACAGCGGATTACTTTCTGTAAAGGAATATTATTACCATAAAACTCATCTCAGTACGACTCACTTGGCGTGCGATTTGTTGCCAAGATTAAGGCATGGCACACACATGCGCGTCAAAATGCGAACGAATTATTTTTTGTCAATTCCAAAATGAACTATATTAACATATAAAAGAAGCATGTTTTTAAATGAAATATCATGAATGATGTATGCGAATTTATAGGTGTGGTCTCGTGGCTTTTACCAAAAAAAATCCATCTTTAAGTATATCGGCGCTTGAAAGGCAATCTATACATCTATACATATACATACAAATAAATAAAATTGAAGTGTCTGTTTGTAATATCAAAATAGCACCTTTTTAAGAATTGCATATGAAAGTATACACGATACCTATAACGAAAATGCAATTTTAAAAATTTTTGTCTGTCTGTCTGTCTGTCTGTCTGTTTGTTTGAGGTAAACTTCTAAACGGCTGAACAGATTTTGACGGGACTTTCACTGGAAGATAGCTAATATTCCAAAGCGTAACTTAGGCTACTTTAATTTTAGAAAAAAGCATTAGGGTTCCGCGGGAAATACATAATATCCATATTTCCGTGTAATCTCCCTGAAGTCCACGCGGGCGAAGTCGCGGGCACAGCTAGTCCTTAATAAGCGGCAAAAAACATAAAATGAGTTAAGTATAAAAGTATATCAAACGACGCAGAAAAATGTGGCCGTTCGAATGGTAGATATAACTCCTTTTTTAAAATTTTTTGTCGGTTAATAAGGATTGCCTTTCAAGCGTCGATATGTTCTCACAGAGTACATAAAGTCGGAAATTGCAAGAGGATTTGCTCCTCACAGTGTGTTCATAGCGTCAATCGGATATATTACCTACCACCCTTATTATATAGATCAGTTTTAAATGTAGCCTGTTAAATTAAATGTAAAATTGTGTTTGTAAAAATGTTTTAATATTACTTTCAGAAGCCTTACTACCACCTCTTAAAGTATTGCTGGTGTTTCGACAGTTAACTCAGTACAAAATCAGTAAAATTGTACAGTTAGGTACTATTGGAACAACGATACTTGAAGGCGTAGTGGTAAGGCCCCTGAAAGTAATATTAATAACATTGCTGCAAGATATGTGGTAAGGAGGTTGGTTGACGAACTTCACCCAATTTCCCTTAATCTGGGTCCACAGATCCACCAAAATTGAAACAAACAATTAGCCAACGGCATGGAGATAGTATAACGGAGATGGCATTTCGAGCCGGTAATTTTTTCTGGTTTATCTGACTCCGCCATTGTTGTTTTCCCATTTATAATAATAATATAGCCTTTGTCCGGACACGACAATATTTCTTTGGTTATTCGTAAATTGTTCCACTTTTGCGTGTCCGTTTGCCAGTAGAAAGACCAGAATGGAGAAGATTGGAAGAGGCCTTTGCAACCTGGCAAACGGACACGCAGAAGTGTTTTCCCATATAGTTGCCGTATACTACATGTACATGAGATGACAACAATGGCGGCAAAATCGCCGAAGAGCTATACGGAAAGTGGAGTCGTTATGGGTACTCTAGATACTCTATGGCCAACGGTCATTGTTACAAAAAAAAAAAACAAAGTCATAGAGAGTAGAGCAACGAGCGTATTTTCCTTATGGCTTTAATTAAGCCGCGAACCTTGCGCGCCGCCATTTTTGCGCACCGTACCGTCCCGGCAGATTGATTAAAAGTCTATGGTCCATGCTTTATAGTGCGTTTCCATTGTATACACTATACAGCGATTTGGTAGCGTGAAAATAAACGAAGACTTCCACGAGCGTCTGATTATTTGACAATACCTTAACGAACTGTATTTAGTCGTAGAAAAAGTTCATTCTTCAACAAAATTTCATTGATGATGCGAGCGAATTTTGCAGCGTGATTCCTCACCACACAAAATTAATCTTTATGCAGAGTAGGTTTTGGAAATTGGCAAACTTTTAGTAGAGCGCTACGTGTGGTCGGAGATTTAACAATGTACCATTTTTAAAAAATACCAAAACGAACTCTATTACCTAACAAAACAGCTCATTTTTCAACGATGTCAGTGATGACGCCAGCGAATTTTGAAGCGCAGTCCCTTGACTCTTACTACGGAAATACAAACTTTATACATACTGATACAGAGCTCGTTTTCGGTATTGGTAAAAAATAAATAGACACATGCGTTTGGACACACATGACACTGGGGTGGTGCCAATGTCGATAGCGCAAATGCCAGTCGGTGCCAATTCATGTGTGTATTTGCCTAGTCTGATGTAGATTGGCACCTACTCCAAATGTAATGAGTTATAAGGTTATTTTTTGCACCTAGGTTTTTGAAGTCGGTTTTATTTTTTGTTAAGTGTTCAATAGGAAAAACAAAATTGTGATATGATTTTTAAAGTAATTTGGCAATGGGGGAGTGAGATCTCAGTTCATTTTGGAAAAGGGGTCTCTTGCCCCAAAATAAATTGGGAATGCCTAGTCTAAAGCATAGATTTTAAAGGGTAGCGAGCGAATTTTAGGTCTGTGCTTCAAACAATGGACAAACACCATCCCGTGTAGTGGGCAAGCAGCATCTAATTTATGGTCGAGGTGGGCTCCCTGCTGGATAGTTAACTGTTAGCTGGACGCTAATTCACATAGACGGAGTTTACGTTATGTGCCCCCACTCCTCATGGGGTGAGGGGTCGTGACTCGCGATGGATTTACATAGTATGTTGAAATTAGTCTATTTATCTGTGCAACCCATACGGAAGGGTCAGATTAATTCGGTAGGATCTGAATCTGAGAGACGGACGGCGAATACTTAACACAAAAAAAAATCTTTAAATAAACGCGATAAAATCCGTAAAATAGTTTAATTTCAAAAAATCTTTAATAAAATACCCAGTAGATGGACTGATCTGGCAGGAGATAGAGATGCGTGGCGGACAATGGGGGAGATCTTTGCCCAGCAGTGGGACAATGTAGGTTAAAAAAACAAAACAAAAATACAGCGTAGCAGTGGTAGCCGAGTGGTCGAACGCACGCCTTGTAATCAAAGTGTGCAGGTTCAAACCCCGACTTGCACCTCTGGGATTTAACTCTTTCAATTTTTGAAGGAAAACATCGCGAGGAAACCTGCTCGTCTGAGGCAACTTGGCTAGTACTCGATAGATGTGTGAAGTCTGCCAACCCGCACCGGGCCAGCGTGGTGGACTAAGCCTGAATACCCGTCGCACTGAGGGGAGGCCGTGTTCAGCAGAGGAACGTTAAAATGGCTATAGTAGTAGTATAATGAAATACTGTACAGCTCAGGTTCAAATCAAAAATAAAAATATTGCCCGTCATGTCAAAGTGTAGCGTGTGTTGCCTTACTAACGTATTATTACCTTATCTTTATTATTCAAAGCAGCTCTAAGGCAACACACTGGTGCTTTATGTACTTATGTATTTGTAATAAGTTTTGGCGATTTAAAAAATGATCAGCCCACTGAGTTTCTTGCCGGATCTTCTCAGTCGAGGTCGCGTTTCGATCCGGTGGTAGTACCTATAGTAGAATAAAAGAAAAAAAAATGTAAACTTGACAATTTGTAAGTGCCCCCATAGGCCTATACAGAATAAATGATTTGACTTTGACTTATTTTTGACCTCACATATTCTTTTATAATAAGCTATATTCATTTTCAATAACATACTACATGTATCAGAAGTCAGAAAAGATACTTTAGGCACATATACGGTAGCTAATATACAGGGTGTATCAGAAGTCCGAAATAATACTTGGACGCTAGCATCGGTATCGTGTATACAACTGAAAGGTATAAAAATTTGTTTGAAATTCGACCATGTTTTTCCAACTTTTTTTTCGTCGTCAATTTCTATAACCCGTAATATCTCGAGTCCTATGTAAAATTTGCATGTTCTGTTTTGTGAATATTGGTAGCCGCCTCTTATTAGTGTAGTATACACTGCTGAATAGGGTTATGGATGTACCCAAAGGCCAGAACACGATACCGGTGACAAATATTCAAGGGTCTGTAACTCAGAAACTATGTTATCTAGGTATAAACTGTCTTCACTAAGCATCCACATATGAGCTGCCGTATATGTACCCAAATTATTATTTGTGGACTTCTGAAACACCCTGTATATGTAGATACATAGTGAAGGTAGATCATATCTAACTATCATATTTTCTGTAGTTGTAGCATGACCGCCAAGATTAGACTTATGTCACAGAATATGTTGATTATATCTCTTCCTCTCGTATGAAATAAGACAGAGAGCGACCGAGCCAATCCGTGACAGAGGTCTTGTCATGGCATGCGTGCTGACACCACTGAGTTACAAACTATTGAATATTTCTCATAGGTATCGTGCTGAGGCCTTAGGGTATATCAATAACCCTATTTAATAGTGTAAAGACATCAACGAGGGGCGACTTCTAATATTAAACAGAACAGGACTGGAAAATTTCGAATAGGACTTGAGATTTTTTAGAAAAAAATCAAATTTTGTATGACCACTTGGTTGTATACCCGATACTGATGCAAACGGTAAAGTATTATTATTTATAATTTATTATTATTCTAAAGCACCCTGGTTGTGGTTTGAGCGAAGGCCGCTCTACTCACTGAACCAAGTGGCTGGTTCGATTCCCGCCAGTGGCTAATTACGAAAATGGTCTTTTAGGAATTTGCCCTGGTCTGGGTTAAACTGGAATCGCCCCAAGTCCATTGTAAGCTACCCATAGTATAATGTGTTGTCTGGCGATATTTATTTAAGAGGAAAGTCGCGAATATTAATCTCAAGATTGGTGTAAGGCGGGCTGCACACTATCATGTTGACGAGCTTTGACCGTGACTAATATAGGTACGTGTGTAACCAGCGTTAGATTATATTCCGCTATCATTTTACTGTTTGCCCGTTTCTTGTGGGCTGGGCCAGGAGATATGAGAAATAGAAAAAAAAACTATATTTTTTTTAAGGAATTCAGCAACTTTTTGTTACAGCCTCAATTAGGTGCAGTTTTTTTTTATAATTTGAGAATATATCATAAATTAAAAATAATAATTATTAGTCTATGCGTCAGCTATCTGCCAGTGAAAGTCCCGATAAAAGTTAGAAAAACTTAAATGAAGATATATGTACCTACCTACCCAATACGTATGTACCTATAACTTTCGTTTTCTTTTTTTCCACAGTATTTTTATGTTTTATTTAAATAATAACAACATTTTAATTTTTTTTTTTACGATCGGATCTCAATTCCTTGAGATAAGATTAGGAGATGGGGCCCGATTTTCGTTTGATATACATCAATTTCTATTCGAGATATATGTCAAAACAAAACGTTGAATTGGTCGTATTTTTTAGACATTTTATCTCGAATAGGGATGATGTCTATCTACGAAAATCGGTCCCCTGTACGAACCTCATTACTGGCTCAATGGAACAGATCATAAATACTAGTTAGTATACACTCAGCTACTAAACTATCTACACTAACATTGAAATGTAAGGAACTATTCCTATAATAAAATCCTAGTACTGAAGCGTGTTCCGCCATCTTTATATCCACACCGTAAACAAATAGCGGCTATTATAGTTTATTCATTTATCACATGTCAACGCGTCGTTTAGGTGACGGCTCACAGATGTCGCTACTGAACTACATTTTGGTCCGCACCAATCTTCCGAGTGGGCGGCGGGAAAATATCACGCGGGATGATGAATGGTTGAGAAATAATTGGCAGTTACCGGTTACCGTCGTCAAGATGTATTTTTTTTCTTAAAGTATCTAGAGTACATATAACGACTCCACTCTTCGACATTACAATTCATTACATTTGGAGTAGGTGCCAATCTACTTCAGACTAGGCAAATACACACATGAATTGGCACCGACTCCAAATGTAATGTAATTGTAAGGTTATTTGTAGCTTTTTAATGCACCTAGGTTTTTGGAGCCGGTTTTTGTTTTTAGTTAAAATATTTTATTTTACGATTTTTAGTCTCAATAATCGTTGAAAATAAGCACCTTAAAATAGCCATAAAAATGTAAAAAATTACAGGCAAAAAAAAAAATCAACCTTTCCACCCCTTTAGGGATGGGTTTTGAATTTTACTAACAATCCGTACCTATTAATCAAAACAAGGTTTTTCGAAATCTGTTCGCTACCGCCGGAGATATGCTGCTGTAGTCCGGATTGGAACCCCATTTCACCCCTACATTTTTTTTATTCCTAGAACACGTGTTTCTTTATTTTGTATGTAAAATACATATTATACAAAGTTTCAAGTCGATCAAAAAATATTTTTGGAATTAAGTGACCTTCAACCCCCATTTCACCCCCAAGGGGGATGAATTCTGATAATATTTTAAAAATAGGACCAATCTTGAAGAATTCCCTAGCAAACATCAGAAATTCGAAATCGATCGACAGACGCCGGAGATTAGCGGTAATTATATAAAAAAACAAAACGAATTGAGAACCTCCTCTTTTTTGAAGTCGGAATGAAAAGTAATCCCAAAGTAAAAGTAAAACTGACTGTTCTGTAGTAGGGATGTCAAGCTACTATAAAAAATACCCTTAGGCAGCTATAGTAGTATAAATAGTGAGAGTGTATTGTGGAACATATCAAATGTCACCGTACCCAGCCTATGTGAAATGCAGTATAGTCCGTATGTACTGTAATTGTGTAACAGAACGTTACAGACAGTTAATTGTTGAATTGTAATCTAATTTACTTCAAAAATACTGACTCAAGTTTGCCCCAAGTGAATTGAAACAAAATTATCATACTAATATTGAATTTGATTTATTTTCCGAACTGACTGTGTCAATTATACATGCATTATACATTCATACCAAATATTTTTTTATTTATAAAACCAGCTTTGTCTCTGCAAATTCAATTTACAACTCATGTAAAAATACTAATACTATTTTACGGCCTGCCCGATGTTTCTTGTACTCTTTACTTAATAACAGCTGTCGTATAACTTGTTTTTTTTTTTTTTTTTTAACGAAATGAGCGAAATGATGATATTTAATGGAATGAGGAATGGCATCACCTGCGACTAGCGCGAGTATTTCACCAATGTCAAGTAATTAATAGCAAGGACAAATTCAATAAATACACATTTTAAATAAAAATGAATAATGACAGTGATAAACATGGCGGATGATTCTTCCAAATGTCATAACTTGTTTTACACCCCTTTATTAGCCGTCACAGACAGATTCACAGCCGAACGTCAAACTGAGTGACGTTTTGTTGTGTATCGTTTGTTGCGATTGCGGCATTTCGTATATAACCTCAAATTTCGGCTCTTCTGCTTAGAATCTGGAATAACTTCTGATTTTTAAGTGAAATTAGTCATTCTTTTGAGTGTAATGGTATTGTCTTGTTCGTTAAAACCTACGCTGTGACTCGCAGAATTTTCGACGCGTGTGGTTTGACTATAAAAGTTATTTTTGGTGGTGGGTAGTGTAGATAAATATTTATTTTTAGTTCTACAGATTTAAACAGATTTTTGTTTCATTATTATTAATATAATTGTCATGCTTATTAAAGTAATGTAGTTTTAGTGTTCGATTAAATGATAAAATTCTTAAGTAAACTAGTTAATTTTAGTTTTAAAGTTAGGTCGTGTCTACCGAATCGTTTCGATAGTAAGAATAAAAAAGTTATGGCCACCAAGCTGGCTGAAACTGGGAAAGTGAAGAGTGATTTGAATTTCGAACATCAACCGGTGAAGAAGATGAGGTTAGGTAGTGAAGGTGAAGGTTCTGCGGTGACGCAGAGAACTGTTGGAACTATGTGTGGGGCCTGGCGGCCTGAAGAAGTAGATGGAGGGTTGATATTCGTGTTCAAGGAGAGAAAACCGTGCCTTAGTCCTGACCCTACTAAGGAGTCAGACTATCCGGAGAACATAGAAGATTTTTGGGAGGCGACCTTTCCGACCAGCGATGATGAACAGGTAAGATTATATTATACTTTTCTTAATTAAATGCTATGTATATAGTTTAAATGCTTAATTATGAGGTGCAGATGTTAGAACATAAACGAAAAATTCAAACATTTTGAGTATAGGGTCAGATTTTCGAAATATTTTACTTCAGCGCCATCTGTGACAACAGGTATGCACTAATTGAAACTTTAACTTATTGAATTTCGAACCTATGAATAGTTTTAAAAAACTAGCAATAGATGTCACTTTTCAAAATGTTTAAGCAGTGTCCTAAAAAGTTTGAGAAAAGCTATTCTAGCAGTGCCATCTAGTGTTGGTTTTCAGAACTTCTTGAAAACGCATTGTTTGGTTACGCTATGTAATGTATTACAGTTCTTGTAGTTGTACGCTAAATCTATAGATGTCGCTGTACTCTAAAATGAGTATAGCAGGAAGTCGTCACACCGAGCGCGTAGCTCTAATTTTTGGCCAAATCGGCAAATAACCTTTTATATTCGTTTCTAAAGTTTAGCAGCCACAAAGTATCAAAATAAGGAGGAAATATAGATACGTAGCCAAACTTTAGTGTACTGAAGTCAGAAACAATTTATATTAAGATACAATATTAATAACTAAAAAAAGGAGAAAACATATAGTCAGAAATAGGTGCCTAAAATGGTGAGTTTATTCCAAATCTCTAAACCTTTTCCTTGTTATAATAATGTTCAGTACTTACTTACTTACAGGGTCCCAATTTAGGTCTCCTCCGGTGAAGCTGTAAAGGCCAACTCACGGCCAACAGCGTAGTCCAATAAAAAAAAAGTCCCAATTTAGGCAGTCAAGC